>JAMBLF010000734.1:0-208219 GCA_030578115.1 Leucoptera coffeella
CGAAAGTGGTCTGTCAGGATCGGGACAAATGGGGATCCGTGATCTCTGCCTACCCCTCTACAGGGAATCAGGCGTGATGTGTATGTATGTATGTAAAAAAACTATTTCAAACATGGCACTGAGCATTATCTTTACATATTTTTACCGAGGTTAGTTCACCAACCATTTCGGCTGCTCAAGATGCCACGTCATGAAGACCACGACCGCTCTGATAAGAGCGTAACGATTGAGAAGAAGAAGTTCAGCGGAGACCCTTGGAGAAGAACTAACAAGAAACTCCAGAAATCAATTTATTATAATCACCCTTAACAAACATAAAAATTACAAAGAGTGGGCAAAAAACACAACGCTGGTAATACTAAATTTACCTTTCATACAAAATAACACGCAATGGCGGAAACGTCAAATTTAGTTCCAAGTTTGGCTACTGCCACCTTATGTGGCGGGTACTCTATTTGCCTTATACCAAAGAGAATACAGTACTATAGGAGTATAGACTTTCATTATGGAACTCAAAATTGAACGCGAAATTGAAGTAAAATAAAAAATAATAGGTTCAATATTGTTTGTTTTGATATTTACTCTATCATATAGTGTAAAATAGATACAACTATTGAATACTAAAAGAATAAAAACAGAGAATTAACAAGTCCTTAGTTTTCTTTCGTAACCTTAAGAAACCTTTTAAAATTTCAAATAGGTACTTACTAAGATGAATACAATACCTACTTAGTAAGATACCAATCACCGCCTGCGCATACTATTTCAAAATACCTAAAATTAACCTATTATTATACCGAATTACCCTTATTGTACCGAAAACAAACATACCTTCAAAACAAAAAAAAACCATACAATTTGCGATCGATACACCACAATAGCCATATCAATAACTAATTACTATGGAAAATATTCAACCTCCAATTTCATACATATTTCACGTACAAACAAGCAACACACGGCCAACATAATATCTCTCTTAAGTGACAGAGTTGTATTGCGCGTGACAGAGGAGTCACGTAAACACGTCTATAACAGCCACAAAAACATTTATATTGGAAATATTTCACTTGCATCGGAAAGCCCGTGTTTTATAGTCGATATTAAGCATAATTTATATCGTAAAAACACTATAAACTTACTGAAAATGCCAGCCTAAAGTAGGAACACAGCTTCCCCGCTCGAATACTATTCAGCGACTAGCACAAAATATACGAATATAAGTCGACATGGCCGCTAGTCCTTACAGTGACAAAAGGTCGTAAGATTACTTTGCTCCAAGCGATTATTTACCTTAATAGTTTTAGAATACTGTTGTTAATAGCTTGAAAAAGATAGTCGTTATACTGTTTTGTTGCTGTTAACATTGAGTCACGTCCGTTTTCCCCCAAGGCATGGAACGAAGGGTCATTTTACCCCTGCGTCACATTTAGAATATGAATAGGGCCGTAATAATGTGTTATAGATCAAGTTATAACACTATAGGTCGGTATTTTGAAATTTTAAACTGGAGTTTGCTTGTATGGGAGTTTAACACCATGTGATCGGTATTTGGTTGAATTGTATAGGATATTAGTCATACAAAATTTTGAAGTACAGATTCTAAGTAAGGAAAAACGCAACGATTAAGTACAGGACTTAGTAAATACATGCTATTTGAAGCATTATTGCATTGAAATAAGAGTAATTTTTCTTTGCACAGATAAGGATGTTTACAAGAGTATGATCGTCGATTCTCGTTTTAAACAAAAGGGATTCTAGACCATTCCATCACGTTGTAAACAACCAACATTCTCGTATGTACTACACATATTCCTTTTAATAAATAACACATATCGTATTCCTACCCTGTATGTTAAACTAGTCTTGAATATACATATAATATCCCATATTAAAAGTACAGTAATGTGTATTATCTCGAGTCACATGCCAATAACTAAAGATTTAACGTAAGAAAGCTAACTAGCTGCCGTTCTTCCCGGCATATAGTAGGATGCGACTAAGGGACTAGGGGTCAATGAAACTTATTGGTCAAAAGGCTTGCAACCTGTCACCGATGTTCCATGTGACATTAAATCCCATTATTAATACTAAAATGTGACTTGGAGTCATTATATCTCTAAGGTCCTGTCCACACCGAAAGAGATTAAAAACGTGAATGTATGTATGTTCATAGCCCACATGGTAAACTAGTTTAGAACATAAATCATGCATATCAAAGAGATATCTTTAGTCATGTTAATTTTGAAGGTAAAAGAATGCTAACTAGCTGCCGTTCTTACCGGCTAGTCGTAGGAGGTGACTAAGAGACTAGGGGTTAATGGAATTTATTGCGCAATGAAAAAGCCACCTGTCATTGATATGTATGTACATGTGTATTGTTAAAACCGACCATTAACCCTTGCGGGGTAGAGAGAGGTTCAGGTGTCTATCTTCGCAATTACGAAGGTAGTAATTCTATAGCTACCTGGAACCCACGTGTTGACCAGACAGTTAGTATTCAATGTGACATGTGGTAGGCCGTGTTGCCATTTACAAGTACTGACAATTACCTGTTCGGGGAACAAGTAGATTGTCACTTACTAGTTTGGAAATGGAGTACTAACTAGCTGCCGTTCTTCCCCGCATGTCCTAAGAGGCGACGAAGGGACTGAAGGTAAATTGAATCTATTGGGCGATAGGCTAGCAACCTGATACGACTATTGTATATCAATACCAACTATCATGACTAAGAAATGTTATGTGTCTGAGGTTCTATCCACCTCGGAAAGTATTTAAGGTCGTGAATATTATATATGTACATAATATGTATATGAAACGATATCGTTGATGTTATGATGTAGATGTAAACAACATTAACAGTGCAAGGTACTATAACCTTTATTAGTAGGCTAATAAAGCTGAGAATGGCATAAATTTTTTTGTATGAACTTTTTTAGGCTATAGTCTTAAAACTGACTTCCTAACCTAAGATGACATGTGCTAGTAATTTCCAATTCTAGGCTATATAAGAAATGACTGAATGCTTTAGGATCAATTTTGAAATGCGACCCAAGCGTAAGAAGGGTAGATAGTTACCCAGAGGCTTAATATGCGTTCACGTTCATTAACCCATGCGGGGTAGTCAGAGATTCAAGTATCCGTCTACGCAATCTCGGAGGTGTAATAATTCTATGGCTACCTCGAACCCACGTGTTGAACAGATATGTAGTTAGTACTCAATGCGACAGGTGGTAAGCCATGTCGCCATTTACAAGCACTAACTATGTATTACCTGTTCGGGGAACAGGTAGACTTCTTCACGATGTATTGCCTCACCGAAGTATTCTTATACTTATGGTGCATTTATAATAAAGTTGATGGATTATATTAGGTTATGGGCTAGCAACCTTTCACTAATGTTCCTTGACATCACAACCCAACCAAGCTTAAAAGTGTCCTAGGTGTTTTTATCATACCTTCGGGGTTCTGTCCACCCCGACAAGGATTCAGGGACGTTAATTTGAATGTATGTAAAGAAATGTGATGAGATGGGTATACAGAATTTCAAGTGGTGTGAAGTGTCACACTGACTTGTTACCACGTGGGTTCGAGATTTACTACCTCCGCAATTGCAACAGACACGTGGACCTCTGACTATCCTGCAAGATATAATGGTCGTGAAAGTGTTTGTTTGTTTTGTATATTCTTAATCATTACCTACTCGCCTTGATATATATAGATAATAGTGTCTAAATTATTATTACAAAAGACAAACGCGTTCACGACCAATAATCAATCTTTTGGGGAGTCAGAGGTTCAGGTGTCCATCTTTGCAATTGCGAAGGTAGTAATTCTATGGCCACCTCGAACCCACGTGTGTACCAGATAGTTAGTACTCAATGTGACAGGTGGTCAGCCATATCCCCATTTACAAGCGTTAACTATTACCTGTTCGGGTGTGTAGTGTACGACGCATTTCGTTAATGTACATAAAATTAATGAAACTTCATTTCCATTGGTACATGTTCAAGTGGGATTTCAACCCTATACCTACTGATACAGAGTCAAGCCCCAAACAACGGAGCTACATCAAATTAATGGTAAGGAATAAATAGGGTTTCCATATGCGTAGATGGAAACGTGGAAGTTTGACTACCCCACAAGGGTCAAAAGTCTTAAGTATTTCAATCCTTAACACGTAATACTACTACAATATAGCTAATGTTTTTTTACGTGTTTGTTTGGGATTTTTGAATACTGTTAGATAGTAACCAATACTTTCAGCGAGTCATACATTGCAATTAGAGATAATTGGACGATGCGCTAGTAACCTGTCACTAACATTAGTATGTATCATTGCTATCCAAACCATTATACTCATAAATATGCTTAAAGTGACCGTGAAGTTTTGTCTTCAAAGTACTGTCCATCCCAGAAACGGATTGAAGGACGGGTGTTTGTATATGTATGTCAGTGTGAATATAACTTTACTGCAAGCAATCCCGGCTGTTATGTTGTACATACTGATTCTCATTCAAACTGTCATGAGCAAATGTCATTGTGTTTGGTTATTCATGTGTACCAACATAAGAGCAAAGAAACTGCTACATTCTATTGACATACATATATGTATGAACAGTTTCAGTTCTTTTAATCCTTTTCGGGAAGGACGGTACCTTAGGGTCATAAATATTTCTTTGATTACATGTACCATTCGTTTTAGACCTCACATGTGGTTAATACATATACATAAATTAACGTTATTTAAGTTTTTTCGAAGTGGACAGAACCTCGAAAATAAAATGTATATTAGGTAAGGTTTTTAGCTGAAACATGTCATGGGTTTGTGATGTCATAGAATAGAACATTGCTGACTAGTTCACTAGCCCATCGACTCTTCGATTCCATTTACCCGTTTGTCCCTTTAGTAAACTGTCATGTGATTTATGTAGAATGGAACATTGTATACAAGTTGCTAGCCTATCGCCCAATAGATTCCGTTAACCTTTAGTCTCTCAATCACCTCGTACGATATACCGAGAAGAATGACAGGTAGTTGACACTTTGGTTTAGTCCTAAGCTAGCACGTGACTCCCAGACTAATGAAAAATGAACTTAGACTTTCATTATGCCTAAATACGACATCTTATATGATTTAAATTAGTAAATATAAGTCATTTTCTAAATTCAAATTAATATTAAAACGCTTAACCCTAAAAATACGTGATTTTTATTGTTTTAAAATATTATTTTTTCGGCCGCATAAAAAATGCCTTGCACGTATGGTAAAAAGTAGTTATAAAAATTTATATAAAGAAAGAAAATAAAACTTTATTCACTAACATACAAAAATACAAACATGGAAAAAAATATGCAAAGAACACCGTTGATGCAATGAAAAGGTGCTGCCTCAGTAAACGATGTAGCTAGACTGCATCACTGGTCCTCCGGCAGCACCCGATTCGGAAACTGTCACAAGCTAAAAATGCACAAATATGTTTTTTTATTATTATTATTTTCTTATCTTAAAATTCAATTTGTATGACCAATCTGTATTCACTCACATGTTCAATTATACCCGGTGTCGCAGCTTACAGTGAACGATCGTGTAGCTTGAACATTATGTGGATTAGAGTAGAAGCTGCATGTACGTGTGAGAGAAACTTTATTAAAATTCTCACTCCACGGAAACTCTCTTCGAGATAATTTTGTTGAGAAAAGCACTCACAGGATCTTGGTATATACAAACATATTACATGCATATACACATTCTATTACGACTGGAATATCTTAATAAGTTGACAGAGGTTAAAAGACTGACATTTATTCTTTTACACTGTCAGAACAGGGTACAAACGAGGCACAAAGAAATGAATTTGGGTTCAATCAATCTTGCACAAAAGTCTTTCTTCACATAGACACGTAAACCTTGATTACTCTGCAAGAATTAATGGTCATAATTTGTTTGTATGTACAATGAGGTACTATGTATTATTAATGGAATATTGACAAAGATGCTAAAAACCTGTCACTAATGTTTACCTTCACAATATAATAATAATAATATTTGGGGCACTATTACACCAATTGAACTAGCCCCTTGGTAAATTAAGTTAAAACTTGTGTTAAGGGTACTAGTCAACGTATATTTAAGAAATATATACTTATTGTAAATACATATATAGCATATATAATCAACGACCAGACTGGAAAGCAGAAGAAAAGCGTAGTTATTAACTCTGCCTCCACCGGGAATCGAACCCGGGACCTCACGATTAGCGTTCAAGTGGTTAATCAATCGCGCCACGGAGATCGTCGACAAACGATAATCATAATAGTTATGCTACAGGCGACCTAGGAGTTAAATCTGTAGTTCTGTCTACCGTTGACGGATTAAAGGCTTAATATTTATGTGAGTGAAGCGGAAGGGTGGTTACAAAACCCAGCCCAATAAGACATATGACAGTCAGGTAGACGCTATATTGAAAAAGGGTGACGTTAGAAGTACCTATCACCGCTAAGTGTGTATTAGAAGATGTATGAGTATCAATGAAGCGAAAGTGGTCTGTCAGGATCGGGACAAATGGGGATCCGTGATCTCTGGCTATCCCTTTACAGGGAATCAGGCGTGATTTATATGTATGTATGTGTGTATTTGCATATTGGTATGAAACAAGAACTTGTAGGTTTAAGCAATATATTTTCAAAGAAATTGCTCCGATTCGTAACGTGTTTTGAACACTCAATATTATTATACGGGAGGAGCACGAATGTCAGTGACATAGAAAATTCAACTTTATTGCCTAGGATATTCATAACATAAATGGGAAAATTCCCGCAACGTTGAAGAGCACTCGAAAAGAGTTTGTATTTGAATTTTAACCGTTTCAAATTATTTATTATTCTGTTGGTACTTAATATATACCTTCTTCTTAGTATGTAGGTGTTGTCAGTAAGGTACATCACTTCAGGCCAGTCTTACTACTTATTATTTTAAGGTTTTCTTATTTATCTTTGGAAAGTAGACATTCAATCGGGTTACATATAGATATATTCAATTTATAGGTAAATTATTTTAATTAGTTTTAAGTTTGTAAATACATATTTTGTTAGTTTCAATTCCTTGTTTTAGTTATAGGACTGATTTATAATTTAAATCGGGTTACGAAAATTCGTAATTTCTCAACCTATGTATCTATCACTTATAGAAGGCTTTTTTGGTGATAAAGTTCTTAGAGACATTATGTTTGCGTGTGATTTAGTATTGTGCAGTATGTATGTTCCATTAATAAACAGATGATATTTACTAGAATTAGTTACGTAATTCGTTTATTCAATAGTAAAATAGCAGTGAAGTTTTATTACAAGCCAGGTGGTGAGATTTAGGGTTATAGGTAATAACTATGTATCTTACAGATTGTATCTATTATAAAATATTTATTTTTTCACGATATCGTTTCTAAACTCAAACATATTATGCCGGCTGTACACTCTGGTAAATCCCAGGTGTGCTGTGAGAAATAAAGCCCCATCTACATTCAGAACTATCATAAAAGCCTCCGCCTAGCGTAGGTCTGAGCGGGCATTATAACTCCACTGCAACATATTCGTATGGAATTACGTTTAAGCCTTGTTTCTACTATTCAAGGAAAGTGTTTCCAAGAACTTACGAGCTTGTCTGGATTTAATAGGACATGGTTTTTTATCAGGTTGGATGTAAATGGTTCCTGAATTTTCTAAAACTCAGTTTAAATGCTAAATAGAACTATTTCTTTAATCTCACACCCTCATCATAATATCATTTCCTTACGAACGATTGTTAGTATAAGTTTATAGTGTACATATGTATATTTTAGTTAAAATGGTAAGGTAAACCTGTAAAGTTAGAACTACTTAACATAAGATCTGTGTCAGAATTGGGATGAAAATTGTTTTTTTAAGTTTTTTATTATTATTTTAGCTTAATGAATTTGTCCTCAGCTAGTCCAAAACAGAATAGAATTGAATTGAATAAATAAAATAATACACTTTTTCATTAATGATTAAAGAGTTGTCTACATATTATTATTCAAAAAAACGCGTTCACGGCCATTAACCCTTAGTCAGAGGTTCAGTTTTCCATCTCCGCGATATTATATTGTAATAAGAAGAGAAGAATATTATATTGTCAGCCTATAAAACATTTCTTAATCAGCAACAACATTACTAAGCTACTCTCCGCAGTGTAGTTATTAAAAATTAAATGAGAGTGTATTTACTAAAATGATATCAAAAACTAATACTACACTATTAAATTCAGTAATTTGATAAAAAGTATGTCTCTATGGTACGTTAAACAGCTTAAAGTAACAACCCACCTAATTAGAGCACGTTCTTAGCTTCTCAAAGGAGCTTTCAGGCTCTCCACTAAACATTGCTTCTTGAAAGCAGAGTAAAGCTCCACGGAAAATTTATGAAAAATAAACTAGTTTGAAGAAAAAGAATAATGTCATATACATATTTTTCTTACAACATATTTAAATAATTATAATACAAATAAAACTTTAAAAGAAAAATATGTCCTTTAGCTCCTCGCTGTTGGAGAAAGGCGCAGTCCCCAACAAACTGGCAACATTACCTCTCTGAATGGCCAAACTAATGCGTTGGCCGAATAATGTCATTTAACTTTTACAAATAAGATATAATTGTATAATGGCTCTGTGTGTGTTTTAGTTACAGTATAAATATATATTAATATTTCATGCTGGTCCTTAAAGATCTCTCCTTTTTTGTGTCCTGTGCTACTCGGTGACGTAAAAAGAATGCTAACTAGCTTCCGTTCTTCCCGGCATGTCGTACAAGGCTACTAAAGGACTAGGAGTAAATGGGATCAATTGGGCGATTGGCTAGCAACCTGTCACCAATGTTCCATATGACATCACAACCACAATATGATAAAAAGTGACCTAGGAGATATTATGTCTCCTAGGTTTTGTCCATCCCGAAAAGTTTTAAAGGACGTGAATGTATGTACTGATAGCCCATAAGCTCTCTAGGGTGTGATAGAACCTCAGGTAATCTACTAGTACTTGTAATGAGGAGAACAACGTAGTGGGGTTAAAAACTTTTTATTAGCACGAAGAAGATGAAAATCGTTAACTTATTTAATCCTGTCTTATAGTATGTATCGTAGTATCCTTATACAGGCACTGACTATTGCTTATCCTAATTCACCAAATGTATAAGTGATAATTTCCATAATATAGAAACCTTACCTATTACTGTAGTTGTAATAACATATTTTGTGAGATAGAAAATCTTCGATCATATTCGTGATCTAATTTCTTAGTCTTAATTCAAACTGTTATTAGATAGTTTTTTATCTTTCTCATACTAGTTGAGTTGATTCTTGCTCCTTCATAATAAGTTCCCACTTACACAATAGGGCATAGAACCATCAGTTTCTGACACATAATCATCAGCCTAAGTACATGTCTTCCCTCATAACACCACTTCCCCGTCACGTGTTCCAATAATTACAGACCTTTGTGAATGTTGATTAAGGTCCAGTCATGTGCCACTGAATTTGTAGACGATATAATTACACTAGACCACTGGATCGAATAATTTAGTGGAATAATCGAATGTATTGGACAGTTGTGGAATCTCTAGAGATAAAGTTAGCTTACCTATTCGTCATAACATTATCATTATTCGAATATCACGAATGCTATATACAGGGTGGCGCATTCAAAACGGTCAGTATGGGAAAGTCTGAAACTATAAGAGTTACGAAGATTTGTTCTTAGGAACCATGTCACCGATTTTGATAAAAAGAAAAACTGCATTCATACTTTCTTTGAAAAACCAACTGTATCCAGTACGGGAATCGAACCCGGTTGCTTTGAAAAAATAAATTGGCCATTTTCACTTTTTCTTTTTAAATGTCGATTGTGTAGGTCTTAAGCTGTAAATGTCTCTATGAAACATGGTGTCGAAAATAAATAAAATGCATTGTTTTGGCATACTTAAGTTTATCATAGTAGGTTTTCTAAGAGACCACCGTTGTTTTCAATACAATATTCAACACGTTTAGGTAACGATCTTACTATTGAATTTTGTATTTTCATGTGGTGAATTTGCGTTACAATTGACTTTATTGCTACTTTTAGTCTTCAACGGTGTCATAGCTTGTTATGTAAAATTCATCCTTAACGAAATCCCACAAGAAATTTTTAATATGGTTTAACACGTCACTTTAAGTGGAGTTTTCAATAGATTGTTAGTTTTTTATTACTGTAGATAACAAAACCTCCTTAAAGGATTAATGCAATGCTAATGCCATATGATAAGGTGTATGTAACAAGTAGGGAAGTACAAAACTACAAACAGCAATAGCGACAATTTTACATGTCTGTTGAATATTGTTACGGTGTATGTAAACTACTATGATAAACTAAAGTATGCCAAAACAATGCATTTTATTTATTTTCGACACCATGTTTCATAGAGACATTTACAGCTTAAGACCTACACAATCGACATTTAAAAAGAAAAAGTGAAAATGGCCAATTTATTTTTTCAAAGCAACCGGGTTCGATTCCCGTACTGGATACAGTTGTTTTTTCAAAGAAAGTATGAATGCAGTTTTTCTTTTTATCAAAATCGGTGACATGGTTCTTAAGAACAAATGTTCGTATCTCTTATAGTTTCAAACTTTCCCCTACTGACCGTTTTGAATGCGCCACCCTGTATATAGCAAAGCAGAACTGAATCTGTTATAAAGGAAAAGATTTCAGGGAGACAAGGTTTCAGTTTGAACCTAACCGATGCATACAACATGCATATATCGTATGTAAGTGAGTTTTTTGTATTTTACTACTTATTCAAAGCTACAAGGAATATCACCTGTCATGTTGACGACTATCTGATCGAGAGTGAGATTTGAGGAAGCCATAAAGTACCCACTCGGTTTAAATGAGACGTGGACACGTGAACCTCTTACTCACTAAAGAAATAAACGTATGATCTAAAGCACGATGTAAATATTTTCCCTGAACTACGAGACTAACTTAATAAAGTCCACGCTTCTACGCCCATCGTTCTGCGTCATAACTCAATATCCTCTTTGGCGCATTCATGACGGTGCAAAGAGAGTCTATATCGCCTTAATGTGAGTTCCGTGCATCTAAGGTGAGCTTTAAAGTTTTTTTTTCTATCAAACACACTACAACTACGATTGTAACATTTAATCTATGTTAAAAGATTGGTTATTTTTTTTAATATGTCGTAATAGGTGAATAAGATTAAAAAAAAATAATCAGCGTTGCGTTTGCCACCAAACATAACATACCCAGCTGAGTTAGAACCTTTTTGCTGCGACAATAACATGCAAAAGCTATACCCCCAGTTTGTAAGTTTGATTGTAAACTTTTTGTATTGTGTATGTTTTTATGGCTGTAAATAAATGCTTTTTTATTATTGAAAAGAAAAGAAAAGTTCTAATACACATACTAAGTGTTCTTCGTAGCAAAATACATAATATCTGCGGTAACAGTAAAATATCGTGTAAACATTACTGTTTCTGGGTATGTGATTATAAAGTCAAGGAAATGGTGTTTCATAATAAAAAAACACTTACGAAATGCGTCGATTTACTACGGTGAGGGAAAACAGCGTGAGGAAACCTAACCTGTACCAGGACGGGTAATAGTGCTAGTAAATGGCGACATGGCTACCACCTGATACATGGAGTACTGACTATCTGATCAACACGTGGGTTCGAGGTGGCCATGGAATTACTACTTTCGCAATTGCGGAGATGCACGCCTGAACTATGACAAGGCAAGGGTTATTGTTGTGAACGCGTTTGTCTTTTATCTTCTTTGAAATGGTGTTAAACTATGTCATATTTGGGTGCTGATTATGCTACTAGAGGACGTAATGCTTGTATAAGGTACTTAGTACATATTTAAATCATACTGTTAGGCTATGTACTGTAACTGAATCATATCAGTGATACACAACCCCTTTTAATCCAAAAGTAATTAACATGTCCAAACCGATACATTAAAATTCTATTTCGCTTTATTCCAATTGCCCTGGCAGGGATTAATTTGATTGAATATTGATTTTTGTTGATTGTTTGGCTTGTTAAGTACAAAGTGAATCCTGTATTATACGTAGTTATATATTATCTGTGACTATGGATATGATATGGATGAAAGGAAATGATTAATAACTAACGGGACTTATCGCGTAAGTTTTTATATAATAAAGTTACCTTTATTAACCCGACGTTTCGGCTACGTTGCAGCAGCCATGGGCACGGGCAGACTTGTGCGATAAGGCCCGTTAGTTATTAATCATGAGTATAATTCGCGAATCTCTTAAAGCTATAAAAAGAAATGATTAAAAGTGGTAACAAGACAAGAACTACAAATAAGTAGACAATACATTCACTCACGTACTTCAATCCTTTCCGGGGTGGACAGAAAATCGGAGACATAATATCTCCTAGGTCACTTTTTACCATATTGGGGTTGTGATGTCATATGGAACATTGGTGACAGGTTGCTACCCAATCGCCCAATTGATTCCATTTACTCCTAGTCCTTTTGTAGAATTGTACGACATGCCGAAAAGTACTAGTAGAGTACCCGAGGTTCTATCACACCCTTGAGAGCTTATGGGCTATCAGTACATATATTCAAGTACTTTAAAACTTTTCGGGGCGGACTAAACCTCGGAGACATGATTATATATCGTAAGTCACTTTTTAGTATGAATATCCGGGTTGTTATGTTAAGGAACATTGGTAACAGGTTGCTAGCCTATCGTCCAATGGCTCTATTCCGTGTATACAATGTAGCATCATTATTCGCAATATAGAGAGGCCATTACGCCCGGGGCAATGATATATCAAATCTCTCAATTTGACGAATGGCGGAGCGGCGGCCGCGAAACAAACGGCGGCGGGGAGGGGCGTTGCCATGGCGACGGGGACGATCGATGCAGCCTCCGCGCGACTTCAATTAAACAATGATTCGCACATCAAGAGATGGTTGCCTAGGCGACGCGGATAAATAACACCGGTTTCCTATGATAATATCGTTTAAACAGCGGATGTAGTTCAGTGTATTTAGATGTTGATGGATCCGGGCTTAGACTTCACCGATATCTCTAAATAGAGAGATAAAAAAGAATCGAACAATCCAGCATACGATATCGAAAATTAAATAAATATAATATTTTTTTCGGCGAGGTAAAATCAACAAAATCTACTTATCAGGTCAAAAGTTTAAATTATAAAAGTCTCTTAGTCGCTTCTTAACAGCAGTCAATTACATTATACTAACTAATCCCTGTAGAAGTTTTATACAAACATTGACATTCATGTTATGACTACTAATATTACAGAACATTAAATTAATCTAGAATTAAAGGAACAGTAACAAGCTAAAAGCAATTAGATTTTCCTCGGAAGTTAATTACTAGAAGTTAGTGTTCTAATTCGTTTTGCCTCCAGCTGTTCTAGATACATTGAAAATACTGAAAAATCAGCTTATATTTATATCCCTTAGTGACCTGGTTCTTAATTGAAGATCAGATTGAAAATGCTGCTTAGCTAAGATTTTTTACATCTGAAAAACTCCATCTCAATAACTTAACTACTTTTGCACTACCTTACGGAGAATAAGATACTGAAGTTCGAATATGAACATAACTCTACGATATACATTTTTTTATTAGACCTAAACCTCTGTTTATACAATCATTATT
The DNA here is from genome assembly GCA_030578115.1 of Leucoptera coffeella. Taxonomy (NCBI): domain Eukaryota; kingdom Metazoa; phylum Arthropoda; class Insecta; order Lepidoptera; family Lyonetiidae; genus Leucoptera; species Leucoptera coffeella. The sequence continues at coordinate 13,744 of JAMBLF010000734.1, forward strand.
TTCTTACGGCTCAAAATCTATCCATTTATTAAACTATCATTGTTCTGAAGAATACATACACAGCTATACATATATACTTATTCCTATATGTAAGATGAAACATTCTATAACTTATGAACCGTGTTCAGAAACCTATTATTCCACCCGACTGAATATTTGGTTCTATCTACGACGTAGGTAGCTTTCCAGTTCGTAACACTTTGTATCAATGACCTTATTGGTGAAATTCCTAAACGAAATTTCTTTAGTATAGACAAATGTATCTAATTTTACTTAACATGACATGTTAAGTAAAATTAGATTCATTTCAAGAACTATAAACATACATTGTATGTTTATAGTTCTTGAAATGAATAGTCAGTTTTATTTATGATAAGTTACAAATGTATTATATTTATATTTATGTAAATGGCGATACGGTTTACCACGAGTCGACCATAGAGTTAGTTCATCCCAATTGCGGATATGAACATCCGAACCTTTGACTACTCCCGTAAGAGTCAATGGTGTTGAAAGCGTTTGTATTTTATTATTATTTATTCATGAAAGAGGTCAGGGTGTCTGGTCTATCATACTTTAGTAGATCCTTTGTTTCTTAGTCATTTCTTAGCAGATTCTTACGAGTCTGAAAAGCAGAAGAAAAGCGTAGTTCTTAACGTTTCCTCCGCCGGGTATTGAACCCGGAACCTATCACCTTTACACATCATGCCCATTTCCCATGTAGAGGGTTAGGCACAGATCTAGGATCATCCAATCCTGACAAACCACCCTCGCTTCATTGACGCTCATACTCATTCATACAATAATTTCATTAATTCTAAAGAAATAGAACAGAAAAGTAAATAAATGTATTCTGTTTACCAGCCGATTGTGCCCAGCATAAAAAGAAGAGTCATAAGCCTTCGTACATTTTTAAATTCAATAATGTTAGTGGATTTGGCAAGGCGCTGGGTAGCCGACATTATCAGGCTTTATGGGCCGGGGTATTACCATGTGGGTTGATTAAATTTACAAACAACGGGACACGAGTTTTTTTGTACGGAATAAGTGATACTTTTTGGGGAAAATGTGGAATAAGCGGTACGTTTAATCTGAATACAAAAAGTGGAACATTTTAGGACAAAATGTGTTTTTGATATATCATAGGTGATTTGAATATTATTGTCTCACTTTTTTGTGTGATGAACTTTGACTTTATAGGAGTAAATATAATTCAATTGAAATCAATCGAAACTTAATCGTAAAAGGAAAAAGAATGCCAACTAGCTACCATTCTTCCCGGCATGTCCGAGGAAACGACTAAGGGTAAATGGGATCAATTGGGCGATGGGCTAGCAAACCATCACCGATTTTTCATATGAAATCAAAAATCCTAATATTTATGCTAACACGTACCTATATTGAGTTGAGCTAAAGGAATTCTACAAATTTATTAAGTACTCGTAGATCAACTATAGTAGTTGTGCTACGGGACCTATTTTCTTAAGTTTCTAAATGATGACACAACTGGTTGGTCTATGCAGTTGTGTCATGGGTCCGAAGGGGATTGAAGGACGTGAACGTATATGTGGGAAATATAGGAACCAAAAGAAATATTGACTAAAAGAGAAGCTTTTTTGTTTATTAACGTAGGGTGTCCTACAACCGCTTTCTCACGCTGCCAACTGAAATTCCTAGACCAACAATACAAAAATATGAACACAAATTTTCTACCAAAAAATGACAAAAAAACTACAAACTACCTCACACTTTCCTCACTACCAAGTATCATAATATCCTTATAATTTCCCAAATGTATCACATCTGAAGGTTGTGAATCAAGGACGCGTGCGGGGGCCGCGGGGGCGGAGGCTGGGTCCAGATCGATATCTGAGGGTTGCCGGGACGACCAGTCTGACGAAGCCCCCTCGACCGCATTCGTGGAGATAGGTGGGCGAGTATACCAGGTATAGAGGGGATGGATGGGCCTTAGGTTCGATCTCCAGTCGTAGCCTTGTGACTAAGGATCGTAACTCCTCTGGTAATGCTTCAAACTTCTTCTGGAAACTTCGGCGACTATGCTATGACTATTGTTTCATTGATACGGGTCTTACACGGTGGTTAGAGTTTATTAGTTGGTTAAGTTTTTATTTATTTATATAATAATTCGACGTAGTTCAGTCGTATGCTTGTCGTTGTATTGGTGCAGGGTTCAAAACTCGGTGTATGTACCAATGCAAATGAAGTTCTGATTTCTTATTTATATTATCACAAAAAAATAATTTGTCAAATGCATCGAATACAACGGTGTGAGAAAAAACCGTGTACCTACTGTGCCTCGAATAGTCAGTGCTTGTAAATGGCGACACGGCTTACCTGTTACATTGAGTACAACGTATTTAACAAGTGGGTTCGAGAGGGCCTTGGAATACTACCTCTGAAATTACGGAGATATTGGACACTTGCAAGTATTATTGGTCGCGAAACCAATAGTCTTTTTTATAAAGAAGTATAATATGTTTGCTACTAAGTTTTAGCAATCGACTTTTAGAGCACACAATGTCTTATGATAAATTCTGCTTAGTAAGGTTCCTTAGTTCTCCGTATTAATTTTAAATAAGACCATTTTGCGTGATGTTACTGCATATTCTATTTAATCCATTACCTGTTAGAACAATCAAAGACACCAAGTGTCTTTACAGGCTTCCTGAAGCGACCGAACTCCATTTAATCGCCATGTATTTATGTCCCATGTCATGCAGAGAAGAACTTACAGAATATACACAAGAGTTTGTTATGGCTCTAATCTCCAATGTTAGATGATTATGATGATGATTTTGCGAATTTGGGAGTTTCTTTACCTCTATATTTGCTACGGGAGTACAAAATCAAACACCATGTGTTTCTAGTCAAGTGACACTGAGCGTAAACTTAGGCTCCTTTTCATAAAGATTAAGAAGGACTGCAGAGAAGATCTTACTATAAGATCTCAAGTAATTCGGACTTAAAGTGAATTCGGTAGTTTATTTACCTGTTTATTATGGAGTATAAATATATTTTACAGGCCTATCTACTACCTTACACCACGTCTCCACCCTCTCCCTTACACCCTCGTTATTCAACACGTCAGTTTTTGATGCTAACTCGTAACTGGCAGTAGTACGGCCACTCTTTGCCTCTTGCGAATGAAAAAAGACTTCAGACGGCATCTGACGCGGATGAGGAAGGTTCTTTAATAGGTTTTGTTATGGTTTTATACAGGATAGTATTTAAATAAACATCTAAAAATACTTAAATGCACACACAGTAATCCTTTGTTGTGTTAGTATTTAAGAAATGCAGAGTTTTGGATGTTTGATTATTTTCCTTTTAATTATAAGAATAATAATAAGCGTTCATTTACAGCCACAAAAACATACACAATACAAAACGTTTACAATTAAAACTTAAAAACCAAGGAATAAAACTTGTGCATGTTACTGTCGCAGCGTAAGGGTTCCAACTCAGTTGGTTTGTTGCGTTTGATAGCAAAATATATAAGCAAAATATATAATATAATAAATAATATAAGCAAAATATATAAAATTTAACCTAATGTGTCATAGAGGAAATAAAAGTCGGAAGCATATTAATAATAACGTTTAATAATAAACTATTTCTACTTTGAGTAGACTTAAATAAACAAATATGTATCTGCGTGTATACATTTTAGACATAATTATTCACACCTAAGGTGTCATTTGAAATAATAAAAATAATCCATTAAATATCACAGATGTATCACAGTTACCATGTTTTAAAACAAAGAATAAGCACTATATGACCCCTCCATAAAACTGTTCATCTTATGAACATCTTTTAAAGCAACCTAATTACATTTCATACTTTCCTCTTCTTTGTGATATATGGGACACCGCTATTGATGACAAGTTGCTATCACATCATCGAATAGATTCAATTTTCCTCTAGGCTATGATAGGCTAATGATATAACGAAAAAAAGATAGTATTAAAAAATACCAGAACTACACAAAACTTAATGCAAATTAAATACAAACGCTAAAACTAACCAACAAGTAATTATACTCCGCAGTTTTGTCACTCCAATGTGATAACTGAACCTTAATGTATACATAGTATAAAGGCTTAAAAGTTCAATTGGGTAAGCAGGGCCACGCCCCTCATAATCCAATGGTCCGGCTCCACTTTAGTCGGAAGTCTCATGAATAGGATGTAGTTGGTGGAGTGGCCGGTGGTTGAAAGGACACCTCTTCGATCCCCGGTCTTGTACAGGGGACACTCGTAGAATACTCCAGTTGGTATGCTCTCACGTTTTAAAGGAATCAGCCATACCTAGAGATAGAGATTCAAGTTTTATTGATAGTTATGTGTGAGTAGAGTAAAAATTTTGTATAGAAAATAGTAAAACAATAAGTTAAAACATTATGATCCGTGCTGTCACTTGCACTTTTGTAATAGTCAAGAGAATTGTTCGACGTATATTCAAAAAGTTTTTACCTATCCTTTCTAAATAGGTAGGCAAGTTCTTTTTAATGTTTTAAATTAAACAGAGCCATCTAATGGCAAATCTCAGAACTATTACATCGAAGATGTCAGCTTTGTACAGTAAAATGTTACAAAACACAATCAAAGATGTCGTTAATTAACAAATTACGTATCATTTAGGACTCATTATGATTTGGTAGACCAATTTTAATAAGACACTCGTGTATATAGGTGCTGCCGTAGCAAACATAGAAAACTAAATATGAATATACAAGTTTTGAAATATTATTCTCGAATCTACAAAAGGATTAAATGGTAATATACGTACTATCGGGAAGGTGTCATAGAGTATCTTAGGCAAGGATTCGTCTATGGCAAAGATGTCTTGGCTCCAGCGAGCTCCCTCCATGAACAGACCGTACACGTAAACGCCCTCTTTCGGCGGCGTTGTCATGGTCTCACTCTTTTGGACCTGTGTTTAAAGAATTTTAATTGATTAAGATAATACATACAAACAACACAATAAGATTCAATGCAAAGGATTAAGATCACGGGTCCCTTTATTTAATAATTCAAGAAAATCTCTATATTCATACTCAAACGGTAAAGACATTACTGGAATCTCACTGCCCTATTCAATATCTCTAATATAGGCAATAGTCAGTGCTTATGAGCAGCGTCAGCTGTAAGATCAATTGATTCCACATAGTACACATACTTACATCATAATGACCTAGGACCTGATATTGGGCATTTGCCTAGCTCAGGCCAAGAAGAATCCATTTTATAAAGCAATTTATTTACTTTAATAAAGTTATTTATAATTAATTATTATTTATAGTCACATCATCATATCATATATTATTATTATAATGCATAATGACAGAATGGTTACACCTGAAGATCACATAGAAAGTGAGTGGCCAAAGTACATCATGATACTCAGACGATGTTATACACTGATTCTCTGATTAGCCCGGGTTTTATAGTCGAATGCATTTATGTATGTACGTTACCTCATAATGGAAAGCCAGTTGGTCGATGGGTATTTTGTATTTCCGTGCGTAAGTCTGCTGTGCTGCAGTCAGGAAAGCTTGCGGGAAGTAGAAACCTGATATCCAGAACACTAGTGGTGGTCCTGTTTGATGCCAATCCTTAAACAGAGATACAGAGGCGATTAGATGGACCTCAATATACCACAAAAGGGTGATTTTTATAAATACATAAAAAAACAATGTTTTCATGTGAGTTGCCAACAGTTAGTGGTTTTTTATATGTACTGCCCTAATAGGTAGTAGTTTTTTTATATGTACTCAAATACAAATAAATATGCAATTTTTGTGATATATTCCCAAGAATGCATATTTTCTCATTCCAATATTTAATACAAGTATCTATAATTATAGTATTATATCACCCCAAGACCAGTACAGGATAAACACATATTATTTACTAAGAGAGACCGGGTCATTCTTCCCGCGACCACGGTCTATGCAACTGGGTCGAAACGTCGGGCAAAATAAAGGTAATCAGAAGGTAATCATATCTTTATTAATTTATCCTGATATGACCCGGTCTCTCATAGTAAATAAAATGAGTATAAATCGCGAGTGTTTAAAAATAACTAGGATATACATACTCTTAAAAAGCCGAGTCTCTCAAGCAAATCATTGACGTAAGCGCCCAAGGGTTTGAGAGAAGGGTAGCTTTTCCCCGCCCAAAGCGACGGAATCCGCCCTCGCACCATACTGCCTAGCACTTCCTCAGTTATGTCGTTCAGGGCGCTCACACCTGTTAAAATAATATACGTATATCATAATAGCTAATAAAATGAGCATCCATGAACCTTGAAACTCGTGTGTATGTAAAAATTAAGTCTGTGAGTTAAGTACGTAAAAGTTGTTTAATAACTAAAGTCACATTAGCTTGAACAATTATTTGAACCAGCTGATCGTTCTAAGTTGTGCACTATGGCGTATTCTCGCCTAATTTTGATCCAACACAAATACAACTATTCTTACTATTGTCCCAATATGTGCAATGCTGAACATAGGTTTATTTAGGGGTGCAGCTAAACCCAGATCACGCATGTCCTTCATTCTGCTCATATCAACGAACTTTTTCTTTTCTCGAAAGCTACGTTTAACAAGGCACTACTCAGTCCCAATTTCGAAGATATTTTATCTCCAACTAATTACCCTGTACAGCTCCAATGACAGCCACACAGCTGGATCGAATGATGTTCACCAATTTCTCATAGCGGGCTGCTTCTTGAATCACCACTATAGACATGGGGGTCATGTCAACTGGAGCCACGTCACCCTCGAAGGATTTACCTGTAGATGTTAAAAAAGTAGATTTGTATATGAAATAAGGTTTTTTTGCTTAAGTTTCTTTGCGGAAATCTAGAAGTTCTTACCTTCCAAAATCTTTTTGGGTAATCTTTTTAGGATATCTTCCGCGATAGCCATAGCTTGTTCTTCAGGTGTTTTTCCATCACCTACTACTGTTTGTGAATCCTGCCAAAACAAATCAATTTTAAATAATTATTATCACAATTTATTATCACCTAATCCTACAAACGACACAACCTTATTTGCCACAAGCAGTGACCGCATGGAAAAACTTCTCCTTAAAATGGAACGTGTCCGCATGGAGTTTGGTTTAAAAATTAATCGCAGCAAAACCAAGATTATGATGGTCGATAGGGAGAACAACTTGCCACAGCACACCAAGATGGCCAATTGTGACGTCGTTCCGTCTTATACATATCTTGGGGCTCTTATCTCGAACCAAGGAGGCTGCATCGATGAAGTTAAGCGACGGATGGCCATGTCTAGAAATGCAATGGATAAGCTGAAGAAAATATGGAGAAACAAACGCATAACTAAGGCTACGAAAACCAGACTAGTAAGAACCCTGGTGTTTCCCATTTTTCTGTACGCTTCTGAAACTTGAACCTTGCGGCAACTAGAGTCCAAAAGGATAGATGGTTTGGAGATGTGGTGCTGGAGGAGAATGCTCGGAGTGTCATGGACTGAATTCCGCACTAACGCTTCAATCCTTGAAGAGCTAGGCATCCAGCAGCGTTTATCTGCATTGGTCCGTGGGCGCATTTTGAGTTTCTTTGGCCACATCAGTCGACGCGGGAATTGCTCCATTGAACGCCTCGTTGTGCAAGGAAAGGTGGAGGGAACAAGACCTCGTGGTAGGTCGTCGATGCGGTGGACAGACCAGATCAAGGCTGCCGTTTGTGCCCCGGTACACGAATGCGCCGCATGACGGCCAACAGGCAGAGGTGGCGGGAAGTTGTACGGCGAACCATGTCGGCTGCTCAAGATGCCACGTCATGAAGACCACGACCGCTCTGATAAGAGCGTAACGATTGAGAAGAAGAATCCTACAAAAAGAATAACCAGCACCTACTGGGTTTGATTAGCGTTAGTTAACTAATACGATGTCTACATTTATAGATTTAAGAACATCTACATTTGGGATATATTAAATTTAGCATATTGACAACTATCATCCATTGCAGTTCTTCAACTTATAGAACACAACTTATGACCAATATATAAATCATACAAATTACGAATGAGATGTATACAGTCATGTTGCCATTAGCCGTACCGTACCTGAGTCAATAGAGCAGTGCCGAGGAGCTCCTCCGATTCGCTCATATGCTTCGTGATATCCGCATTGGTGTGGAACCCAAAGACTGAGGGTGGAGTCTGAACGGGTAACGATCGAGCGAAGTTGACATACTCCTCATGGGTCTTCGCATTCGGCACGAAGTAGCGGGTGCTAGAAGTATCGAAGGAGTAATTCTTCTCACTAAGAACCTTCGGGTTGTAGAACTTGAAGAGAATAGTGTTTAGTGCACGTCTGTCCCAATCGTCAGTGACACGGCCTCCGTAGTTGCATTCGCCGGTCAGGTAGCGGAGAGCGATGAATTGGACATCCTGTGGTAATTGGAAATCAATTACTGGTTGTTAGTATAGCATAGTTTCGAGCCGACAGTGAAAATGCTGTCCAGGAAAATAGGTCATTAACGTGATAACGTTACAACGTGACCTACACTTACCAACCTAAAACATTTTTGCTCCGTAAAGTCTTATACATCTAATAAATCTTTGATTTCGAAACCACGATACAACTCGAATGAAATTAAATATTATTTAGTCTATCAGTATGATTTAAGACACACAGTTTAGCCATAAAATGTATTAATTTGCTCCAATGAAACACTAACCGAATACTGGTTCAAAAACATATAGAGTTGCGTGACGCTTATCTTCAGATCTGTCTCGTTGAACTCGTATCGGATGTTCCAGCCCAGAGGTCCGAACTGCCTTCTCTCTTGCACCACAGCGTGGAAGAAGCACAGGCAGAAGAGAAGTTTCTTGAAATTGTCTGACTGCTTGTTAGCCTCGAACCATTCTGGGTCTTTGATTGGATCGCTTTGGTATGAGCGTGCGATGTTCGCTCTTAGACCTGTTATTAAACAAATATGTACAATAGGAGAAAAAACTTTGAGTACTGGTGATGATCCTGAAAAATCACTATTGTTTCATTTATTATTCTTGCATTATCTTATATTTGTACGAACTAAGAAAAATGACTCTAGTTTAATTATATCTACCAAAGAAAAAACAAACATTCATAGCCAAAAACTTGAGCATCATCAGTAATTAGAGACTTATCTATGATTGAATTAATTAATAGATTGACATCTTAAAAAATTGTATGAGGGGTCTCTTAAGAAGTTTTACCTTGAGGTGGTTCATTGGTCATCTTGATGCCGTTTTGCAGCACGTAGATGGGGAAATGCTCAGCTGGATAGGAGGTCAGCCACAAACGGAAGTCAGGATGGGTCGAGTCTGGTTGTAACCCTTCACAAATCTAGGGAAAAAAATAATTAGGTATTGGTATATAAACGATACATACACCATGAGACACATTTTAAGCAAATTTCATTTCATTAATGTACGATTACTAGTCAGTTAACAGTGTAATGAATTGTATTGTTTCTTGTATTTATGAATATACCTATAAGTACGATGACCTGTTACAAAATTTTAAATCCACTAGAAAATTTAACACGCAATATTTATTTATATAAAATCAAGTCATTTTACCAACTACCTTCAACATCAAACACATACAAACTCATCATACCTTTTCCAACATGGGCATCCAGCTCTTAGCTAAGTGGCAGTTCTGGAGTACCACCCAGGTGCCATTTTTGACTCCATCCTCGATCAACTTCACAGCGATGGGGCCCTGGCCTTGGCCCAGAGACAGGGAGAATAATCTGCTGGAACCAAAACCCTGAGGGCAAAATAGTACAATTTTATTGACCAACACAGACATTACACGGTGTATAGGAACTTGTAGTGCAAACACTTACATATATGGCATGAAATAGTAGAGAAGGATAGTTTCAACAATGAGTTATGGATACTATTTTTTCCCTGATACAAATAGTCAAATTCCTCACGTTACTTTTCGATATGTTTGGTAAAAGATGATTAATGATGATTCTATCCTAATCCCAAACCAGCGCTCTTAGTTAAATGGTTAAACGATGGAAACCAAAATGTATGGGTTACCTTTAGAAAGATCACGATCACGCCTTTAATAGTGTGAGACTTTTTATAAGACTGACTTTTCTATCTCCTTAGCGATTAGCCATTTGGCTATGGTTGCAGGGCTTATTTTATTAAATTTTCTTTAATGAGCACACACTCTAACAGAAAAACTTTTCAGTGACGCGCAAATATACATTAATGTACTGGTAATTACAATTAATCGGGCTGCACAGAAATAAGACTCACTTGATCATCAGCAAACTTGAGCAGCGTTCCCATAGGATCAGATCCAGGTGTCAGAACAAACAAAAGCGGCACGCAACAGTTGGAGTCACTGTAAGATGCCATCAGGTCAAACAACGGCGGCTCCACAAATTCACGACCCAGTTTTTCTGCAAGAACATAGTCAATACACAATTAGAACGAGAAAAGGACATGGCAGTATAGCCACGGAATAAAAAAGGAAAGCTATCTGGATGAAAATTAAGAACAACATTTTGTAAGACATTGAACCAAAGTTTTATTAATTAAATTTACGTAGAGCATTACAAACAGAAGACCACATATGAAAAGGAAAATTGGTGTGAGGGAAGCGATTTTTCTGAAATTTTTAAGGTTGAGATCGATATTATGTACATATCCCGCCAGAGAAGTAAATAAGTAAGTAGGTAAGGCGTGATTATATGTATGTCTATATAAAGTCTATATATTATATGTATATATATATTTAAAGTCAACGACCTTACCTCCAACGAATTTCTGAATCGCTGGTACAATCATGTCACATCGAACACATCGTAATACCAACAGTTTCTGCGGATAAAAAATAGTACTTTTGTAAATGAAGAACATCTGCAGTCACAACCGTACACAACATAGTAGTCAGAGGCCGAGTTTTCAGCATACTTAATATGTGACGATCTTTGATCACTCGGTCGCTCGGTTTGGTCAATCTCACTTTTTACCCATATATAACATAAATATACGTTGTGACAGGTGGTAAACCATGTCGTCGTATGCAGATACTGCCTATTATCTTCTTCATAAAATAGTCAGGTTTCCTCACAATATATGTCTTTACAGGAACCTACAGCACATGTACAATGACTATGGACACACATCCAGATATTCTCACCCTCTTTTCTGCATTTCTCTTCATTTCTACATTTTCCTGTTAGTTATTATGAGAACATCGTCAACATGGAAAACGTCGTGAGGAAACATATCTGTTCGTCGAACAGGTAATAGTTAGTGCTTGTAAATGGCGACATAGTTGACCACCTGACACATTAAGTACTGACTATCTGGTCAACACGTAGGTTCGAGGTGTCCATAGAATTACTACCTTCGCAATTGCGGAGATGGAAACCTGAATCTCTTGACTACCCCACAAGGGTTAATGGTTGTGAATGCGGTTTTTTTGTTTATTATGTCCAGCAGTTACCTGAAAGGAGTTGAGTTTTACATCCCAAGGACTCGGCAAGGGTTTGTTCTGTGGATCTGGTAAATTGCAATATTTCTCCCAAGCTTCCGGGTTCTTCAAAAAGTGATCCAGAATCCCTCCAAAACCAGGTAACTCATTCAATCTACAAGTTAAAAGTATTGTAAGCTAACATAAGTATACAACATATACTATATTCAGGACTATAAAACCCTTTCCACTCTACCTACCAGCTACTAAACTATGTTAAACTATATTTGAACCAAGTTAACCTAGTAGTACTGTAGTACTAACTAAAGTGAGAAACTCATAAGTCTTGTCATCGTTTACGAGAACTACAGATGTCCTTACCATACAACAATTTGGGGAAAATGAAGATTTATTGTTTTCTTTGTTAGGAGACGAGCAAGATGTCTATGTAACTAAATATAAGTAGCTCACCCTAACAAATCTAGCCATCCTTGTTGTGGTAAGAATTTCGTGGGGTTAGACGGTGCATTCACAGGGTTGGCACCACTTAGAAGGAACGTCACTTCATTCTGTGGCATGCCCTCAGACGCTGTCAGTATGCAAATGGCCAAGAGTATCGAGAACACTAATTTGTCCTGAAAATTAAAATAATTTGTGTGTGATGTGTTAAGCTTAGTCATATATCACGATTGGGTAGCTAAGGATAGTTGTACGACTCCTAGATGAAAAGTCATTTTTTTAATGATAAAAGGTTAGTTATGCGTCATATGAATCTTATAGTAGTTACCTGTTCATGAAAACAAATTGAAATTTATTAAAAATAAGACACACGAATCCAGAGAAAAATCACATTATCTAGTTTTTACAGCACAACAACGATAACAAGATTTAAAAGTAAAAACTATTTTCTTAAAATATAGACCTAAATAAACTAACCTAATATATAACTACCTAATATAAACCTATTATATTAAGTACCTTTTCAAACAGACTCCTGCATATATTAGAGTACAGAGAAAAGGTGAAGTACTCTCTGAGAATGGACAACCTCTCGGGAATGTTGTCTTTCTTCTCAGTATTGTCTATGGCTGCGGTGAATAGACCTTCGAACCAGCCTAAGGAGTATTGGTACATGGGATCGATCGCTGCCAGAGATGCTAGAAAGAAAAACAATATATATATAATAAGTACGTAGGATTAAAAAAATCATGAAAACAATTGTAGTCCACTTTTTGACCAATTTGGCATATAAAAGATTTGATCAGGGTAATATGGAATATATTTTAAAACAATAGCACCTAGATTAGAACCCTTACCTTAATGACATAATTAGTATATAATCTCCACGTAAGCCGTTTTCAATTCCATTGTGAAGTCTATTTTGCTCTTCGGCAGCGAGACGTGGAAGGAGACAAAGGGACTGACGAACAAACTGCAAGTGTTCGTCAACAAATGCCTGAGGTTCATACTTCGCATATTCTGGCCGAACACTATCAGCAACGAGGATTTATGGAAGCAATGCCACCAAGTCCCAATCAAGCGTGAAATCGCTCAGCGTAAGTGGAAGTGGATAGGGCACACACTCCGAAGACCGGAGGACAACATCGCCAGGGCAGCATACACATGGAGGCCGCACGGGAGCAGACGCCCAGGCCGGCCGGCGCACACCTGGCAGCGCACAGTCGACGCTGAGTTGAGGGCGGCTGGGTTGAGTTGGAGGGACGCGGAGTGCAAGGCACAGGATAGGAGCGGTTGGCGACTTCTCACGAAGGCCCTTTGTACCACTGGGGTACCATAAGATGATGATGATGATGATGACGTAAGCCGTAGCCAACTGCCTTTTACTACAAAGACGTAGTTAGACACCACAATTTACTGTCTTAAGCGCTTCTAACAAATCTCTCTTACCTCACTCACACCCAATAAAATTCTCATGCATGCTCTTCTGTTTTTCACATTCTATTCCTTGACTTACCGACTAAAAAGAATAGATCAGTGCAATGCGCCGCAATGGGCACATAGTCGCTTCTCGCTTCATCTATTGCCTTCTCTGTCACTTTGGCTACCTCCTGCTTTTCCTTTATTTCATTCGCCATCGTCTTAGCCGAATTTAAAATCTGTGAATTAAATAATTAAGTAGTTTTAATTCTAAGTATCTTTTAAATAAAAAACAATAAATTAGTAAAAAGAAGAAATAACTGATTCGCTTTTTTGATTATTCTTATATTTCTTGTTTTTCAATACAACCGCCTATCTATACTATATTACGTTCGACAAATGTAGGAATTTTTTTAAACCAAGAGATACCATCTGTCGCTAAAGCAACGCCCATATAGTGCTTACACAATTGGTATCATATAAATATAACAAAACCTTCACAGTCTACCTGTCACGTTAGGTGCCGGACTATCCGCTTAAAGTATGGTTTCTGGTTACCATATAATCACTTTTATAACAGTTTTCGACGATGATTTCAGGAAAATTTGACTGCCCCGCAAGGGTTTATTGTATTGAATGTACATAAATGTATTTGTGTACCTGCACAGCTTCTTCATCTTCCAATAAATGCTCTGACGTTGACAGGACATTCAGAATTTTAGTTTCAAGATCCTTCAATTGACGACTATGTGCAGCTCCTAATGTTAATAAAGCAACAAATGTAATTAGAAGCCAAGAAAGAACATTTTGCAGAATCGCTAGACCTCAAGTTTCGGAGATGGATACTGAAACTGTGGACTGGGACTAAATGTGAATGAAAGTCCTGTGTATGTAAATATAATAGAGGGCATTAGACATGCTCTCGATAGGCTCAGCACCAGATTTTAAACCCTAATTTGCACAAAATTTTTTACTACGAGTACATGACTAGCAATAAAACTTGACAAAGTAAATTTTTTTACATTGGTTGTCTGTTATAACTATGTCATATGCATAAATGAAGATAAGTTCTCTAAGATGCTAAGGTTTTCCCACGACCCAAATATAAAGCGGACCCGGCGAAAGGTCCCCGTTACGCGGTGCGGAGTCCAAATGGCGTGTTTTAATCGGTGCGGAGTCTAAAAATGTGTAGTAGAAAGAAGATACCTATGTTTTGTCTCACAAAATGCCGTGTTTTAATTGGTTGTAATATCTCCCTCCATCCAGCGTACCTCATTTCACTCCGCATAATGCCACGCTAGTTTCCATACAAATATTGCGTTTGGCCCAATGTTTTTAATTACTCCATGGGTTTTCCTATCAATAATCGTATAAAATTGTACCTTGAATCGTCAGTTCAGTCTTAGCCTGCTGCAGATCAGGTCGCTCTTTTGCAACAACCCTGGACAGGAGTTGCCCAAGTAGACCTTCTTTTGCCAGCATGAAGTTAACCAAAGTCACTCTTACACCAACCTCGGGTAGATAATGTGGATTGGCCAGTTTTGTGGTCATGTAGAATCTGAAGAATAGTGTTACGTTTTATAGGTTAAATCTTCTAAAGTGTCATAGATGTTTCATAGTGTCTTGATCCAACTAACACTTGGTTTTGCTTTGAACGTGTTTTAAGGGCATTCTTTGATGGTTAAGACATTAGAAGTACTTTTATCCGACGAATGTGTATAAGGAGGGGTAAAAGTGTCAAAAAAGCGAAAGTTGTTTGTCAGGATCGGGACAGATGGAGATATATACCTACCCCTCTACGAGAAAACAGGCGTGATGTGAATGTACGTATGTAACGTTTATAGCTATGTTTAACCTACTTAGATCTTTAACCGCCAAAGTATAAAAACCTACATAACTTCATCTAATATTTCAGATCTAAGCGTTTGCGATTAGCTCACCTAAATTCACTATTATATTCCACAACACTGTCTCCGATCTTGATACACAGAGCTCCGCCTTGTTTGAAAGTTTGGTGCTGCAGAAGTGGTTCCAGCATAGGGTCCAGTTCTTCTCCAACGTTTTCCAAAAGCACCTTCAAGTAAAATGTAATGTAGATTAGCTAGTATATTCAGTTTTAGTTCAATAGTACTTATTTTGAACCTACTAAATTAACTGTAGGTAACAACTTTGGCATTTCCAGTAAAAAAATGCAAGAAAATCCGTATAAAAATAAAAGGTACAGAAGAAAGAAAACTATAAACGAAGTAACAGCGGATGCATGAAGAGGGGGTGCGGTCTATTTGGTAGAAACTTGATACTCCGAAACCTATTTGGGATAACTGACTTCGCAGAAACTTCTTTAGTCGATCATTTATTAGGCATAAAAAATATTTGACATAAATATTTTTAGGCATAATGTGCTTATGACCGAATTTAGAATGGCATACATTTAAGATAGTAGAATTTTTATTGGCATATTTACCTTTGGCATAGTTAAAATTTTGTATAATATCATTTCCCATAACGTTCATTTAGAGTACAGATTATTTGGCATAATTTGACTAGGCATACTATGAAGATCATAGAATATCAATTAGAATAATATAGATTGGGTTACTTTCTTCTTTAAAATTGCGTAGGTTAGGTTAGGTTAGAACTGTGACCAGAAACGAACATGCTCTCGTGGGCAAGGATATAAAAACCAAATAATTATCATTAAATCAACTTTTATTTATTACAATTACAACTAAGGGTACCCGACAACTAATAATGATTCATGTGATTACTACCTCCAACAAATAGCAATAGTATAAATGATAACGCCTGATTAGAAAAGTGTTGCAATAATCATAAAAGATGATTCTTGCTGTAAGCATTATGCGAAATGATGGTTCTACTTTTAAATAGTTATGGATAAGAAATATATGCCAAAAGATGAATCTGGTTTTGAACTTTCTGCGATGTGATGATTATACATTGTGATTATTATGGATACCAAAATTATGCGTACAGATAATTCTGACTTACAGAATTATGGGTTTCAATGTATGCTAAATGAGTTAATGCCAAACGATATTCTGCGAAAAGAGGTTTATGCTATTAGTTGTTATGCAATATAAAATTATTACTTGAAAAGTTCTACTATAATAGGTGTACCCATGAAGAGGACTTAATCAAAATATTAATATTGTGGCGGTTAGATGTTTACTGATAATTAGATTATAATGTTGAAATTCAATTTAATTTGGAGAAAACTTTGATTGAAAATTTTATCCAAACGTTTCCATCCTTAAAAGATTCATTTAACAAATAAAGTCTCTTTGTCATACCTTTAGCATCCTGTAAATGGCAACTAAGAGCACCAACAGTACAAAACACTCACCGGTTGTCCGAACTGCACAGCGTTTTCTAGCAACCTCGACAGGTCGTGCTGGGCCATCCGCACCACTGCCAATTTGTTCCGCTTCTCCATGTTTTTGATCCAACTGTTTGCTTGGTTCTGTGGATCGATCATCAGCGGCCAACGGCGAGAGTTACTGTGAATCAGGAATGTGCAGTTTCATTTTATTGTTTAAAATTTATTCGATAAAGTTGACTAGATTTATTTTGAAGTAATAACGAAACGCTTTGCTTTGTGTTTTGAAGAGACGAAGGTTGGGTTTACAAAGCCCAAGTTTTACTAGACAATCGATATGTGAACGTGCCATCGCCATTTAGATTCTTAATAATTATTTAGATGCTTATGTATCTTTTTCCACGGTAGATAATAATGTTTGTTACAGTATTCAATTTCTGTCACTCATTCAGGTCTATAAATTTACCTCATCATGATAGCACTTTCGACGCTGAAGTCGTCCTCGGGTAGGCCATCTGTCACCCACTGTTGCATCTTAACGGGGTCTCCCAACGACTTAATCAGACTATAGTTAACGGTGCATACGATACCACATTTGTCACATTCCTCCGCCCATTTCTGGATCTGAAAATGTAAGAGAAGAGATATAAGTTAATAAATTAAACACCTTTATTTAGAAATATATTGTGTAAACTTAGGTCTTTAAATGTTATAGGAGATGATAGAACTTTGGTAACTTAAATTTTCTTCAAAACAGCTAATACCGTATTTCGACCGTATTTTGAAATGTTTAAGTTTTAAGCATATAATATACAAATAATCAAACTCACCTGCTCTTTACGGAATAAACTTGTGAATGGTCCCAAGTAAGCAATGATTCCAGAAGCTATTAATATGTCACCTGAAACATGAAAAGTTTTAACATGTTCGAAATTATTTAATAAATAAAAAAACCAAAATGAAAAGACCTATTCTTTGGCCAGACTGAAAAGCAGAAGAAAAGTGTCATCCTTATATCTGCCTCTATCACGGTTCGAAAATAAAACTTCAACATTATCATTCAAGTGCACAATTTTCGCCAACAGAATTCTAGTAGATACTCGTATTAATACAATTACAAATATTTACCAGTAAGAGAACGGTAGCTTTCACCCAGCTCCTTTATGATCTGGGTCCATCTAGTCTTCTCACCGCCTAACCCCGTGATCAGCATCTCGGCCCTCTTCAGCTTGTTGCTGCAACTTTCCATCTCATCTTCTAAGCTCTGCAGCTGGCGATTCTGGTTCTCCAACTCCTCTTCTAACTTGGCTAGTTTGGCTTGGATCTAGAAGAAATGTGAATACATGGTATATCTCGAATCATACACGTGGAATTACTATGTGATTAAATAAAGTGCGGTGAAGCTCAGTTATAAAGTTAACTATGCACGTTGAGCCTAGAATTAATCAATCGGGATTATTATGAGGTTTATATGATAATATAAGAGTTGGCGGTTTAGTTGTTGGGGTTGGGGTTGGCGGCCTTTGAAGCAGTAGGTCCAAGGTTTCATCCCCGCCCGATAACAATGTACGTACTCACAAAATAATCTAATTTTACAAAAGTACACAACTCTACTATTATAAAGCGAGAAAATCTCAAAAAATAAACAGCAGCACAGTGTACCACCTCTTACTCTGATCAACTATCTGGTTAAGAAATTGATCCTGAATAGGCCTAAAATTACCTTCTCCTCAATTTCAAAGATCTTGAACCTCTGACTACCCCAAAAGGGGTAATGATCATAAAGTAGTATATCGTAGCAGAAACCCACCTCAGCCAACTTAGCCTGCTTGACCGCCAGTTCTGCCATGGCCTTGTCATAAATGGCCTGGGCAGCGGCCAACCGCTCCTTCTTCGGAGCCACTATCTTGGCCACCCTGTCGTACTTCACTATCGCTATCACCCACTTGCAAAGACCTAGAAGATTGTTGGTTATTAGGTAGAGCCAACGTTGCTAAACATCTTGGTACAGTAATACCGTGTTCGAGTCCAATTGGGTGATAGTTTACACGGTACCAATCTATACGCGATACAAGTAGTTATCCAATTGTGTTTGTGTCGTCAA
This sequence comes from Leucoptera coffeella, assembly GCA_030578115.1. Taxonomy (NCBI): domain Eukaryota; kingdom Metazoa; phylum Arthropoda; class Insecta; order Lepidoptera; family Lyonetiidae; genus Leucoptera; species Leucoptera coffeella. Next base: position 32,549 of record JAMBLF010000734.1, read on the forward strand.
AACCAGCTTTACATTATTTTCAATCATGCTTAACGTAACACAACGGGACATTAACACTAGTTCACAGCATGGTAATAATTATGTTATTATATGATGCCTTTCTACCAAAAATTTTGTAGGTAAAGACAAAAGACTTACAGGAGAACACAATAACAAATCTGACACCAATATTTCATGATACCTGATTGCAATAGGTATCGGGTATCATGAAATATTGTATATCGGTATAGTTACTAAAAAGATGTCTCGAACGTCCAAATTACATCAAAAAGTATAAAGAGATGTATGAATATCTATGTTTATATTTCACCTTCAGCAGCAAGAGAAACAGCTTTAATCTTCTCTGGGACAAATCCACTGTCTTGCAATATGGTTTTCTGCAGCTTCGTGATGATTGCTGGCGGGATCTTGTCTTTGTCAAAGTTCTGTAGACCCTCGAGGAATTTCATGTCGTTCAGCACCTTCTTAGATGGACCCCAATAATCTTCTATGGTCCCTACGCCGGATGGATGTGGCAGTCTGTCTGGTTTGACGTCCTGTATCGAAATACAAAATATTTATTTTATAACGTTTGCAATAGTTGACAAATACAGTTCTATAGTGAGTGAAAATATTGTGAGGAAGTCTACCTCATTCTCGGAATAGTTATTGATAAAGGCAGGTTAAAAGTGCTTTTTAATGGACACAGTTTTAACACCTGTCAAGTTAGGTACCTACTATCAGGTTAATCTGTAGGTTTAATATAGTAACAGAATCACCAATTCTGCAATTCAGATATAGTCCCTTGAACCACCTACTGTAGTTCATATTCGTGGATATTATGACGAATAAGACTAAGAAGAAGATTACCTTTAAAATACAGACAGCTTCCATGACCAACTTAATCCCTCGTGGAGGGCTCTTCATGGTCTTGATGATGGTGATATCTTGCGGCGTGAGAGTGTCCAGAGCCTCGAGGGCGGAGTTCAGAATGGGCATTGCCTCTGATAGATCTTGGTCACATTCGTCCTTGATTGCTTGGGCTTCACCGGCCTGAAATCACGTACCTTAATGTACACATCACGTTTAATTCTTAGATAAATCATGGTTTTCCATTTTCTCGATTCTAGCCAAAAATATTTTGCTTCATTGACACCTATAAACTACCTGTGGAAACCTAGCTGTTATAATTATTTGTGAGGTAACTTTTTAATAATATATTTTGTGTTCTGTCGAAATGCACACTCGACTAAATAATGGCTATTATTTTATTTTATACAGTTTTTTTTTGTTTAAGCACATTAATAGTAGTATCCCTAGGTTACCTATGATATTTCACTTTGGACTTTTTTACTCCCATTTCTTTTAAGTCACTTTTTTTTAAGTCTCATTGGTGCTACATACAAGAACTTAACCCGTCATGCCATTGCAACATTTCCAATTACCTGTTCTTCTGCAACGGCTTGATCTTTCAACACATCCGCTTCTATCAGGGCGACTCCCTCTTTCTCTTTGGCTACTACCGCCTTAGTCACGGCGACTGCTTTGGCTCCCTCCTTCAGCTTTGGGGCCAGAATTTCAAGGTTCTCCTGAAGGCCCTTTATAGATTTAGCTGCAATGGCCAGCTGGTCCAAGCCTGTTATGTAACGTTTCTCACTCGAAGCTATGTCACTGGGAAAAGCAAATGGTTTTCCGATATGTTTACCATAATTTCGTATTCACTACGTTAAGAATAAATCATAAAGTAGAACCGCAGCTAGTTTGCGTTATTTTTACGAACCGGTATAGCACAGGACGTTAGATGTTTTAAATATATTCTAATTTGTTGATAGCTAAATAGAAAATATCAGCGTACTGCACAGAAAATACTTTAAGATTAACAAAAATTTTAAAACTTACTCTCTCGTTTTCGCCAACAGCGATTTAAATGTATTAATCAATTCCAAATAAGCGGTGGGAGTAACATAATTATATCTGTGAAGAAAATGGATAGTTATTGCAAAATCATTATCATTTCAGCCCCAGGGATGTCCACTACTGGACTTAAACCTCTTAATAGACGCCACAATCACTGGTCATAGGCTTTCCTCTAGTGCGCCTGAGTAAATTCACAGTTCCATTGTACTTCAGTACAGTGGCGTGAAGTTGTTGGTTAAGACACAAAAGTGTAAAATTTCACCATTAATGGCCTCACAAGGTTCACAATCGTGATGCATAGGCATGTATGTGTTCCTTTACCTTCGAAGTCTCTGGAAGAATTGTTTCGAAAGAGATTGAGTGTTAATATGGAACAACTGGCACAAGTAGATCGCAGTCTTGCGTTCCAAATCAGTCAGTTCCACATCCTTGAGGAACCTCGTTGACACGGCTAGCAACGCATCGGGCGGCCATTCCTGTTAATAAGTATACAAAAATAGTCATTATTGAAAAGATATTAAGGACTATTAACCCATGCGGGTTATTAAGAGAATCAAGTTTTTATCAGTGCAGTAGCAGTGTTAGTTATTTTATGAATCTCAAACTCACGTTAAGCAGATAGTCAGCACGTATGGAGACCGGTAGTAAAACGTTTTATTATTTTACGTCTTCTACAAAACAGATTTCAAACTAGTATAGGTAGGTCAGACTCTGCCCTGCTAATCAAGAACGCGGCAATCGACAATTTATCCAATTTCACTTTTTTACGGAATTGGCCTTTTTAAGACTTAAGTAACAGGGTAAAAATTAAAAAGTAATAATTTTGTTCTACAAATATGGTTTTTTTTAAATTTAATTTGCCGTAATTGCATGAAAAAGTAAGACTGTGCTAAAGAGAAGTGCGGTAATAGTCATGTACTAGAAATTAACGCAGTATTTGCAATACATACTAAACCTAATTGCAGTACTTGCAACGATTACTGCATTTTGATCTAGCACCAATCTATGAAATCCTAAACTAAAATGCAGTATTTTACATAATGTTTATCGTAGACAAAAATTATATAACAAAATTATTAAACTTCAGTTTAACTTAGCATAAGACAAGAAATCATAAATATATGCTTACAATGAATGCAGTATCATGCAAGTGCCAGGCATTCAGTAATTAGCGCAAGTACTGCATTTTTGCTTAGTTATGATCTAATTATCACTTTACAATATGCTAAGCTAAAGTGCAGTAATACACATTATTTCATAGAGGCGAGCAAATTTTAATGAAAAAACTATGTCCTGTAAAAGATTGATTTTTTTTAAATTTTTTCATGTAATTATATATTCAAGAAACACGTTGCATCTTACGTAAATAACCAAAAATGTGTTTCCCGTGTTTTTCTCCAAACTGCTATTAAACAAGTACTGCGTTTTTAATTAGCAGGGCAGCAGGTATGGTCTTGCCATGTCGTGGTATGAAATTTTGACAGAACGGTCCTACAGACAGAGACAGATAAATAGTCCAGCCTTATATTCCTTTGACCATACATCAGGCTCCTTTACCTGTAGACGGGTAGCCAAAGATCACGGACCCCAATCTGTCCCGATCTTGGCAAAGCATTTGCGCTTCATTGACACTCATATAGCCAAGTACCTAAAATTCTATTTACGTTTAAGATTACCTCAAGATTCGCTCACCTCTTTTTTCTTGGTTATACCAGATATAAGTAGAAACTGATATTGCTGATTAAATAAGTTAATTAACTTAATTATTATAACAATATTGTAATTAAGTTAATTAATTAATTAAACTATTTATTTTATTATCGTATTGGATTAAAAAAACCTGTAATGATAATAAAATGCAAATAAAATAAATAAATAAATAACAGCCTTTGTCTACTAACCTGGAACCAATCAATGTTGCAGCAATTCACGAGGGAGGGAAACTTGCGTATGCGAGTTCTCAGAGCTGTACCAGCTGGAGACATCGCAAGAACTATGTGCAACTGGTCTCTGACGACCGACACGAAGTATGCGTACAGGGCAGTCGGTGACCCATCCGTTTGTAGGACTTTGTCTCTCAGACGATCTGCCTGTAAGAAAAAGTATATAAAGTTTTAAAAGAATTAAGAAGAAGCGAGGAAATAAAAAAACTGGTGACGGAACTAGTTGAATGTAACGATGGCCGATTTTTATGATTACAACGTAATATTTGACTTTCCCACACCATGTCATATGAAAATTGTGGTTCCCGGCATATGTATTTATGTTAATTAATAATAATAAAGACTTTTATTTCAAATTCATTGATTGATTAGCTAAAAGTGTGTATCACGATGTTACAAAAATTCTAGCGCTATAGTTTTAGTTGAGACCATTATGCAATATTATAAATGTTATGAAAGAAAAAGAATGAAGAAGCTTCTAGATAATAATTAACAAATTTGCTAGCTACGTTACTTACTGCACGCATCTTTTCACACAATTCAGCCTTTTCTTCAGCATTGAAAATGTTCGGCACTTCTCCTGAATTCAACATGTTATTCACATCTTCTAAAAATCCTTCTTCTTTGATCTGATAAAATACATAATATAATTTTGTAGAAATACGAACATTAGAAATGATTTTCAAATATCATTTGAACCAGCACAGTTAATATCAATCATTATCAACTATTAGAAGCAATAAATATTGATGTGATGTGTTAGTAGGTATTTTTATTGTCATCTCCTCACCTGAGACTCAATAAACAAGAATGTCGTATAAGCTTCAGGAGTACTCGATTTCTTAAGCAGTGTTTTCAGATCTTCGTGCCATTCGAATTTTCCGTAGGACCTGCTCATCTCAACCTAAAATTACATTAATAATATTAATGTTCAACATTAAAGATTCATCGACAAGCGAAGTATCAAAACTTAATCTTACAGATTTTCCCTGACCGTAGTCGGTGTATTTTGCAAAAGAATTTTTACTATCTTATGAAAAGTATACTTACTCTTCTTACACTTGCTAAGAGGGTCATACAAACATGTGAAATCAGAAATAAGTACCCTTTTTATGTATATCCTTACCTGAAACACTTCATATTCGTAAATGTATGCAGCCAGTTTTGTGAGCGATTGTCTCCCTGAACCTCCCAATCCAACTAGCAACGCATGTGACCTCGGTTGGGTCAAAATACGGCATATACGGGACACGTGTTCAATCGCAAACCTAAAGGGAATGAAAATACCTTTTAGATGGCGTCTTGGTTTACCTGTCACATTGAGTACTGACTATCTGGTCAACACGTGGGTTCGAGGTGGCCATATAATTACTACCTTCGCAATTGCGGAGATGAAAACCAGAACCTAAAACAACCCCGCAAGTGTTAATGGTCGTGAACGCGTTTGTCTTTTGAAAATACATTTATTATGATATATAATTTGTCGATGCTAGTCTAAGACTTAAATAGTTTCCTAATTACTGCATCTCTTCCCAATATTATGTCGCAGTCGACTAAAAAAGAGTGAGTGGAATTGAATGGGCCATATGCTAGAAACTGTCAAATCACGTGTTTACAGGTATACAAATCTTCAAAGTGACCTCTTCCAAAATGAGATGGAGGTACAGAACACTAATATAATATGACGCATCAATCAATCAGCCTATGACAGTCCACTGCTGGACATAGGCCTCCCCAAGGTAACGCCACAAAACACGATCACTCGTGGCCCTCAGCCAACCACTACCAGCGACCTTTTTAGGTCATCGGTCCACCTGGCAGGGGGGCATATGACAAATACCTGAACATAACTAGGTTCATGGGTTTCTTCGATACACTATTGAAGTCCGCGAGGTACCCTTCCACAACCGTAGTCAACTGTTCCAGGTCGTTAATTTCTGTGTACAAGCGAGTTTGGGCGGTGGGGTTGGAGAAGTCACAGAAGAGCAGGTTCCTCATTATATATGCGTTCAGGTCCTGAAATTTGGCCTCTCAAAGATTAATATTTTTATTCCCTTTCCGATATCATGAAAAAAGGAGACGTTAGGAGTATCTATAACCGCCGAGTGTGTATGAGAAGATGTATGAGTGTCAATGAAGCGAAAACGGTCTGCCGGGATCGGGACAAATGGGGATCCTTGATCTCTGCCTACCCCTCTACAGGGAATCGGGCGTGATGTGTATATATGTATGTATATTATGATGATACCTAGTATAATCCGTAAAAAATTTAAAAACAACATTTTGCTACATTTTACCGAGAAGGTATCGGCATCGATTGTTCGAGATTCTGTCTATACCAGACTGGATATAGGGGCGTTATTTTATATTCGTATTATACTCCTTATGACAGAGCTAAGTTAAGAGAGAATATTCAATACCCAGGTTACATTGTAATTGCATTCAAGTTGTTCCGCAACAAAAATTGTTGGAGTCTACCATCCACGCCACATTAAAGGCACTACATCCAAATCCCAATAAACTACGAAAGAAGTAGCATACACATTTCATATGACGACACCTTACCTTTTCATTGACAACCTGCGTCGCAGATTTGAAGACATCAGTGAAACTCTCCGCCATGTGAGCGCTCATGGTATTCCTGATGTTATCCATCAGCCACATTCTGTCACTATCCTCCACAAGTCGGTCAGCGAAGACTCGGAGACACTCATGCACCCACAGTCGCCTCATAACAGATGTTGTTGTTATGGTGTCCGGGCTTCCTAGCATGACGCCCTGTGAAGGAAATCAGGTGTTAGTTTGAGGCAATTCTTAACTATAGTAAGATAAACTTATTTCGCTTTTAGTGCCAGAGTTACCAGAATTATGGTCTGATTATGTTACAGACTTGTAGTGTTGTATGTTATCTGACAAGGCAGATCTATATTCATCGATATAATACATATCGCAGAAAAATGGATTCACTTTTTAGTAGTGATTGCATTGGTACTGTTATGTCGTATTTAGTTTAAGATATGTTTATTCCATTGATAAAATTTTGGACATAAAGGCAAAAAAATTAACATTGAATTAAGTTAATGATGCAATAATTTATTAGAAACGGTAGACACATAAATGATATTTCCTCTCGCCGTTATTCTAAGACACACTAATAGAAGTAGTTATATTGATTGTTAATATAACTACTTCTAATATCACTCTTCTAGAATATGTCACCTTTCACGTCTTGAAACTGGTTATGAGACAAGAAATGAGGAATGCTTACCAAGATCACCCTGGAAAAGTCTCGCAGGTTGAAAGTGTAATGAGACTTCGAAGGAGTAGGTAGTAGGTTTATACGACATAAATTGAACACACTCAATGTACATTCCACTATTTCGTCTATAGTAGCGTCGAATTTGTTGGTGAATTTCCTGCAATTAAGAAATGTTAATTGGATTGTAATATTATCAGCTGTCTTATTTGAACATATATTATTTATATATACATACTCTGCATGAGTTATACTTAAAAAATCGTATGTTGAAAGATCAGATGGTACATTCATAGTTATCCAAATTAATATGTTAGTTGTGTTATTTCTGTCCTTATTAAATTTACCCGTTTTATGTGTGTTTTTTGTGTTTCGATACATCATGCGGGGCCTAAGGTTAATTATTGTTAGATATATTCGTTCAACAGTTAACTACCAACGAAAACTCCTATATTATTTTTATCTCCAACACTACCAGTGACAAACAGACAACCATAACTCCCCCTTTCACCACCTTTAATATACGTTATATAATTACTTACTTCACGTCAAGGTTCCACCACATGATCTTTGAGAAAATGACCTTCATCGTGTCATTGTCAAATTCATCGATGCAGAAGAAATTGAAGTGTCTGGAAAATCTCGGAGACACCAACTTGGCTCCAGGCATTGGCTTTGACATAGCACACATGAACTGGAACAAATACTAAAGCCTTAGAATTGTTTTAAGAGTGACTCGGGGACTTTAACTTTAGTACTGAGATATCGTGTAAAAGTGTCGTGGTACAAGTGGCCTAACGCTAAGAAGATAGAAATGAATGATAAGAAGAAGAGTTAGCCAGTCCAATACCTAATAACTTCGCATCAGTCAAGCGTCCAACCAATATATTTTAACGAATATTAACTTGCCCCAAAAAACAATTTTGTTCGAAATGACTCAGAAGATATTTTTATTAATTTTCTATGTCCCTCACAGAGAAAGAGATAAACGAACTTGAATCCCTGTTGTATATATCCTTACCTGTACATCATCCAATATAAGGGCAAAGTTGGTCTTCCTTTCATACCAGAGGCCAAGGTCGATCCCTTGCCTTAGAACTTCTATGGGTGGTTGAGCACCATACGTCTCCGCCTGAGGCATGCTGACGTCATCCACGAACACCACACAGTGGCAGCCGATTGGTGGACCATAGTAACCTGCGAAGGTATACGGTAATTGAATGACTGATTTATTGAGGACCTCCATGGCGAGAACGGTTAACCACCTGGATGCTAATCAAGGGGTTCATTCTCGTCTGATGGGTGATACTCCAGTCCTATCATTTGTATTCGGTTGCCAGGAGCACATACCTTTCAGACCTATTTTCCTACAGAGTGACAGAGGAAAATCACAAATCGTCATATCTCTCGATCTTAGCTCATCCACTTTTGGAGGTTGTACTTCTAAAATCATCCTTTTTAGTTAGTAGTAGTAGTTTATGCGTCTTGTACATAGAATATCATTATATTTATTACAAAAATACACGTGTGACGTAACGTCTTAACCTTTCTTTCTCTTGACCAGCTTTCCCATGATGATGTCCTGGGTTTGATTGCATGTGGTTTGCGCTGAGAACGCCATAAGCATAGGCTTGTATATTTTCTGATCTATCTTCTTCACCAAATAGTCCTGAAATCAATTGGAAATGTTTTTACTAAAATAGGGATATTTATTTTATTTCACCTTTATTAGTCACTTAGTAAAACATAACTACCGTCACCTAAAATCTTTAATATATCAATCGCCTATACTTCTCACTTTGAATGAAAAGTTCTGTGGTACTTTTAGTTCTATATGTATTATTACGGTTGAAAAAGGGTGACGTTGGAAGTACCTATAACCGCCGAGTGTGTATGAGTGTCAATGACGCGAAAGTGGTTTGTCAGGATAGAGAAAGATGGGGATCCGTGATCTCTGCATACCCCTCTAAAGTTCTATGGGACTTTTAGTTCTATATGTACGTATATACTTACAATAATGTACGTAGATTTCCCCGTGCCGGTGGGTCCGACCATCATAACCGCCTTCTGGTGTTCCACCAAGAGCTTGAACAGGGTCATGTAGCACGCTACGTCTTGAGTCACCACGAGAATCTGGTTAGGGGGCGTGTCTTTGCCGATGGGCGGAGCTTGCAATACATCTTCGTTGTAGCCCTTCCACTTGCCCTTGCCCTGGAACAAAGTAATGTGATGTAATGTTGTTTATTTACATTCAACACCTGCAGTAGGTACTGCAAAAACATTGAATTGTAATAACTAGTATTAAAATTGATAAGTTTTTATATTGTTACTATACAAAAAGAACTAATGTCCACATTCAGAATCGGTCTATTCTTTCAAGTATCTAGTTTTACTCGTTAGTTAATCTATTGATAGACATACTAATGGATCCTTACTTATTAATGCCGGGTAGACTGATGTTCTACTTTCTATAGGTATGTCAATACCCACGTAATGTAGGTATCTTACTATAGGTGTCTCTTTACTATGTGTGTTTTCGTAAATATAGGTTTTTTATACAGCCATATTGAATCCTTTTTTAACAGATAATTTTATCCCATGTAACATTACTCCGTAACCTTAACGTAAAAGTATGCTTTGTGAAGATACGGATACCAACAATTTGGGATAGACAATGGTCAGTAAGTCTAATTCAAGAGGTCACCATTTGTTACGCTTATCGTAATTACGCTACATAGTTTTTTGCTTGTTATGTTAGATTATGAGTAAATTTGGATGTTCTCAGCAAAGGAGAAGGTCATGTGAATTCCAGACTTAGGCAAGAAACAAGGCCAACAGTATTAATAGCAAACCATAAAAGAAATCAAGTTCCTACTAACCTCTTTGATGTATTTATAGTCGAACACCATGCCTTCCTTGGGAATAATATACAGGTACATTTTATCCGGTTTCGGTATCACTTTAGGGTAACCTAAGGTTTGTTGGAGCTGTAAAACAAAGGATCATTCGTTTTAGTGATCGTGAAATTTATAATTATTCAAAAAGCAAGCGCTTTGAAGAAACTCGGCAGCTAGCAATAAGTAAATAGGTAATATGAATTCGTTTTATTGATCATAATTCGATGCCCCTGCGCCCATTAGTTAGTTGATAGAACGGTTACATTCTCAAAATACTAACATTTAATCCGTCTAAGTAAACATAACCTAGCAATACTGTAAAATCGTATGGGAGATATAGCGATCAAATCGACAAACTCAAAAAGGCTGACTTTCGTTGTACCATTGTATCATTGAGTGCGTATGAGGTGCATGAATAATGAAGCGTAAATGGTTTGCTACCATCTCGAAAAATGAGGCCCCATGAATTCTGAAGTACCATCTCTGAAGGGAGAAAATGTCAATAATAAATTATACCATCACCTAAGTACTTACTTGAGGTGGGAATTCCTTATCGAGGAGGCCTCTAAACAGCATGTCAAATTTCACCCTGCTGGGCCCATCAAGGGTCGCCCCAAGAGACCAGATGCAAGAAAAGAAGAATACACCCTGAAATTTATTTTATCTATTTTATCTGTGACCTGGGATAATCTGGAATTTAACAAGCTAATAATAATAAAAACGTATGTTTTACAACTACAGAAACATACACGAAGACATAATACAACTTATAACACAGATTTGAAGACAAACATACGAGTACCAGAAGTTCTTGTGTGTGCTATTGGGTCGCAAAAATGATATGCGTTTCCCAAAACTTTTGTCAAAATGTAATTATCATGCCTAAATAGTTACAGCAATTTGTAACACGTCCAAAATTATGAATAAAAAAGAAAAGTGAGATGATATTACCTCCAATTGAGCCCGCACATCCATTTCAGGAATTTTGCTCGCGTTTTTCTCATCATAGTAGTCGTCGAGGTAAGTATCGAATAGATTCATGCAAGACTTCACAAGATTAGAACGCGATGTCACGTACATTTGCTGAAAAATTATGAACACATGACATCAAGATATCAAAAATTATTAAGAACACCTTCATCCTTTTAATTGCATTTTAAAAATCAACGGCATCAATTGTGTTTCTGTCATATACTGTACCTAAATTGCCAGGATTAACGAGTTATTGTACAGATTAATGTAATTTATTATTCATTACTTTATAATGACTTTCCAATCGTTCGCGCATACAATACTGCGACCTCAGTTAATAACTAAAAGTACTACTCACCTTAGCCAGTCCACTGATCTCAATGAGCCAGAACAACGGTGGCATGAACCTCTCAAACAGGCCTTTGATAACAGTATGGAAAGGAGTGCAGACTTCTGGAAGAGTTTTGAGCCAAGAATCCACCAGGCACTTCCAGCCCAAGCCTTTTGGCTCCAAGTAGATCATACCGCAACGGGACACCTAGGCAACAAAAAAAGATTCTTCAAAATAAGTTCTGCAGTTTTACCCTAACACGTAAATTGATTACAAACGAAACGTCTAAGAACATTTTCACAGTATTTTTTTTCTTGTGATAGAAAAGAATACAAATCTCTATCGTTTTTTCTCGTAGAAAAATAACATTCTGAAGCGCTAGGTTGTAAAGAACCAACAAGATTAACCATTAAAATAGAAGGCTATTCTAGCGAATATAAAGAAAAACCTTTATATGTCCCGTATTAAGGTATCAAGTAGTAAGTACGTATGTAAAAGGTATACCGTAGCTGGTGAAGCGGCCTCGAGGTCCATAGGCTCGAAGATGAGGTTGGTGGTGGGCGCCAGCTGGATGATCTCCCCGCTCATGAGGCAGAGCTTCTTGTTGTCGTCCAGCACCGTGTTCAGGTTCTCGATCCAGATCGCGTCCACTGGGCCGTCGAATATCAGCCACTTTCTGTTGATACAAAAGATCAAATGTTTACCTTTTTGTCTATTATAAGATTAGGTACTTACATCTGCTTCTTCTTTGCTTTCTTTCGACAACTTAATTTACTAAATATTAAAAGATTTATAAAATTGTTTAACTTCCTTACATACTTTAAACCAAGCAAGTCTGCTGTTATGACAGGAAATGATTAGATAAATAACTTTAGCTATTTATATTTGTTTCAACTTTGCGTAGCATCTGAAGCAGATTTTAGGTACTTATTTCATGTTACTTCCTGACAAGATCTAGACAATTATTATAATACCTACCTATTCAAGTTAGTTGAAATAGCGAAAGATCGATAGCTGACGGCGAGGATTCCATCGGTCCACTCGTGAGAAACCGGATCAAATTGACCATACAGCTGACCCATCGTGATCGACTTCGGATTGATCACCTTCCATTCAGCTAGATGCTCATCCATTAGTTTCTGGAAAAAATTATTGATTATTGAATTAAAATATATATACAGCATCAAGTTGGCGAAGACGATAAATGTTCAATCAGCATTATGAGAAAGAAAACTTGTAAAATTCTATTTTTTTATGCTTTTCCGAGGTAGTGAATAAAACTTAAGTAATACACACTATCACTGAATTTTGAGTCTGAATGATTAATAGTAGATGATGCTTCTTGAATCATAACAGAGATGAAGTAAACGATGTTCAGTGACTTATTAAGTGATTCTCCGGCGTGAAACTTTAGTGTCGCGGAGGGTCTTAAGATAAGTGCATGATTGACAATAGTTTAAGAGTAATGATTAAGTAAAAATACCGTACGATCAGGTTATATAGTGCAGGACGATTTTATATATGTATTAAATTTACCCTTTGTTCGACCAATCCAAGCGCCTCACCCAGTGCTTTATAACATGAAGTTTTTCCAGAGAACGGATACCCCACCAGCATCAATCCATGACGAACTAAAATCATTTCGTACAGCTGCAGGGCCTGTAATGATTATACATACAAGTTTTCAAAAAAACGAAGTTTGCAAGATCCTGGGAGCTTTACGTATTGGTTCTGGATTGATAATATCATTATTATATTTAACCATTACTGGGTGATTGGTCAAGTAATTTTTATTTTTTCCCAGTCAAACGTCTATATGTCAAAGATATATAACATTTTTTCGTATTCAATGATAAAAATATGTGTAAAGTGTCAACACACTTGACAAACCTTTTCGACGAAGAAGTCATTCGGCTGCAAATTGAGAGTTTTGCATGTTTCAATTAAGCATGTAACTATGTGCGGTAGGTCTGGTAAGGGCAGGGGAATACCGGGGAATAAATCTCCAATTATACCCTGAAATGGAAGTAGGTATTATCAGAACTACACTTCTATAGTTTTGGAGACAAATTTTCTTCTAATTCAAAATTATTCCATCGTCATAATATCTTATACTGAACAAGAATTAAAGAGTTCTTGAAGTTTAGGAGATTCATAGCTATCTATAACGCACAGAACTATAGTTTCTCAAACAATCATAAACTACAGGTTCTTTCAACAAAAAAACGATGTAATCGTAACACCATAAACCCTGTTCGAACACCACCATAGTTTGAGAATCAACATTAACACACATATAAGACTAACCATAAACAACGGAACATCATGTTCTAAGAACTTGGGCAAATTGACATCTTTGATAGATCGCAGCAGAATAATTTCCTCATCCTGGTCAGGATATCGCAGTTTCAATGCACCAGCTGCCCTGAGTACAGACTTCACTGCTCTCATACCTGAAAATTTAAATTGTTTTTTATACTATAATAAGGAACTTAATTCACTGCACACGTGGACGATCAAAACAATTACAAGATAGAATAAAAATATTGAAAGAATTTAAAGAAACTGGCAAAGAATAGGCAATTTACTGGGTAAAATTATTATGTCATCATATAATGCATTGAGATTTGAAAAAAAATTTTGGCCGTGTTATGTCGACAAAAAATTATCAGTAATTTTTAATAAATAAGGTTAAAATCAAGATTCAGAAGATCTGATCTGATAAAATTTTATACCGTAATCATAATGAGACTGAGAAGACAGCTGTTCCGAGCATAGTTTGTACGTGGCGACGATTTTGACAGCGAGCGGCTTGGCGTTCAAATAGCCATACGCGTACAACTCAATCTCAGAGATCAGCACGTAGTCTGGCACCATCATGGCTACTGAACGAAACAGGGCCTGGGAAACACAAAAGATACATAAAATCTTAACAAACACACAGAAAATCATTACCTTTATCACATATGGCCACACATATAAGAATACTATTCCAATGCTATGACATGTTGTACTAGATTTCTACAATTGCTTACGAATTTTAATTTTCATGAGGCACATTTACGAATTGCACATCATCTAATCGATTGCTTACACCTTTATGTAGCTATGCTATTACGATTAGTTTATATTTACAAAAGACAAACGTGTTCACAACCATCAACCCTTGCGGGTTGTAGTCAAGGGTTCAGTCGTCCCTGCAATTGCTAAGGGAGTAATTCTAAGGCCACTTTGAACCCACGTGTTGACCATATTGTTACGACAGGTGGTAAACCATGTCGCCATTTACAAGATCTGTTTATATTATGCTCTATAGCCATCTAGGTAGTTTTTTCTATCTGTTCTATTAGAATAATTTACCTTCAAATTGTCTGGCAATTCTGATCTGCCAGCATAACCAGGGTTCATTGTGATGAATACAGCGCAGCTTGGTTCTAGCTGCAACTCAGTGCCTTCAAACAGTAAGGTCTTGGCCCCAGAATTGATGCCTCGTTGAATTGTCAGTATCTGCTGAGCCACCACTGACAACACTTCCAGATCGATTCGATTGAACTCGTCGAAGCACGACCAAGCACCGCAGGATGCTAGACCCTGGGAAAAGAAAGTAAATTAAAAAAATTGAAGATGTTATTGGAACGTATGAATGTATGAACTTTTAGAGGTGTCTTATTGAAAAGTAGTTACAGGTACTGCTACTACAGCATTTAGTAGTTCTTATTCATCATTATCTAGAATCTAGATGCTCAGCTAATAACAATTAAACGATTGCTATCTCCTGAAAAGTTATTTAGTTCAAGTTAATCTACACATATCTGAGCATATTAGAAATCTCAATGCCTCAGCATTTGATGCAGCCTTTTTCATGGTCTGATGATCATAAAAATTACCTATAGTATATATTACCTTGAAGAACTTTCCAAGTGCAATGTAGTCCAATCCGTCTGAGCAATTGAACACCACGCACTGTCTAGCCACGGCCTTTGCCAAATCTTTTGTGGTCTCCGTCTTGCCTGTACCAGCCGGACCTTCTGGCGCTCCACCTAAGAAAATACGAAAGTAAAATATTCAAAAAACCTTGAAATACCTTTGATATTTCCGATATATTTTAAAAACACTAAAATATATACCTACTTTAATGCATTAAAGATCTTAACGGTCAGTAAGGTTTTTGCCATGAATGTCAACTTGTTTCAGCTATAATTTGATTGATGTTCAATAACAGACATGATAAATACTTGTATGGTTTTTGAATCTTACTTGATAGGGTATGTGTTATTCATTCATGTCTTGTAGGTGTGAATTATTTATTTATATTGAGAATCTTACCTAAATTGAGGTGTAGAGCTCCAAAGAGAGTCCTGTAACAGCGGTCTGTGAGGGGAGTGACGACCAGCCGTCCCGTGTTGCCCAAATACTCGTAACCATAGGTTAGAGTGGAGTTGATCATACGGGTCTGGATGTTCCAATATTGAGTTTCCAAGTCCTCCTAAAAAGATAACAATACGTGCATACAAACTTTTCAAATTTCTTTAAACAACAAATCACGCCTTTAATTTGCAACTAATTAGATTATATACATACTATTGAGTGCCATTTTTTCTTGTCTCATTTATTTCCTAACCTTTTCGTTAATGTTTAATTGATACCTTCTGTTTAATTGACGTTTAACTAAAAGTACACTACAACGTACTGATGCTCGTTCATTCTTTGTAAACTTTAAAATCTTTTTATTAATTTATGTAATTAGAGGATCTGCTTTTTCTGTTGGGAAGTTTAAGCATAAATATATATCGACGTTACCTCCCAATAGTATCGCAGCTGTGACAGCCAGTTGAAGTCGTTGTCTAGCGTAACGTGACACTCAATGAGCAGCATCAGGACATCTCTGGCGTGCACATCTAACACCACCAGGGCACCTGTTACACAAAAAGAGCATATAAATACATATATTTACATCGCTTAATCACTTACGCAGTCGATAAGACCTCGGATATATCTCGTGGATCGCATTTATCAAAAGTATCAAGATGAACGAGGGCACAAGTTCACTAATGCTTTTAGCAGAATCTTAGTACAATATCACTTCGGTAAAGCTGTGAAGTTGTTTGTGAAAGACCTTAGTAGAATTTACAATGTAAGTTATAATGGACGACAATTTCCTAGAACGTCCTATAAATTCTATTGAAATCTAGTCCCTAGTTCCGTAGCAGTCGTCGTGTAAAAAAACCTGTATAAAATGCAGCTAGTTATAATTATGTTTACTTTAACATGTCACAGAATAAATAATATCCAGTTCAACACATGATATTATTTATTCTGTGACATGTTATATGAATAAAATTTGTGATAGTAGCCATTGAATAGATAAATTACCTAAAGTTATTCTGTTCTGGAGGCTCAAAGGCCCTCGCACCAAATCCACAATCTTCGAGATCTGGTTGTTACATTTGTCCCAGTACTTTCTCATGGCGTTCAAATCAATGTGGATTGCATCAGTGACTTCTGATGTCCAGAAGGTCATCGCTATACATTGTACCTGTGGATGACGGCAAGCAGTCAAATATACAGGATTTTTACACATTACAAGCACAAGTATACGTAAGTTTGCCTCGCCTATCTCTCCCTATGGCCTGCTGTAGGTAAACCCAAAACGGCAAAATTAGGGCCTATTGTGCAATCTGTGTGTCACTAATCATAAAGGAATAAATAACTCAATAAATAAGTTTACATTCAACGAAAGTTAACATTTATCTGACACTCTGGGTGGAAATGGAAAAAAAAAACTTTTTGTTCAATATAAGGATGTAAAATTACTTGTTAAGAGTGCAAAGATTGTCTCTTCTTCATAATTTACACTGTAACCTAAATTAGGCTTTTACTTTCAATAATTTAGATATTTTCTACTTACTATCTGTCCGGGCCAGCTCAACACCCAGCTCTTACGAGGTTGCTCCGTGTAATCGTTAAACGCCAGATCTAACTGATGATGAACTGAATCTTTCATGGATTTCTCCAGTTCTGCCAGCCATCTCTCTACCTGTATTATTCAATCCATATGTAATAATTTCATTGCATACGACTATGAAAACCCTGCATCCTTCCTCACACACCACGTACGCAATTTTGTGATTTTGCGAGTGTTTGTTGTCGAATCAAAATCAATGTATTTTAATGTATGTTTTCAGAATTTCAGAAATTTTTATTTAAATAACGAATAAGATTTTTTTAAAGTTTTTTTTTAATTACAGAATCGAAATTGCGTTAAATAATCTGCGTATAGTAGGTATATATAAGTAAGTTATTTACAGAACTAATGATTTGCTAGTCTAGTAGTTACAGTTCTTCTCAGTCCGTCGAAAAGGCGACGGAAAAACTAAAGATCTAAAGTGTAAGTGTATATTATCTATTAAAGTTCCAACAGCCTTCTTACTTCTTCTTACATCCCCTATCTTACCTGTCCTCTCGCTTGCACTGTATTGACGGTTATCGTCAGTTCAACGACCTCTCCCTCGGATGACTGCATGTGGGTCACTACCAGATCCGGAGTGAAGGTCAACATGGCGATGCCCTCGAAACACTTCTTCAGGTGAGGCTGTACCCTGGACAAAAGTGCATTCTACGTATCAGTACACATTTAGACAATTCAGAAATTCTAGGAGCTATAAAAAAACCGTCTTAAATGAAATGTAAAAAAAAGACCACTAAAACTGCATTTACCCGGCATGTCGTAGGAAGCGGCTGAAGGACTATGGGGAAAATTGGATTAATTGGGCAATGGCAATAAACCCCAATATTTATTCTAAATAGTTACCTAGGAGGTATTATATCCGAGGTTCTGTCAAACCCGATATGGATTGCAGGACGTCAATGTATATGTTTACCGTTAGGCTTTCAAAGATTGCCAGGGTAGGGTAACTTGTAACAACTATAGTAGCTGTATGCACTCACTTCAATGGATCTTTGCTCTCGGACAGGATCTCCAGCAACTCATCGTTGGACAAGAAGAACATCCTGGGGAAGATGAGTCTCTTCTTCTCCAAATAGGCGTTGAGTCCTCGTAGGACCTGCTCCAGCAGTTGGTTCGACTTGTGCAGTCTTTCCGCCATCTTGTCTATCTTTATCACTTCAAGGACGCGTGGGTCCGCGTGGGAAGCTTTCATTATGTCACGCCACATCTGCAAAAACAATGTTTTTTTGAAATTAATTGGATTCGTGTTCATATAAACGTGATACTGACTTAGATAAGGACGTGTACCTCCTCATACACACTCGGTGATTGTACATACTTCTCATGTCACCTTCTTTACGGAACCAAAATATCGCAAAAGACAACAGGCGGTTTTATGACAAGAGGTTTATTAGGTACTATAGGCATGGATGAAAGACGCTGTCATCAATGTTTCTAGATTTGTATACCTTTTTCTTTCTTCAAACTAACTAACTACTTTAAACCAATAACTGAGAAAAAACTTGAATTCAAATGTTTATTTGGCTTCTGGCTCTTTAGAGATTCTGTATTTACATGAGTAAACTAAAAAGCAGACCTTGTCGACTGTGCTGAATTTCCTTCCTTCCTCAGGAATCTGCTGCTGGATGTCAGGCGACGTGAAGATTGGCTCCAGGTACATCCACGTAGATTGCACCTTTATCCACTCGTCCAGAATCTCCTGTAAGGTAGTCAGCTTCTCTTCCCAATCTCTGAATAGGAAGATGGCCAAAACAAAATAAAAATCAAAATCATCAGCTACTTTCAATGTCAGACTAAGTCAGAGGTTCAAATCTCCATCTCTGTAATTGTGGAGTTAGCGTTTCTACGACCACCTTACACCCACATGTTGACCACTAGCCGGCTAGGGTGACACGTGGTAAGTCGTGTCGCTATTTGCATGCACTGATATCACCTGCTGCAAGGAATAGGTGCGCTGTTCCAAAGCATTTTGTTTAGGAAACTTACCGTATGCCCTCTTCAAACGGTTTTATGTAAGGAGAGTTCTTTATAGTTTGCGTCTTCACTAGATGGTCGTCTAGAAGCAGCTGAATATCGTCAACGCCTGACAGTATAAACGTTTCAGTCTCCCTGTAAAAGCAGAACAATTTTAAAGTACACAATGAAAGTTTATAGAGCTACAGCGTAGCGCAGGATTGGAAGAGAATGGAGACCTTTAAGATATACATATTAAACAGCTGAAATTCTTTAAAAAGAGAGGGAGATATGTATGAGATAGAATTAAGACTGACACCTACACTATAAGATGTGTATAGAGACTCACTTATAGTCACGAATCTCGAATTGTAGGTCGGTCCATTCCGAAATCATTTTCTCCAAAATCTTTTCCAGGTTGTTCTCCTTGGTAGAAGCCTCCGATATGGCCTCGAATTTCTCCACGTGCTCTTCTAAATGCATACTGATCACCTGTATCATAGGAGAGACGTAAACACTTACAACCATTAATATGTGGAGATAGAGGTTCAACCTTTGGAATTTTCTGATGAACTAGACACGAGCTAGCTATAAAATTATAAGCATAATTTGAGTGTTCAGATTGACAGATGAGAGATTTCAAATTGCTGCGGATGACCGTTGACACAAGAAGTGGCATGTTATTGGAAGGTCTACGTCTAACGGTGGACTGAGATAAGCTGATGATATCATATACGTCACCTATATAATGTGATGATGTCTAATTTTAAAGTGTGTGCAATAGAGACACGTATAGTCTGTTAAAGCATAAAATCTGTAGTGTTATGACCCTTTTACGCACCTTTTCCATGGTGAGATCATCGTCTACCACAATAGGGAAGCCAACGATCTCGGATATTTGTTTCCAGTGCCTGTCCCTCATAGCTGGGTTACCCAGAGTCTGGATTATTGGCAGGTCATCCTTGAATTCATCTATCTGGTCTCTGTGGAGGTAATTATGAAAATAAAAATAACAGAAGACTATAATTAATCCTTGAATAGTCAGAAGTTTAAGTTACTAATCCTGAAACTTTGGAGTTAGTAATTTTATAGCTACCGCGAACCCATATCTTGATCAGATATGATTGATAGTCAATACTATGTGATAGGTGATAAAGCGTGTCGTTCTTTAAAAACATTGACCATTACCTGTTTCTTGTTTCATGTTACCCTTGACAGGAACATATTTTAATTATTATTTAGGTACTTATAAGGATATACTTGAAGGCTAATATATTTACACGTATAAGGTAGCTGTACATTAATATAATACTAACTTGATCTCCTCACTAAGCTTATGCGTGTCAGGGAACTCCTGAAACAGCTTCTCAGATTTGTGAACGGTCTTGTACAACTGGGCCACATCGCTTTCAATCTCCTCGGGGTCGAATGAACCAATCTGAAACAGAAATATATAATTAATAACTTAAATACTCTATATTTATATCAGTTACTTACGTATTGCGTCCCTAATCCATTTAATAGCATGCAGACCCTTAAGAGATCTTCTCGGATACATTTACCAAAACTTAAACATTAGCTAAGGTTACATGTTGCTGACCCATCGTCTAATAAATTCCATTAAACCCTAGTCTTCATGGCACCTCCAACGACTCAATATGCCGGGAAGAATGGCAGCTAGTCAACATACCTTGGCTCCCATCCACAAGCTGTGCTTTGAAATAAATTCAGCGCCGGCATCGTAAAGTTTCTTGAAAGGCGAGAGTCGCTCATAGAGTTGCTTTCTCTTTGGAAATGCTGAGATGGGCAGGTTGAAGGCTGCTTCCTCTTCATTGATCTGCTCTATTGTGGCCAAGGCGTCTGTCAATCTTGAAAAGGTATGAAAAAAATATTAGATCAATCATAATCTCATAATGCAGGTGTATCATTGCATACTGCTTCAAGCGTATTTCAATAAAATATAAACATCTCTCAGGATAATAATTTTCGATCAATATTAGAGAATTGAATACTGATAGTAATGATACTTCTATTGCTTTAGCATTTCCGAAGCCACGCAAGCAAGCTGTTCACAGAAGAATAAAACCTCAATGGCCCCTAACTGTAAAAATGGTACTCGCGACTTTTTCGGTCACCTCGAAATGCCAAGAGCCAAATAAATACGGTAATAAATGTACCATAGAAGTATCTAAGCCCAACCTTTTCGAAAAAAAAGCTACAGAATATTTAAAGTAGCGTATATTTAAGAAACAGTATATAGTATAGTATATTTTAAGAAGCGTGGCCGCCCTAAGCAATCCTGGCGGCGGTCGATCATCGCAGAAGCGGCGGCCATTGGAAAGACGTGGAGTGAAGTCAAGCGCGAAGCTCAAGACCGATCGAGATGGCGGAGCACTGTGGATGCCCTCTGCCCCATCTAGAGGAAATAGGACCATAATGAATGATAATTATGATATATAATAGAGGTAAAACCTACTTCTGGTCGAGGCGTGCGGCCCTGGTGACGTATTTTTCCAGCTGTTCAATATCTCCCCAGTACTGGAACTCATCTAGCTGCTCCTCCATACGATCCAGCTCTTCGTTGAATTTCGCTATACGAATCTGGAATTATAAAACATAACAACTTTAACCATTGAGGGTAGTTACAAGGGTGACAGTCTACTTTTATGTGAGCATATACGAATCTGGAATTATAAAACATAACAACTTTAACCATTGAGGGTAGTTACAAGGGTGACAGTCTACTTTTATGTGAGCATTGATGGTTTTTGAGCAATATTAACCTAAAAAAATCATCAGATCTTCAATATTCAACGTGACGAGTCGAAATGTATCATGTCACTTACATAATAAAATATTCTGGATAAATATTATAAGAGTTTCTGTGTAAGTTTGCATTTGTCCTAAGACCTGTACAAACTATTCTAATTATATCTACTCTTTGGAAGGAATTAGTTTACTTACAGCAAGCAATTTCTTGTATTCATTAGACCTTTCATCAACTATTTTCTGACTTTGATCCATCAAGTCGGGAATCCTACCGTGACTGGAAAGTAAAATATAAATATGATAAAATATATATACATACACATCACGCTTGATTCCCTGTACCGGGGTAGGCAGAGATCACGGAATCAACATTTGTCCTGATCCTGAAAGACCACTTTCGCTTCATTGACACTCATTCGCCTCCTCATACACACTCAGCGGTAATAGGTACTTTTAACGTTAATCTTTACTTTTTTTTGGGTAGACATACTATCTATTTCGGTTTCCTTTTAAGGCAAATTATTCTAACCTTGGATGCTTACCCTTGGAATGGATTGCTGTTCATCTTCATCTCCAGAGGACTAAAGGTGATGTGCTCCATGAGGAACATGATCTTCTCCAGCAGTATCCTCAGCCGTTCTTCCATCTCTGCCTGCAACGTGGTGTTGGCGAGGTTCCGGTATTTCATCAGCTCCACCAACTCTGCCGTGTCTTGAGGAATGGTGGTGAGCTTCGACGCCATTATGGAATACTCTTCTGTAAGACTATAAGATAAATTCATTGTTGCTAACTGATATAATATTACACCAACATCTACCAACTGTTTCAAGCCTATCAGAGGTTAATTTTTAGTGGGAGCTAAAGCGAAAGGGGCAGTTAGGTTCTGGACATAGATAGTATAGTAGCCTAGCTCATGCACCCCTAATTAATACAACTATAGTATTTGTGTTGTTACCTACTTTTAAATAAAGCAGCTACCCCGTGACTTTTAAAGTGTATGTGTACATCTGATTACAAGATTATATTATACAACATTTGCTAAGTCACTGAGAGGTTCCACTGGAGTGACGTACATTGAAGTTATAAATAAATAAAGATTAAAAAATGCTCTGCTTTAAAAGGGTTTTATGATGCAACATGATAACTTATACCAACTTTAACTACTTCTGAACGCAATAATATTAATACTTTGTTTTTGTAAACTCACGCTTTGGACTCAGCCTGCGCATCAGTTAAGATTTTGCGCACAAGTTCGCTGGCAGCCTTCATAGCACTGTTCTTGATCCCGTTCATGACGTCTATTCGGTGCACCTCAAACATCCCAACTGTGGTGATGCTCTCCAATTCAAAAGGGAGATTTCTGGTTACGTCCATGTACTTTTCTACTTTTTCTGCGTACTCCTCAAAAGTATGGTTTTGCTGAATGAATTTCTCTACGAAGTCTTGCTCCTGCGAAAAGGAAATGTTGGTGATGATGCGGTTGTTTTGGGAGTATCTTTAGAGAATAAAACCTAACTGATTGTGTGTCTTTAATGACTTCGAATTTTGAAATGACATCATCTTACTTGTATCGTAATAATCAAGCCGTAAGAAGTGCTTGAAACTTTGAAGCTATCTGATATACCTTAATCAACCATTTTTAAATTTAAGGGGTCACTAAGAGGACAGCCATATGTTAAGTTCATCTTAGCTGATAACTGTAATAATTTTCAGTCATATAAAACCTTTTTGTATCAAGCCACCCAGTGTTTATTACACCTGTTCCTATCTACGAAAGTTCGTTCGTCTCTTTTTAGAGATACGTAGTCGATATAGAAGTAGCACAGTTACCTGTCCATTCAAATATGGTAAATACGGATCAAGGTCCCTTATGACCTGCCTTGGCTTTACCATCTGAGCCTTGACCAATCGTTCCCAGTCGTACAAATTATCATCTATTAGGTCGTCTGAAATATAGGGCTGTAAAGGGAAATAACATACCATTGTAACACATAGTCGGCATCAATATGACAAGTATTAAGATTTGATACTGTATCAAACGCAGATCGTTACAGATTTAGTAGGACAAAGGATTGTTCACGCTATTTTCTAAACATAGTTACCAGAACTTTTACTTAAAAAAAAGAAACGCTCAAAGTGATGTGCTTTATACGGATGAGATCTATTAAATTCTTATAACTTCTAGTTCCCTACACATATATCATATATTCTCGATCACTTTTGGTGCAATATTGACGCCTTAATTGCATTGATATAGAATATTGGTGACATGTTATCGCCCATGACTACGTTAACCATTAGGTCTCGAGTCTTTCTTCACATGCAGGAAAAAAACAGTTTGTTGTGATTTCCCTTCTTCAACTTACATTCAATACAGGTTTTTGAGGACCACTAAAGTCCTGATACAATACAGTTTCAATCCTGGGAGTCTCCGTCACAGCAGATTCCATGTAGTCGTAAACGGTGGCGATTTGGCTACGAAATTGGTAAGGTAGGGGATCAAGAGAAAGTTCGCCATTGCTATACACCACGTTCAGAATAAAGCCTTGGTTCATACCCTGAAAATACGTACATACATTTATTTCTTCCTTTACTTCTCAACGGAATAGACTACTGAACGCGTACAATGTCATTAAAATCAGAGTGGTTTCGGATATGAAATATAAGTGACGATGGCTACAACATAATAATATAGATCCTATTACTTCTAGTGTTTTAGTTATGTACTACGCCAAATCGTAATGAAAATCATGTTCGTGCATTATATTTACGTTCCCATGTTGAAAGACACTAATTAATATAATCTTTTTACAAGAAAACGGGAATTTTACGCTGAATACGCTTATTATCAATGAATTGTTTTTTGTGTCACCCATCGTTTGATGTTTCGGCCATGTTGCAATGGCCATGATCACTTAAAATTTTGTTAGATATAGAATGAGCGCGATAAGTCCCGTTTCCTTGTAAATTGAATCAACATCGCGAGTGTCTCAAAAATAATATGGTCTTATTATTTATCATATTCTATTCTTATTAAATAAATTACCCCAACATCCATGAGATAATCGTGAAAATCCTTCACGGATGTAAGATACAGATCTTGCAAGTTACGCGTCATGATATTCGCGATGCAGTTGTAGTAAGACCTGAATTTGGTCACGAATTTTAAATCTGGCACTAAGCCTTTCTTGAAACCCTGCAACAGATAAAAAATACTATAGTTAACCTGATATGTGGGGTAGTGACCATTCACTCTTGCAAACACAGATGTTCACGTGAACATCTCCGCGATTGCGGAGGTAGTAATTTTATGGCCACCCACCCATGTGTGGACACGTGGTTTGGATAGACAGCACTCAATGTAACAAGTGCACGCACGAACTGTTACCTGTTCCGAGGAAGGGGTAGGATTTCCTCTCGAGGTTTTCTCTCGACATATTAATCATTACATTCTGTAAAGGTATATTTTACTAAATACCCAATTAAAAAGATTTGAATACATCGTCAAATTCACATAGGAATGTACCAAAAGAACCTACCGCATACAAAATTTGCTGCAACGACGGAATCCACGTGATTTGCAGAACTTTTGAGGCTGCATCGATGTGTTTCTTGCAGATGAAGCAGAAGTCCATGAGGTCAAAAGCCACGTTCGTGTTCATCAAGTCAACAGAGCTCACCAGACGTAAGTCTCTAGAAAATTCAATAATAGAAAATTACATGTTTTGTATATACTTACATTCACGTCCTTCAATCCCTTTCGGGGTGGACCTTGTGGAGATTTAGTATCTCCTAGGTCACTTTTAAGCATAAATATAGGTGTTGTGATATGAAACAATGGTGACAAGTTGCTAGCCCATCGCTCAATTGATCCCATTTACCCCTAGTCCCTTAGTCTCCAACGACATGCCGGGAAGAGCAGCGGCTAATTAGCATTCTTTTTGCGTCCCAGACTAACACGGGACTAAATAGTAGTTTTTTGTAAAAAAAATAATATTTTTAGTAAAGATTTAGTTTATAAATTGAAATTTAATGACGTAGGTCTTGAACTAACATACTCCTATCACCAAATAGATTGTGTTACTCCAATACTCTTGGACATGCTGCAGGCATGCATAGTATTCTTTTTACCTTTATCTAGAATTACACAAGTTCATTTGAACAACTCTTTATTTTTAGTTTAACTCTTCTTGGTTCCTAGATTGATTCTATTCAAACACCTTTTTGATGGCATACTACAAACTGATTACCTAAACTGTTTCCCCCAATAGAAGGTCAAGTTAATGATGCTGGGGTTGACGATGTAGAGGCTCTTCTGCATGGCCTTCCTGGAAGCAATGTACCTGGCCCTCCACGCATCATCTTTTATCACTGCCAGTTCATCCTTCAACGCCTTGTTGTCTTCCACCAGACAGGTTTCCTAGAAAGTGGATAAACAGCTTTAAATTTAAGTAATGTCGTTTACGTTTTTGTAATCAATTGAGGATTTAGTCTTCACAGGGCATGGCTTAGGCATTGGCAAAGCGCTCACTGTGACAAAAAGGGGGCGGTGGTATTTAGTCAATCGAAATTTCTTCAGGAAACATAATATCTTAGATCTTATACATAAGGATCCATTATCTCCGCTTACCGACCTACAATGTGAAGCTGCTGTGTGTATATGTGGCAGGATGATTTTATATTTCGGGTTTTTGCAAAAAACTGCAGGCATTTTGCGAAAACACGGATAATTAGACAATGGTGATCAACTATTACAAAAGCAAATCGTTTCTGGCACTTAACTGCCCCTGCCACAACTGCAAGCTTCGCTCGGCTCATGCGTTGTTTATCATATACTAACCTAACCTACTTAGATTTCTGTTGATACGTAACATACGAATAAGGATAAGGAATGATCACCATTGTCTAATTATCAGTGTTTTCGCAAAATGCCTAAGTTTTTTGCAAAACAAAATGGTTAGGTTTACCGTGTTGGCATCCCTGAGGACGAAGTCCACAATCGCTTTCTTCATGCTCATCATGAATTCTTCACGAGTCTCAGTGGTGAGAGCAGTGAGCACAGCGGTGAACTTCTTCAGATGCTCGGGAAGTAAACTATGAATTCTGGAATATTAAGAAAATAGAAAATGAATGAGTAAATCTGGAAATCTATGAAAACTGAAATTAGACTAGAAACAAAAAAATAAAAAAATAAACGCGTTCTCGACCATTAACCCTTGCGGGGTAGTCAGAGGTTCAGGTGTCCATCTCCGCATGTGAAGGTAGTAATTCTATGGCCACCTCGAACCCACGTGTAGATCAGATAGTCAGTACTCAATGTGACAGGTGGTCGACCATGTCGCCATTTACAAGCACTCACTATTACCAGTTCGGGGAACAGGTAGCTTTACTCACAATATTTTCCCTCACCGACGTATCCGACGCATTTCGTAAATGTATTTTTATTACGAAAATGTGCATAGAAATTCTTAAACTTCATTTCCGTTGGTACATGCTCAAACGGGGCTTGAACAGGGTTCACTCGATACAGAGTCAAGCTCCAAAACAACTGAGCTACGTCGAATTAGACTAGAAAATACAATAAAACCTAATAATATTCGGAAAGAGAATTAAAACGTTACTTAATAATTATAATTGAATAAAATTTCTAGTTATGCACTTGGACTAATTTATCGTGTGCTTGTTGGAGCCAAATACCTTAAATATTTTACCTCAAAATAGTACCACTATCCAACGGTGCCACATGGACTGTATCGATGCCGTATCGAATGTAGTAGTAGTATCGCACCAGATTCTTATCATGCTCCGCGACCAGGTAACTGTCACTGGGTTCGGCCTTTTTTATGTCGCACATATCTGGACTATAGATTATGTTCAAGAGCTTTATTCGAAACTCTTCCCTTGCCTTCCTCATTATAGTGTAGGTTTCGAAAACTGGAAAAATGTTTCAATATGTATATAATACGTATCGATAATTAATCGTATATTTAACCATTGCTATTAACTTATCTAAAAATCTACTATTTTAAGTAGACGCTTCAACTTGAAGCCGTATTTGAAATAACATACATTAGATAAACACATCACGAACGGTTCCCTGCAGAAAGGCAGGCAGACACCACGGATCCCCATCTCGATCCTGGAAAACCGCTTGTGTCATTGACATCCTTAGTCCTCCTTAAACACACTCAGGTTTACAGTAAAACAATTAAGCATATACGATAACTGAATAATGTGAAATAACATTTTAAAATCCATATCTTTTAAGTGCACTGTTGCCATAAAAGGTAATAGATACACATCCCTCTTTATTCCCTGTAGAGGGGTAGGCAGAAATCATGGATCCCCATCTGTCTCGATCCTGACTAACCACTTTCGCTTCATTGACACTCGTAGACACTCAGCAGTAACTCGAGGGTGTAAAAAATATAATCTCTCATTGTATTCTCTCTTACCTTTATTTTTGCGATCCCGCCTCACATAAGGTTCGGCAATTCTCGTCTTTTTCTTCGGTAAGGTAGGAAGGCTGAGTATTTCTTGGGGCAAGTTATACAGTCTACTCTTCTTATACTTGAAATCTGCAGGGAGCTTTATCCTGTGGGAGTCTATCAGAGAGAGTCCGGTGAAGGACGGCCGGCGGTTATCGTCGGGACTGTCCATTGTCTGCAAATTGTTTTAGACATGTTACGCAGATTAATGATAGTGGATTGACAAAGGGAATATATGTGGATGAAATGGAAGGACGGTTACGTAGGGGTCGGCCGAATAAGACATATAGTCAAATAGACAATATATTGAAAAAGGCTGACGAAGTACTTATAACCACCGAGTGTTTATGTGATGAATGATTAACAATAAAGCATTTATTTACAGCCACAAAAACATACACAATACAAATATTTTACAAATCAAACTTACAAACTAAGGGTATAGTTTGTGCATGTTATTGTCGCGGGAGAGGATTCTAACTTAGCTGGGTATAGTACGTTTGGTGGCAAACGCAACGCTGATATTATGTTAGAACCAACAAGGGTCAATGAAGCGAAAGTGGTTTGTCAGGATTGGGCTAGATGAGGATTCGTTTGTGTGATCTCTGCCTCTACAGGGAAACGGGTGTGATGTGTATGTATGTATGAAAGTGTAAATTTAGTGGCAACTACTGGTGATGTACTGTTAGATGTGGTCATACAGCATCTTACTCTTCTCAAAACTAAAATGGATGAATAATATGTATGTAATAAGGATGACATTTACGTACCTTGTCTAGCAAAGATCCTCAAAATCCAAATACTTTAAGCTTCAATTCTGAAGCAAAATATGGGAAATATAACTTGTACTCTTTTTCTTACATGATTGCGTAATGCGTTCGAAGAAATTAAATACGATTATAATAAATTGCTTTAACACTTATGTATTTTCGTGAAATTCAAAATATTTTGATTTTATTTTCTATTTCTTTGACAGCTCGTTAGCATAGTCGGCCAAGCAGAACTTTATTTTTATGTTACTCTACAATATATAATAATAATTGAGACACTGTTACACGAATTGAACTAGCCCCTTGGTAAGTACATTAAGGACTTGTATTAAGGGTACTAGTCAACGTATATTTAAGAAATATATACTAATTATATATAGATGAATACAAAAATAGCATATATAATCAACGACCAGACTGGAAAGCAGAAGAAAAGCGTAGTTCTTAACTCTGCCTCCACCGGGATTAGAAACCGGGACCTCACAATTAGCGTTCAAGTGTTTAACCGATCGCGCCTCGGTGGCCGTGTATATATTGTCTATATATTGACTAGCTAGTTGGAGTAATAATTTCCAAAGATTTGCCTTTTACCCTTTTGGGGAAGACAAAAACTCTTACAACCCATAGGTATCTTTAGCATAACTGTAGTAATTCTGGCTATATACCAGGATACATTCGTGTTAATCAGTACTTAGAGTGAAAGGTAGCTAGCCCATTGCTAGTCCATACCGTACATACACATCACGCCCCTAAAGAGTAGTCAGACATCATAGGATCCATATTTATACCGATCCTGACAAACTCCTCTGGTCCATACCATAACTGTATAAATCAAGAGGAGGTGTATAAATATATTGAAGAAACGAAATTAAAATACAATTATATATAGGTGTATTAAACGAACACAGAATGAAACAAAGTATGTAACGTAGCTAATTTATTTGCATTTAAAAAATAACAAAGAAAACATACAACAATAACATATTATACTATAAGTCTTTAACAAATTAAAATAATATTAAAACAATTGTAGACCTTAAAAACATTAGAATTGACTAGAAAAAATGGAAAAATAAATTCTCGTAGAAACCAGACAAGATATTGAACAAGCAATTGAAAAAATAAAACATAAGCACAATTCCAAAAATCCTAAAAAAAATTGTTACAAATAATTAAATTTTTTATTGATAATTACACTAGAAAAAAAACAAGTTACATAAAACAAATAAATTCAAAATAACCTTAATAAAATAAAGATCACAAACTATGATGTTATATAGGCGGTTTAAACATTGAATACTTTTAAGACAAGTTTATTTTCATATAATCTTCAATCTTCTAATTTCATAATTAACTATATGTCTAGAAAACACATTGATTCAACTTTATCATCTTTCGAAAAACATATTATTGTTTGATAAACATTATTATATCAATATTTAAAAATCAATTATCAGATTAAATTCACAAATTGAATAAAATATAAATACTGTTTAACACAAAGCACACAAACACATAAAGACACCATTTATGCCTCCTTACAAACATAAATTACATAATCACAATTATAAAAATTAAAAACCTCCATATTTACTATACCTTATTGAAATTGATTTAGGCTAAGGTCTTTCTAGGCGGCAGACGCATAACTACATACCCAATGCAAAATCGTAGTAATACGATTAATAGTATGCCATTTATTATTTTATACATAAGTACAAATATTAACGCCTTTACTTCCCCAAGGTAATAGGGAGAGACTATCGATCGTCAGCTGGAATGATCCTGACAAATCTCGTCCCATTACCCTTTTTAAACGTATAGTTTTTATAATGTTTGGGCATACCCTTTATAAACGTAGTAATAATGTACTAAAAAGACAATTGGGTAAGCAAAGCCACGCCCCTTAGAATCCAATGTTCAGGTGGTTTCTTTGTAGGCAGTCTGAGGAATATAATGTAATTGGTCGAATGTCCTGTAGTGGATAAGACACCTCGTCGATCAGCTGTCTTGTACAAGGGGCACTCATAACTCACTCCAGTTGGTATTTTTTGACGTTGGATTGGAATGAACCATACCTGGGAAGAAATACGGTTTATTTTAGATGGAAACTCTTAATTTCATTTCTCTATAAAATATTTTTTATGCTTTTGATTAGCTAATGAACAGAGCCTATAACCTTAACCATATGAAGTGAATAAGAACATTGAGTATTAGAACCCAGTTGAAATGATACTAAATATTTATCGAATAAGAAGAAAGTGAGTGGAGATTTTGGAACCCAGTTGCAATGAAGTTTTTGTATATTTTAGTCATCGACTTAGGAATGTCTATCTGTTGTCTATGCTGTTAAAAAATGAAGAGAAAATCTCTAAAAGTCATGCGTTGGACTATCGTTTAACATTCACTCAGCCACTTCTTAAACAAAGTTAAAAAGTCATACTAAATAATTATAAAATCATCTTTCACTAGAAGTTAAACCATGCCATATTTTTCCACAAAACTTACCGTTGGGAAGCTATCAAAGAGGACTTTGGGTAGAGATTCGTCCACAGCAAATATGTCAGGATTCCAACGAGCGCCTTCCATGAAGAGACCCTTGACGTACACGCCCTCAGCCGGGGGCTGGGCTGGCTCATTCTTCTTTTGTACCTATAAACAATCCATGTAATGTCATAGGATACTGACTATAGAACCATAGGATACCATTAACTTGCAGAGCAGTCAGTGGGTCTGGTTTCCATCACCGCAATTGCGAAGGTAGTAATTCTATTGTCACATTGAACCCACGTGTTGACCAGATAGAGTTAGTACTCAATGTGACAGGTGGTAAACCAAGTCGCCATTTACAAGCACTGACTATACAGGTAGGTTTCCTCATGATATTTTCACTCACCATAGTATTTATATGTGCTATAATTGATACTGGTAACGCAATAATTTATCTAATCTAGAACTGATATGGGAGAAAGAAACAACAGTAAAAAGCAACTGTCTCAGTTAGCTAAGTTGTATTGGTGGTAATTTCTATGATAGTGTAGTTTGTGATACATAAGCCATCATTAGTAGATCTAAAATACATTTGTACATACATTTGTAATTCAAATACACAAAATGATAACACCAGTTCAGCCACCAACGACCTCACAGCCGAATAATACTGTCTAAAAACTGCGACTAACCTCAAAATTGAAAGCCAATTGATCAATTGGGATCTTGTATTTCCTCGCATAGGTTTGTTGGGCAGCAGTGAGGAAGGCTTGAGGGAAGTAGAACCCTGACATCCAGAACACTACTGGAGGTCCATGCGAATGCCAATCCTGAAGTAAACAGTTTGGTTTAAAAGTCTTGTCTATTATATAACATACACACACACGCTTCACGTCTTGTGTATACACACTCCCTTTTTAATTGTAAATAAGTCACAAGAAATGCTTTATTGAAACAATACAAATGATGCGTCATCTATGATTTGAATACCATGTAGCCAGCTGTCATGCGTCACAACCTTGTCTATTCTGGTTGTTATTATCGATCTATCTATCTAGTTGTCTGTTCTAGTCTATTACTAAGGATTATAAGCTTTTCATAGCCAAAGTCATAATTCAGTAATTTAGGCACAACGTTAAGTGATAAAATTTTCTTCGCAAACTTTTTTGTTCTGCGTACATCTTGAACGTGATTGTATAAGTAAGCAATAAATAATAGGCAAACAAATTATTAAAGCACCAATATGTATAAGTCAATAACATCAATTTTAGTATGTTTCTATAATTCCAAAAATACTATTAAACCTCTATCAGTCACTTACTTGTAGGAACTGGAGTCTCTTGAGCAAATCCTCCACGTAGGCGCCCAGAGGTTTCAAAGAGGGATAACTCTTTGCCGCCCATAATGAGGGGATACGGCCACGAACCATACTGGTTAGAACTTCTTCTGTTATGTCGTTCAGGACACTGATACCTGGAAAAAGAAGTGTTGGATAAAGCTGTTACTCATTTAGACAAAACAAAAAACAAACAAACGCATTCACGACTATTAACCGTTGCGGGGTAGTCAGAGGTTCAGAGGTTTAGGTTTCCGTCTCCGCAATTGCGAAGGTAGTAATTCTATGGACACCTCGAATCCACGTGTTGACCAGATAGTCAGTACTCAATGTGACAGGTGTCGCCATTTACAAGCACTAACAGTTTCACGAACAGGTAGGTTTGCTCACGATGTTTCTTTTTCTCATTTAATAGTGTAGATTATAAATTTTAAATGTATATAAAAATATTTTATTCTACGTGCATTTGCTACGGTGACGTGTTCTTTCTGAATGAATCCCGTAGATATTGATTTCAATTTTCCTAGCGTTTATGACCCAGTAAGTCTCTGATTAGTGGGAAATCACATTGTAAACACGATGTTTCATATCGTAATACACTTATTCAGCAATAACTGACTAGTCCATTGATATCAACATACTGACTTTTCACCAGACTATATGACTATACACCCATAGTTACCTTGTACAGCCCCGATGACAGCGCCACAGCTGGTCCTGATGACTTGCACTAGCCTCTCGAACCTGGCTGCCTCTTGGATCACCACTATCGACATGGGGGTCATGTCCGCCGGCTTTATATCGCCTTCGTGGGATGGACCTTGAATGGGAAATAATTTTTCAATATTTCGTCCGTATACATGATGAAGTAAACTATAAATAGTTATTTTTAAATAAATAATATAATAAAAAATTATAATTAATAAACTATAAATAATAATATCCTTACGGACTTATACGTGTATGGAAATCGAAGAAGGGATGTAAAATAATCTACCTATTTTATCCTGAATATGACAAGAGATCTACATAATTAGAATGCGATAAATCCTTTCCAGCTTTTCAGTGATTATAATCGTTTGCCATTTACTTACACACGAATATTGTGCATAATCTTAAGAAATAATAATAGCGCTTGATGTATGTATATAAATACCTGAACTTTCCACACACAACTACACACAGACTCTAATGGATTCACCTTCAAGTATCTTCTTTGGTAAACTTTTCAACACATCTTGCGCGATACCCATCGCTTGTTCTTCATGAGTTAGGCCTTCACCCGCCACGGAAAGAGCGTCCTAAAATCGTTCATTACTATAAAAACATCATCCATACACACAAACTGTCTTTACAGAAGTGAACGATACAAGCAGAGATCCCCGATTCTTGTTTTATAGAAATTGGGATTCTGATTTCCTTTCGAATTAATGTGCATAAGTGCATTGTATTATAGCAAGTACATTCAGGTAACAGGTAATTCAGGATCATTAAAAAATAGTGTCCGATAATTATGATGGACAAACATTAAAACCCAAACAACGCAACATAATTATAATATAAAGCTGATATTTATAAAATTGCACTATAAAGCTTTGTTAACCATAAAAGTGCCTGAATTATGATAGCAATTAAAGTGCCTGTTTTCAAAAACCATACCAAATATCGCTGCCAGAGATCCTGGAATATACAAAAACTGTTTAATATTCTACATCATAAACAAAAACAAATCTTTATATCAGATAAAACAAAGATTTTTACCGTGCGATCCTTTTGTCCAAATCATGAAGTCCGGATGAAATGAAATGAGATAAAATATTAGCTACAGTTTGCACAGGATTTAAAAAAGTGACGTTAACATAATAACTTATCTAAATCTACCTATTATGAGTGAGACAACAATTATTAATTAAATTAAAAAATATCTACAATATACAGGGTGGCGCATTCAAAACGGTCAGTATGGGAAAGTCTGAAACTTTAAGTGATACGAAGATTTGTTCTTAGGAACCATGTCACCGATTTTGATAAAAATAAAAACTGCATTCATACTTTGTTTGAAAAAATTACCTTATCCGGTACAGGAATCGAACCCGGTTGCTATGAAAAAATAAATTTGTACTTTTCACTTTTTCTTTTTAAATATCGATTGTGTAGGTCCTAAGCTGTAAATGTCTCTATGAAACATGATGTCGAAAATGAATAAAATGCATTGTTTTGGCATAACTACTTTAATTTATCATAGCGCGAGTAGTTCTAAAGTGACCACCGTTGTTTTCAATACAATATTTAACACATTTAGGTAACGATCTTACAATTGAATTTTGTATTTTCATGTGGTGAATTTGCGTTAAAATTCAGTCTATTGCTACTTTTAGGTCTTCAACGGTGTCTTAGCTTGCTTTGTAAAATTCATCTTTAACCCCACAAGAAATTTTCAAATATGGTTTAACAGTGGACTTTTCAATAGATTGTTAGTGTTTGATTACTGTAGATAACTAAACGTGCTTAAAGGATTAATGCAATGCTAATGCCACATGATATGGTGTATGTAACAAGTAAAGGTACAAAACTACAAACAGCCATAGAGACAATTTTATATGTCTGAACTTGTTGAATATTGTGACGGTGTATGTAAACTACTTTGATAAACTAAAGTATGCCAAAATAATGCATTTTATTCATTTTCGACATTATGTTTCATAGAGACATTTACAGCTTAAGATCTACACAATCGATATTTAAAAAGAAAAAAGTGAAAAGTGCAAATTTATTTTTTCATAGCAACCAGGTTCGATTCCTGTACCGGATAAGGTAATTTTTTCAAACAAAGTATGAATGCAGTTTTTATTTTTATCAAAATCGGTGACATGGTTCCTAAGAACAAATCTTCGTATCACTTAAAGTTTCAGACTTTCCCATACTGACCGTTTTGAATGCGCCACCCTGTATGCTATGACTTTTTAATTCATTTCAAATATGTATGTTATTTTGATCATAAACATTTCATATTCGTAATAAAGATCACTAACCTACGATGTAAAAACAATAGTTTCTATCTACAAATATTATAATTATTAGAAACGAACAAAACTTGTTGTATCTTACCTATTCCTAACTTAATATAACTTATTAGTAAAATAACAATCACCTGTTTTACTCTTGATAAGAACATACATATATAGGTATAGGTAGGTACAATATAGATAAAGGTAGACTACAAATACTAGCTTGATCCAGAACGTATTTACCTGTGTCAACACAGCAGTACTGAGCAGCTCTTCCGCTTCACGAATATGTTTGGTGATATCCGCATTGTTGTGGAACCCAAACACCAAAGGCGAAGTCTGCGCCGGCAGCGATTTTGCGTAGTTTATGAACTCCTCGTGTTCACGGACCGCTGGTACTATGTATTTACCTGATCATGGCAAAAATGTATGTATTTAGCACGCATACATATATATGTTTGGAGGTGTGTATGTATATTAGAAATGCTTTCCATACATATCCTGTGTACATGTATCGAGTCACGTTCATAATTTTAGTTAGGTTGTTCGAAATTAATAATTTGAAATAAGATCTGACCTCAAAAAATGCTGAAGACAAAAATAAAGAATGGATATTTAATAAATTATGACTGAAATAAATATAGGTCTGCGTGTGGGCCAAACGCTTCATAGAAAACGCAAAGGTCTCCTAGTTATTTCTGAGGACATATCTGTAGGTAGGCATTCGATATCATTTTCCTCAACCCATATAGCAACAAGGGACTGTTATTAAGTACATTGGTGTTGTTCTATTTATTATTACCTGTAGGATCCAAAGCGTAATTAATCTCAGTGATTGCTTTAGGATTGTAATACTTCTGCAGAATAGTGTTGAGGGTACGTCTGTCCCAATCATCAGTGACTCGACCTCCGTAGTTGCATTCGCCAGTCAAGTAACGAAGGGCTACGAATTGGACATCCTAAAAAAATAAAGGAAAACATCTGAAAAAGTGATCGTTACTGAAGGCTTATTATTAGGAACGACGTATGAAATGTAGAGATATAAGTAAATGTTTCTAACAAAACCAGATCTAAAGATATTCAATTAATAAATGTCTTTGAACGACGGTGAAGTCTCCGTCTGAAACGTTAGCTATCTAGTGAAAATAGGCCAGAGTATTCTTAGATTCCAAATACCCTATTCAAAACTCTGAAAGGTTTTTTAAACGTGAATCTTGCAACAACAACTAAGATCTTTATAAACACTTACGATATACCAAGACAACTACACCTATTTTTATTCTAAATCCAAAACAAAGACACAAACACTCATACTTACATCATACTCATTCAAGAACATATTCAGCTGCATCACACTGATTCTCAAATCTGTCTCGTTGAACTCATATCGGATGTTCCAGCCCAGAGGTCCAAACTGCCTTCTCTCTTGCACCACTGCATGGAAGAAACACAGGCAGAAAAGAAGTTTCTTGAAGTTCTCTGCTTGATTGTTACCCTCGAACCATTCCACGTCATTGATTGGATCGCTCTGGTATGAACGCGTTATGTTTGCGCGTAAGCCTGTTAGTAAGGAATGTGAAAGTTAAGGAGGATTTTGGTGAATAAATAATTGGTTGATTAGGGGGAGAATCGTCAGGAATTCTACCTGTAGCTAACAGGCAAGGGATAATATCTGTCAATAGCAATGGACTCACCAACTGTTATGTTTGATACTAGGTATTCAATGATGAAATCACTTTAAGTGGTAAAAAATTTTCCTGGCGACGATGGTATTACAAATGTTTTGGACTATCCCAAAAAGGATAAATGTCAAGAACCATAATAACAAATTTATTTGATAATAAACAGCACTCTTACCTTGTGGCGGCTCATTGGTCATCTTGATACAGTTTTGTAGAACATAAATCGGGAAATGATCCGCCGGGTACGAAGTCAACCATAACCGGAAATCAGGATGCGTTGTATCCGGTACCAGACCTTCACAAATCTGTAATAATCAGTGAAGAATACGTAAGAAACGACGAAGGGAGTTATCACTTGAAAAACTAAGCTGGTTTTAATGACAACAACAAGTTAGGGAAGAGAGCATTTCAAACCAGCTATGGGATATAAGGTAATTTAGCTATAGATAAGACACCAACATGAAAATTTCAAAACGTTATGGCTCCAATTTTCTTGCTTCCAAGGATTTTGTAGAACTTTTTCTAACAGTCCTATCATGTATAAACGTTGGAATCAACCACAGTAACAACATACCTTCCTTCCTTTTTTTATAATACAATACCTTCTCTAACATGGGCATCCAACTCTTAGCCAAGTGGCAGTTCTGCAGCACCACCCATGTGCCACTGCGAACCCCTTCTTCAATGAGCCTCACTGCTATCGGACCCTGGCCCTGCCCGAGAGACAACGAAAAGAGACGATTGGATCCGAAACCCTAGAGAGGAAAGGTTAGTAATTTTAAACAAAAATAGTTATAAGACCTACGTAGCTTGGAGTTGAGACTGCTTGAGAGAGGCTGATGATTGATTATGGTGAGGGTACACGGTAACAGATATTCTTCTACAGGCAATACAGAAAGAAATACACAATTTGAGTAAGTGTTCTGGAATAAATTACTTCAAATCTGACTATGATTCATGTTTAGTACCCGTTTTAGCTGCTCAAAACAAAATTTTACCTCACTTTATTCTAAGTGAATTAAGTTTATATTTCCGCAAACTAACGCCTGATCACTCACTTGATCATCAGCGAACTTGAGCAACGTGCCCATAGGATCCGAGCCAGGGGTGAGCACGAACAGAAGCGGCACGCAACACGTGGAGTCCGAATATGAAGCTAGGAGATTGAAGAGCGGCGGCTCTACGAACTGGCGGCCCATTTTGCCTAGAAGATTAATGGAATTGGGTCCTCACGTCAATGATAATAACGATAGAATTTTATTAGTAATAGTATTTAAACAGTATTACAAATAAGAGACGTTTTAATTTCATTGTTTTATTAGCGTTTTTTTATTGATTTTATAGGATCTTTCAATGTTGTGTTATGAAAGTGAATTGCTTTATAAAGTCATTTAAATACATGTTCATTGTAATTTGATGCAAATTTGTAATAAATATATTAATTCACCTTTTTTTTCGGGTAGTGAATCGATATAGCAAGAAACAGTATCTTAATCTATTTATTCTATCGTTATAAATGTTAATAGGTAATTTTGGTGCGTATTTAAAGGTATTTTAAATGTTAATAACCTACCCTCAACAAACTTTTGCACCCCTGGCACCATCATGTCGTTTCTAACACATCGCAACACCATCATTTTCTGGAAACCAACATTATGAATATCATTTATGTGACCATGGCCATTGCAACATGGCCGAAACGTCGTGTAACAAAGGTTATACTTTGTTCCTAAAATATACGCGATAAGTCCCGTTATCTTGTAAAATTTTATGAATATCATACGTGTTATTAAACGAAGATCTAGTAAGGTTGATAAAAGTGACTATGAAAAATTATATCTTTAAGTTTCTATACGGAAATAAATTATTATAAGTTAGAGTGCACATGTACATACGAGTATATGGAATTATGTAGTACAATACTGTAAAACGACGTAGCTCAGTTGTTTGGGATTTGACTGTAACAGTTGGTACAGGGTTCAAATCCCGCCTGAGCATGTACCAAAAGAAATTAAGTTTAATGAATTTCTATGTACATTTTTGTAATAAAAGCGTGTGGGAAAACATCGTGAGGAAACCTACCAGTTCCCCAAACAGGTAATAGTTAGTTGTAAATGGTGACATGGCTTACCACCTGTCGCATTGACTACTGACTATCAGGTCAACACGTGGGTTCGGGGTGGCCATAGAATTACTACATTCGCAATTGCGGAGATGGACACCTGAACCAATGACTGTAACTGTAAGGGTTAATGGTCGTGAACGCGTATGTCTTTTGTTTTTGTAGTACAATACCTAACCTACCAACCACTACCTCTACCAACGGTAGAATTTCAATGCTAAGAGACAACCAGTGTCTGGCAAATGTTTTGACTTTCAATGAATGAAAAAATACTGTACTTGTAGTTATGTTGAATAAAATCATTTGATTTTATTAATTATCTGAGACCGGGTCTAAACACGATAAATTTATAAAGATATGTGATTACCTTTATTTTTGCCCGACGTTTCGACCCAGTTGCATAGGCCGTGGTCGCGGGAAGACTAAGAAGACTAAGACTAAGTCTTCCCGCGACCACGGCCTATGCAACTGGGTCGAAACGTCGGGCAAAAATAAAGGTAATCACATATCTTTATAAATTTATCGTGTTTAGACCCGGTCTCAGATAATTAATAAAATGAGTATAAAACGCGAGTGTTTAAAAATAACTAAAATCATTTGATTTTGACTTTTTACCTAACTTACTCTTTTAATATAAGAGACAAAATACCTCAAAATCATTTAATTTGGAGTTCCAAGGTTCTGGCAAAGGTTTCAAATGAGGATCTGGAAGGTCGCAGAACTTCTCCCATTTAGCAAGGTTATTGGCAAAGTGATCATCTAGGCCAGAAAACTTTGGCATTTCACTTAATCTGAAAGAGAAGTGATTCATTTATCACTAAAGTGAATTTTCGCGAGACAGACAGCGCCGACGGAATTTCAAGGCCTGTGTATAAGCAGTAGAGATCGCGCCACATAAATTGGCAGTAGGCAAACTTGGAACTAAATTTGACGTTTCCGCCATTGCGTGTTATTTTGTATGAAAGGTAAATTTAGTATTACCAGCGTTGTGTTTTTTGCTCACTCTTTGTAATTTTTATGTTTGTTAAGGGTGATTATAATAAATTGATTTCCGGAGTTTCTTGTTAGTTCTTCTCCAAGCTAGGGTCTCCGCTGATCTAACCTCGGTAAAAAATATGTAAAGACAATACTCAGTGCCATGTTTGAAATGGTTTTTTTAATTTATACTTAGATCATAAGATAACATTCAAAGAGAGCTTGTGATAGGGCCTATTTTAAATAAACATATTTTGACTTTGATATATTAATTTGTTTTATTTGAGTTTATAGCTCTGCAACCAAAGACCGTTACAAATGAAACCTATAATGTATCGAGCCGTATGGCACAGTGAGTGCTAGTTTTGGCGTGTTTACTGGTAACACTGAATTACGCGACTGTGGCGACGCCCCCAACTGCCAATTTATGTGGCGCGATCTCTAGTCCCTAATTGGTTTCTCGCTGTGTTTTAATAGATTAAAAGGATGAAAGAATGCATAAACATAACACTATATGATGACACCAAATAGCATAATAACATACCTTCAAAACAATCTTACATTTAGGTAATATGTTGGTGAAGTGGTGAAGTTAGTCCGCCTTGAAAATTATAGCCTGACATCAGTGTATGCATGTATTATTAAGCAATATTACACATACATATACATTTACGACCTTTTATCCCTTTCGGGGCGGGTAGAACCTTGAAGACATGAAAACATCTTCTTGGTTACTCATTAGCATGAACATTGGAGTTAAGATGTAATATGACCATTGCTGACAGGTTGCTACCCTATTATCCAATAATTCTCATGTCTTAGTACCTCAGTCGCCTCTTACGACATACTGGGATGAACGGCAGCTAGTTAGCATTCTTTTTACTACCCAGTTAGCACTCGTGTCAGATAAGCAATATTGGCAGCACAAACCTTACAAATTAACGAACACATTTTTGGGGGGGAGAGAAACAGAAAGTAAGAAACGTACCCAACCAATTCGTGCCAGTTCTGCAAGGTAATGAATTTGGCAGGGTTAGGTGGCGGGTTCCTGGGATGAGCTCCGTCCAGCAGGAACATGATCTCCGAGTGTGGAAGATCCTCTTCAGCCCTCATGATGCACAGCGTCAGGAGTAAGGAGAAGACTAGCTTATCCTGAATGATAAGAAAAAATGAGAATAGAAAAAAGGTCGAGTAATATCTTATACATACATTCACGTTCTTTCAGGGTGGCTGGATCTTAGAGATGTGATGATAACTAGTCATGTTTCTGTATACAATTTGGAGATATTGAGTTAAGGGGAGGCAACTGCAACTGGAGGTAAATTGACTATATAATATATTACAATTATCAATACCACAACCCCAATATTATTGCAAAAAGTCAATTCTATTCACAGGAGCTTTTTTCCTGAAATTTAAATAAAGGAAATCATAAATGTATAAAATATACCTTTTCAAACAGACTCCTACAAATATTCGAGTACAGAGACAACGTAAAGTGTTTCCTTAGAACGTCGAGTCTATCGTGAATGTTTTCCTTTTTCTCTGTATTTTCTATGGAGGCTATATACAGCCCTACGAACCAGCCCAACGAATACTGGTACATCGGGTCTATTTCGGTTAGGGAACCTGGAATTTAACAAGATAAAATAACTGAAAAATTACTCGTAAACATAAGCATTTCTTTTGGCACATTCAGAAGCTTAATTATCCACGCTCGTTGCTATTTTGTTTTGCTATTATCCATTATGACAGTTTGCTATTGTGAACGGGATCGGTTATCTAGATTGTCAGTCAATAATAAACATTATCAATGTACATACATACTCACTTAACCCGGCTTTCAACATAAGATTAGTTTGTGACGTTTCTATAGTATCTTCCTTACTAGATACTCATATACCAGAATTATACTTACCGACCAAAAAGAAGAGATTGGTACAATGAGTCGCAATTGGCACGTAGTTATTTCTCGCCACGTCAATCGCTTCTTCTGTTACAGCTGCCACTACTTGTTTCTCTTTGATTTCGTTTGCCGTTTGTTTGGCAGAATTCAAAATCTGTAAACAATTGAGATATTGATGCACTTCGCTGTGTATGATAGCGTTAAAAGTTTTTTCTAAGCACTTCATATTGCTTACAAAATTGGGTTCTTCGAGACGAGATTTTCCATTGTATGAATCGACTCAATTTAAGAAATATCTAAGAGAATTTCATGTGCTCAGTAGTCTTAACAACACATTGTTGTTTACTATACCTGTACAGCTTCTTCGTCTTCCAAAAGATTTTCTGATGTTGACAGCACATTTAAAATTTTCCTCTCGATTTCTTCCAACAGACGACGATGTTCAGCACCTAAAAACAATTTTATTTTGTTTCCATTGTGAACCTATCACAATTTACCGTTTCATGTAAATTCAAGCTGCTCACGGTTATCGAAAAATCATTAAAGAGCATTTGTACTCAATATAATTGTACTCTATAATTTAATAATACACAAAACGTTACCTTGCGTTGTCAAATCCGTCTTAGCTTGTTGCAAATCTGGGCGCTCTTTAGCCACAAGCCGAGATAGTAGTTGTGCTTGAAGCCCGTCTTTAGCCAGCATAAAGTTGACTAGAGTCACTCTTACACCAACTTCGGGGAGGTAGTGGGGATTAGATAATTTTGTACTTATGTATAGCCTGGAATGTCAGAATGTGTCAGAATGAAACAAACTAATGTAGAACTAGTTTTTTATTGACCAATACGTAGAATGTGATAGTTTGTAAGGTTTATCGTTATTTCTATATGTGCTAGAAATATAATTTGAGCAATTAGCCTGTATATCACAATCTTCGTTAAATAAATGCGCCGATACTTCCAGCTCTTACCTAAACTCATTACTGTATTCCACAATACTGTCTCCGATCTTAATACACATAGTACCACCTTGCTTGAAGGTTTGTTGTTGCAAGAGTGGTTCCAGCATAGGATCCAGTTCTTCACCAACATTCTCTAAAAGAACCTGCAAATTAAATAGATCATACTACATTAATCAGATCTGCAGAAAATACAAGAAGAGAAAAGAAAGGAGAAAAATTACTTTATAAATCTTCTCTGCAGCGCTATTTCTGTTGGGAATCAAAACTATGAGGACTTGTTTTCTAGTGTATCTAATACATCAACGTATATCAACATATTATTATGTTTTAATGTGGTTCTTAATTTCACTTACGATATAAGGCTACCAATCGCTAAATTACATAATATAATTGTAATAAAACTAATGTTTTACCGGTTGCCCAAATTGAACAGCATTTTCGAATATCCTCGAGATATCTCCTTGCGTCATCCTAACCACAGCCAGATTGTTTGGCTTCTCCATATTTTTAATCCATTTATTTGCTTGACTTTGGGGATCGATCATCAACGGCCATCGGCGAGCAGCGCTGCAATTACATAGACATAAATTATTATTAAAAACTAAAACCATTCATGATCAATAACCCTTA
Source organism: Leucoptera coffeella (assembly GCA_030578115.1). Lineage (NCBI taxonomy): Eukaryota > Metazoa > Arthropoda > Insecta > Lepidoptera > Lyonetiidae > Leucoptera > Leucoptera coffeella. Next base: position 76,899 of record JAMBLF010000734.1, read on the forward strand.
AGGTATAAGGATCGGATGTCCATCTCCAAAATTCCGTAGGTTGTTTTTCTATAGCCACCTCGAACTCACGTGTGGATCAGATAGTCAGTACTCAATGTGACAGGTGGTAAGCCGTGTCACCATTTACAAGCACTGACTATTAACTGTTTGGGGAGCGGATAGATTGCCTTTCCATGTTTCATCGGAGTGTTTGGTGTATTTTTATAAAATATGAAATTAATCATGTATCAGGCTGGATGTATACCCCGAACATTTAATTCAGTTGGAGAGGGCCTAACTACTAAGCTATAACGAATTACATTTATTCTTTAATGCACCAACACATTAACAGACACAGTAATTGTACAATGGGCATACTTGTTCCGTTTAGGGATTATCTCCAGCACACCGTGGGAAGAGATAGGCGAGGCACGGTCTGGTAAATGTTTGACGTGTGCGTTGTAGTTGTTAAACTTACATGGAAATAATGGCACTCTCTGTGCTAAAATCATCAGCTGGCAGCCCATTTATGTTCCACTGCTGGATAGTCACTGCGTCGCCGAGAGACTTTATTAAACTGAAAGGTACTTCGCAGACTACGCCACTTTTTTTGCACTCCTTTGCCCATTTTTGTATCTGAAAACAGACCAATTTATCACTTAGAATTAAAACGTACTTAAAAGGCGATGATTTGATCAAAAATTTATTGATTGTATCGATCATTAATAATTTTACAATATAATAATTCATAATTGTTATTATAATTACATTTTCACATATTAACAAATTAAAAAATTAAACTAACCTGGTCATTTCTGAATGCACTAGTAAATGGTCCCAAATAGGCGATAATTCCAGAAGTTACCAAGATATCACCTGTATAACGAAACATTTTTTTTATACGGACAATAAACATATTTTACAAGTTCTGATTTACAATTTCAGATTTTTTTTTATCACACGGCCTGTATAATTTAAAATAATTTCCCTTACCTGTCAAAGTATCGTATTTGGCTCGCAAATCTTTCGCTATCTGTGTCCATCGGACCTTCTCGCCTCCGAGCCCAGATATAAGCAACTCCGCTCTCTTCAGCCTATTACTGCAGTCCATTACTTCTTTATCCAGGATCCGTTGCTGCCTATTCTGCTCGGCCAACTTCTCTTCTAGTTTTGCCAATTTGTTTTGGATCTAATATTAAATGAGAGTTATTAAAACTGTGGTACTTCAAACGTCACCTTTGTACTTTTTTCTTAAATTAAAAGAGTCTTTAGTGACCCCAGTATGTTTATCGTACAGTCAAAATGTATTTGTCATTGATAGAAATTAATTCGTGATAGTCATCATAGTATATTACTTAATGGAAAGGTCCTACTTATTGATCGATCTAGCAATAGAAGAGCTAAAAATGGGTTCTCTATGTATATACCAAACGTCACACATGCCGTCTTTATGTTCCTAGGTTCAGTCAAATGCTCCATGTAAAATGTATAACAAACTTTTGGTATTTACCTCTTTTAAACTGGCTTGTTTCACCGCAAGGTCTGCCATCGCCTTGTCATAGACAGCTTGGGCCGCCGCCAAACGTTGTTTCTTCGGGGCCACCACTTTAGCCACCTTGTCGTATTTGGTGATCGCGATTACCCATTTACACATACCTGAAAGGAATTATGTTATTCAAAATCTAGTTATCAAATTAATACTCGATTGAAATGTATTTCGTTATGTATTCCCGAAGAGATCGACTAGAACTTGTAGTAAAGAGCACATTACAAAATTTGTCACATAATAATTATTTCTACGGTCACAGTGCAGCAGCAGAATTTATAACAGATACATCATGAGGAGCTTTCAACAGTTTCTTGGTTGAACAAAGTTTTTTTTTATTTCTTTATTAAGAACTAAAAAACCAGTTATTAAATACAGGATCATACCTTCAGCAGCCACAGACACGGACCGAATCTTCTCAGGCACAAAAGCTTCATCTTGCATCACGGTTTTCATCAATTTAGCCATGACAACGGGCGGTATATTATCCTTGTCGTAGTTAAGCAGTCCCTCTAAGAACTTGATGTCGTTAAGAACTTTCTTTGAGGGACCCCAGTAGTCTTCTATGGTCCCCACGCCTGATGGGTGAGGAAGTCTGTCTGGTTTTATTTCCTGTTACATTATAAGATAGTGTTAGATTTCTTAAACGTGTTGAAGACATTAGAATTAGAGACAGCTTAAACATACCTACTACAATATCTAGCTTGATTCTTTAAATATGTGTGGTGGATGGAGGATGTAGTCTTTATCGATTCATAGTTTAAGCTACGTGAATAATCACAAATATGCAAGTTTTTGGAGCGTGAAAACGTGGACAGTCATTTCTTAATCACATACGTAAAAAAATGCGTCTAAAATTATAGTAGTACAAAAAAGTTTATTCATGCAGAATAGTGCTATATCGACACAAGATTTAAAATGTATGCTATCACTAAAGAGTGAATTAGTGCAACATTCAAAAGTAAAAATAATAATACATTCCTAATAATAATTGTGTCGCATTCAATGTGCTACAGAGTTGCTTACCGGGTCATTCTGTTAGCATGCCAAACATAAAGTAAAATATAGATGCAAAGTTTCACGATGCATACTAAAGTTTATGAATCAGATTTGACTAATGTAAATTGAAGCGGACCTTATATAATATGCTAACAAAGCTAAACATTCAATAAAGTAAATTTCTGCTTCACACTTCACACATGCTGTTAAATGGATACCAAAATTTGAAAACTCATGATACTGAAAGTAAAATCAATAAAAATTTTACTTACGAAGAATAGCATAATACAATATTATGCAAATCTTTAACATGTTCCAATAACAGATTGTAGCAGGTAACTAAATAATGTCAGTTGGTAATTTTCTATAAATGAAATTACTACTAAGAAATGAGGTAATAATTCATTCCTTAAAATACTTTTTCGTAAAAAAATTATCCCATTATTAACATAGGGATAACTTTCAAAATATTCTATATCCGCATGTTGTAGGAGGTGACTAAGGGACTAAGGCTAAATGGAAACTATTGGGCGCTGGACTTGTAACTTGAAACCAATGCTTCACATCACATCATAGTTTGCTTACCTTTAAAATGCATATAGCCTCCATTACCAACTTGATGCCTTTAGGAGGACTCTTCATAGTTTTGATGAAGGTAATATCCTGCGGCGTCAACGTGTTAAGGGCTGCCAACGCTGCGTCCAAAATTGGCATTGCCTCTGCCAGATCTGCGTCGCACTCGTCTTTGATCTCTTGGGCTTCTTCCGCCTAAAAATTTGAAATTAATAAGGCTTCTAATACGCTATAGTCCAAATATTCTTCCAGTTGGTAATATACTGTTGTTGTTTAGAAGTTTTGCTTAGAAGAAATTGTAAAAATTATTTTCATACAATTAATAAAAGCCTTGAGATCTCGAAAATAAATTACAACCATAATAATGAGTGGAAGACAGTTACTAACTTCACACACTTTAAAACTATTTTAATTTTGGTTCCCTGCAGTCAATATCAAAACATCACATCTTTCAATCTTTTCTCATTTCATTTCATTTCACTTGCTTTTATTCTATCCCTACTACATCTTTCTTCATCTATCTATTTGACGACCTCCGTCGGTTAGACACCTGAACCTGTAGTATTATATTATCTGTGCCTGAACGCTAATCGTGGGTTCCCGGGTTCGATTCCCGGTGGTGGCAGAGTTAAGAACTACGCTTTTCTACTACTTTCCAGTCTGGTCGTTGAGTATATATGCTATATATGCTATATATGCATTTATCTATATATATATATAATATGTATACATTTCTTAAATATACATTGACTAGTACCCTTAACACAAGTCTTAAATGTACTTACCAAGGGGCTAGTTCAATTGGTGTAATAATGTCCAAATATTATTATATTATTATTATTATATCTCAGTTGACACACACGAGTTCTCTAAAAAGAAGTTTCACCTGTTTCTGAGCAGTCTCCTGGTCTTTGAGCACATCAGCTTCAACACGAGCCACGCCTTCCTTCTCCTTCTCAACAGCTGCAGTAGTATTCGCCACTATTGCTGCACCAGCTGCTAATTTCGGAGCCAGCTCTTTGAGGGCATCTTGTAGACCTGCTATGGACTTGGCAGCTTTGGCCAGTTGCTCCAAACCAGTGAGGTAGCGTTTTTCGTTTGTGGTCAGTTCGCTGTGTTGTGATGGACAAAGTAGGTGAAATTATACGGAATATATTATTAAAATAAGCTAGAAATATGATTTCATGGAATTTTCCTGAATAATTTTTTGCTAGTAACATATTTTTTTAACAAACATGTGAAGAAGTATGATAGAATGTAAATAATATGAAAACTTACGTTCGTTTCTTATCCAAGAGCGATTTAAAGGTATTTATTAATTCCAGGTATGCTGTTGGTGTTACGTAATTGTATCTGAAAGTAAAAAAAAACAATCAAATGTTCACTCGGTTTTACGATTGAGTGTTATTTTTATTGCTAATATTTTTGCCTTGCAGTTTATTGCTAATTATTCTTTTACATGTAGCTGTTCCCTGAAGTATTTTAGAGGAAATAGCCGTAAGTACGACTCTATTTACATAAAATAAGAGTTCTAGACGTACCTCTTGAGTCGCATATAGAACTGCTTGCTAAGCAATTGGGTATCCGTGTGGAAGACTTGGCACAGATTGATAGCCGTGTCCCTCTCCAGAGTCGTTAACTGGACATCTTTGAGGAACCGCGTGGCTACGGCTAACAGGGCATCTGGCGGCCATTCCTGTAACATTTAATGCTCTATGAAGTACTTGTCATACCGTGAAAAGAGGAACAACCAACTGCGGCCTTCAAGTGACAACCACTGAAAAAAAAGCGGTCTACGCGGTAGCAAATTGTTGAATAGTATAAGAGTTCATGATTAATAACTAACGGGACTTATCGCGTAAGTTTTTATATAATAAAGTTACCTTTATTTTTAACTCGACGTTTTTATTATTTATTATTATTATGAACCTTAAAAAACTTACGCGATATGTCCCGTTAGTTATTAGTGATTAGTATAAATCGCGAATCTCTTAAAACTATAAGTAATTGAATGGACTTTCTGTACAATAAATTGCTTCTCAAAAATGAAATGAAATGCTTATTACTAACTGCAAACATAAGGATCATCATTTATTGAAAGACAAAAATAAAACATTTGCACAAAAATTGTCATTAAAATTAGTTAATCTAGAGGTTGCAGCACTCACCTGGAACCAGTTTATGGTACAGCAGTTGACCAAAGAAGGGAATTTGCGTATACGCGTCCTCAAGGCGGTCCCAGCCGGCGACATGGCCAGCACAATGTGCAGTTGATCACGTACTATCGATACGAAATATGCGTAAAGGGCATTAGGACTCCCATCTGTCTGTAGAGACTTGTCTCGCTGACGGTCCACCTGGAAAAAGTATGTGAATTAGATGCTGGTTAATGTAGTCAGTAGTTAGGTTGTTTATGTTTGATAAAACACTGGATAGATCATAAAGAAACAAGACGAGGACGATTTCATTTCAAGGAATTTAAATATCAAAAAATGTTGTAAGCCTAGAATGATTTATGAAAATAAAACCATTTCACGAATACAAATAAGTACTCACATCATACAACGTATCAAGATGAGAGACAGGTTTAATATCTAGTGAAATTAAAAGTAACTTACAAAGAACTCTAACTTAAAAATAAACTATTTTGTTTCTTCACTTACACCTCTCATTTTCTCGCACAGTTCCACTTTTTCCTCTGCATTGAAGATGTTGGGTACCTCTCCTGAATTCAACATGTTGTTTACATCTTCAAGAAATCCTTCTTCTTTGATCTAAATGGGAAATATAGGATATTGGTTAATCATAAACAAGAACATATTTATTCATATGCCTTCAATATCAGATTGGATCTAATTGTAGACATTCTTCTCAAGGCATACACCCAAGCAGCGTGAAGAACAAAAGAGGATGTATATAAAGTTTAATGGGCGTGAGTGATACTAGAGAGATTGGTCAGGATCATTTCTGCCGGCGATCGAAAGTGTATGTCTATCCCTTCAGGGAGGTAAAAGCGTGAATATATGTATGTACTACGATATCAAAGTCTCAATCTATAAGCAATAAAATAACTTACTTGTGACTCAATGAATAGGAACACCATAGAATTTTCTGGAACCGAGGCTCTCTTTAGAAGCAGCTTGAGATCTTCTCTCCATTCTGTTTTGCTGTAAGTTCTACTCATTTCCACCTTAAAAGAAAGTATAACTTCATTTATATGAATTTATTCCATTTTAAATACAACTTTTTTATACTTTCTGGCATTTATCAATTTGACATATCCTATACCTTATGCCCATGCAAGGTGAACGGAAACACGAGAGATAGAAAAATAGGTCCGTGATTTGATTCTTATAAAATATTAGTTAAAAGTTATTGTCCAATTGATCCCCAGCCTTTTACTTGCCGGGATGAAATGCACCAATTTCTTTACGACCCAGTAGGCAAGGTACTGTTTATACATTTTAAAGTATAGTTTTAAGAGATTCGCGATTTATACTCATGATTAATAATTAACGGGACTTATCGCGTAAGTTGTTAAAGTATAACATAATATCTCACCTGGAACAGGTCGAACTCATTGATACTGGCAGCTAATCGAGTGAGGGACTGTCTGCCAGAACCGCCCAGACCAACTAGAAGGGCATGAGACCGTGGCTGGGTCAGCACTCGACATATACGGGATATGTGTTCCACTGCAAACCTGAAGAACACTAGTGATTGATACAAATACAAATTTGATAACAACAAGAATTAACCAGCTGTCCATACTCGGATCACTGGTGAACTGAAGATAGTTGAATCCTTAGTTTGTATCTGAGAACAATTTAGCAGGGCTACCATAACGCATATATTCGTAAATATATTAAATCCTTGGTCACAACAGGAGTCTTAAAAGAAGCCCAAGATTCTTAAAAACATAAGAAGGCAGATAAAAAAAATACTATAACCCAGTCTCTGACCATCCAACGTGTTGGAATACCAACCTAAACAACACAAGGTTCATAGGCTTCTTGGTCATATTGTTGTATTCAACCAAGAACGCCTCCACAGTGGAGAAAAGATGATCCATGTTCGTCACTTCCATGTAGAAACGCGTATCAGCTTTTGGGTTCGCAAAATCGCAGTAGATTAGGTTCCTCAAACTGTGTTCGTTTATCTGAAAGACATATCAACATGAGCAATGAGGATGAGAATTTGCTGTGATGGAACTCTAAAAGTAATTAGTATTGTGCCTAGATTGTTTGGGATACGAGATTTCATAGCTTTCTAGGGGACATGGTTTTTCTTTTGTTTTTTCCAAAAATCCAAAAACTTTCTAAGATTAAAATATTACCCATGCATATTTTTGAATGTAAGAAGATTATACAAGAAAAAAAAGGAAAAATAAAAGAAAAAAATCTTTTGACAAAAAGATCTCCAGCATTTTCTTCGTCCCTTTAACGTTTTATTGCCAAAAATTTCGTAGAAAACAAGCCTTTAGCTCTTTCTTCGCTCCTACAACGTTTAACTGTACCAATACACATTTACATACAACCAACATCATACTAACCCGTTTTTCATTTGGCTGAATCAGCCTTCTGAGCAGGGCGTTCAATTCCACGTCCAAACAATCTTTGGTAGCACTCTCCAAGCATTGGAACAGCCACTGTCTGTCTGCATCTTCCACCAACCGATCGGAGAAGACTCTGAGACATTCATGAACCCAGAGGCGTTTCATTGAAGGGAGGTCTGGAGTCGCTTCTGGCACTGATAGCATCACTCCCTGGGAATACGAAATTTGCAGTTCATAGGAGAGTTAGAAGGTGATAATACATGCGTCGCACTATACTAGTACTTTATATGAGAGTCAGAAATATAGTATATCGAAATAGACTAAATAATGCAAGATTGACTTTAGAACAACCAATTATGACCAAGTTTGTATGAGATGGTGTTTGGAAGTCAATTAAGCAACAGGGGTTACGAAAATCGGGAAAAATAGGGATCTGTTAGCTCTGTGCTTTGTAGAGACAAGTTATCTAGGTTTTTGATCTTGTTAATCATTATAGTAGACCAACATTCTAACATCACACCAAAAATATTCTTTATTAGATTTTTCTATGGAATTGTATAATTCATAGGTAAGGATTTATTCTCACCATGATAACCCTGGAAAAGTCTCGAAGGTTGAACGTATAATGAGACTTTGATGGCGTCGGCAACAGATTCAAGCGACACTGCGAGAATACTTGCAGAGTTCCATCCACAAGTTGCTTTATAGCTGGATCAAAGTCTTTGGAAAAACCTCTGTAATATAGGAATGCTATTGCTAAAATTTGTGCCTTTCTGTAAAATTATACTAAAACAACTGTACATCGTTCAGCATAGGTAATGTCAGTATCCAGTTGTTGATAGACACAATTATTAATTTCATAGCCTAGGTCTTAAGTAGATTGCTAACAAGTAGCCATTCTTCTTGTCATAGCAAAGGAGATGAAGGCATTAGGCCTCAACCTGTCACCATTATTACATATTAATGTCATCAAAACTCCGAAACTAAAAGTGACAAAATACATCTTCATGATCTTATACAAGTAAAAGGGATCACATGACGTGAATGAATATATCAACTACTATAGGCCAACTATATGCCAAACCTGGTATCCAGATGCCACAGCATGATCTTGCTGAAGATGGTCTTGAGGGTCTCATCGTCGAACTCGTCGATGCAGAAGAACGAGAAGTGGTTAGTGAAGCGGGGCGTCACTAGCTTCGCACCCGGCGTGGGTTTCGACATGGCACACATGAACTGTAGTAAATATAAAAATATAGTCAGAAATAATACACATGTACACATAAACATAGAACAGAAGAGCATGTATGAGAAGGTTAATGAGTGTGAGTGAAGCAAGAGAGATTTGTCAGGATCGTATAGGTCGCGAGTGATAGTCATAAACATTAGAAACATTAGCCTTTGCGGGTTACAAAAGGTTCGTGAGTCCACTGCTGCAACCGTGGATTAAGTGAGTAATGGTAACAACGAATCTACTTCTTTAGAGAATTTTCTATTAGTAGTACATTCTCCCGATATAGCCAAGTCATAACGCGACAGCTCACTTTTCCTGTTGCCATGTATAGATATGGATTTACTTTTTTCTCATATTTTATAGTACAAGAACAAGCAAGTTTCTTCATAATGTTCATAATAATGTCCTTGAAAGAATTTAAACCTTCATAGCTACGAGTAGTCACTCAGACTCTTTAAACCAAAAAAGGCAAATATAAACCCTATATCACATATTATCATACACTACCAACCTGAACATCAACAAGATTCATCGCCAAATTAGTCTTCCTCTCATACCAGATGCCAAGGTCGATCCCTTGCCTCAGAACTTCTATTGGTGGTTGAGCACCATACGTCTCCGCCTGAGGCATGCTGACGTCATCCACGAACACCACACAGTGACAGCCGATTGGTGGACCAAAGTATCCTGCAAATAAAACCTATCATTTATATTCAAGAAAAAGATGAAGCTATCCTCTGAATCAAAATATCAATCAATACACCTGGGGCTCACTAATGCTTTTTAACACAAACGCAGACCGAAAGTGTCAAATTTCACCATTGAAATCGGAAAAAGAGTCATATTTCGCATAAAAATGGCGAAAAATGACACTTTTGGTCATCCACTAACAACTCCACACTATCACTGATCTGATGTTTTGCTAAAAGCATTAGTGGACTAAGCCCCCTGTTACAATCTACTGTTGGATATACTAAAGGATAGTCACAAAAAAAAAGATCAAATTGAAATTAAATTGTACAGCTAACAGCATACCAATCTGTTATGTAACCCATTTGTGTATTTAGTGTACTCAACTGTGTAGTAATTAATAGTGATCAAAGTAAGGGACCTTACATTTTAAAATAATATGCATTATAATTAAAAGGTCTTCCTGAAAGTGAAGGAATAATACTTTCCCTAGAATAGAATAACTACAGCTCCATATAAAAGTTGCACTCAGGTACCTTTCCTTCGTTTATCCAATTTCCCCATAATTATATCTTGAGTCTGGTTGCACGTAGTTTGCGCTGAAAATGCCATGATCAGCGGCTTGTACACTGATTGGTCTATTTTCTTCATCAGAAAATCCTAGAAGAATACAGTGACATTAGGTACATAGCACGTATGATATAATATCAACGCAGTATAATTTCATCGATTAACGTGTGAAAGTCCAGTTCGTAATTTCAAGTTCCAAGTAGAAATCATGCCCAATTTCACTTAGTTTTTGTTTTAGTAGCTATGTAGATAAAGACAAAAAGACAAGCTATCCAAGCCTCAATGAGAAAATTGCATTGCATTTTTATGATTTTTGGGTCACTGACTGATTAGTAAATGTCTTCAAAACTAGGCTACCTTGAATCTTTTTTTTGGACCATAAAATAAATTTATTATATATTATTGAATACAACTCACACTAATATAAAACGACTTCCCCGTCCCCGTGGGTCCGACCATCATGACGGCCTTCTGATGCTCCACCATCAGCTTGAAGATAGCCATGTACCTCACCACATCAGGAGTGATCACCAGGATTTGGTTAGGTGGGGTATCACGGCTGATCGCTGGTGCGGTTAAGGCGTCATCGTTCCAGGCCTTCCATTTTCCTTTGCCCTGTGGGTTTGGAAGAATTGGTGATATTGTATATCCAAGGTTTTATCTGGTTCTAACTGGTTGGTTAACGTTCTAACTGGCACTGGGCAAAAAATCCTGAAAGCCGGAGTTTCTTGTTGGTTCTTATCCGGGCCAGGGCATCCGAACCAACGGTAGACTTTAAATGCCAAGAGACAACCAGTGTCAGGCAAATGTTTTGACTTTCAATGAATGTACTGTACTTGTACTTATGTTGAATAAAAACATTTGACTTTGACTTTATCCACTCTGAGAAAGGGATGAAACGCAGATATGACAGCACACATATGCATTTAAATGTAGGTACTTACGTCTTTTATGAATTTGTAATCGTAGACCAATCCCTCTCTTGGCATGTTGAAAATATACATCTTTTCAGGATCAGGTATTTTTTTCGGGTAGTTAAATTTCTGGATCAACTGAAACACAAACAAATATCAGTCACTAAATTCATACAAAATTAAAAAAGGACCTAATTCCTGAAGGGGCGAATTAATTAATTATCTATGTCATTTTAAAGTTAGTTTGGAAGAATATTATAAGAACTTCAAAATTACCGAAAGTCCTAATTTCTGAAGGGACGAATAAATGAATCATCTAAGTCACTTTAAAGTTAGTTTTTAAGGAAGAATCTTATAAGAACTTAGCAATCTTTCTTAAAAATAATATTATAAGCAACTTAAACATAACAATGCAAGCAAGAAAGCAGCAAAGTAGTGATGTTAAAGACAAGATCGGAACTTTAGACTTACATGTTCAGGAAACTCTTTCTCCAGTAATCCTCTGAACATCACGTCGAAGTGGGGTCTGCTGTCAGCGACCAAGGTGGCACCAATAGACCAAATGCAGGAAAAGAAGAATATACCCTGGAACAGACGCGTTTTACTCAATGAGCATCGGAACATAAAGTATAAAAGCATTTTTTTAAATAATTAACTAATTTGTTCGTTGTAAATCGGGGTGATCAGAACCTTGGACATATTTGACGACCTCCGTGGCGCGATCGGTTAGACACCTGAACGCTATTCGTGGGGTCCCGGGTTCGATTCCCGGTGGAGACAGAGTTAAGAACTACGCTTTTCTACTGCTTTCCAGTCTGGTCGTTGATTATATATGCTATATATGTATTTATCTATATATAATATGTATACATTTCTTAAATATACGTTGACTAGTACCCTTAACACAAGTCTTAAATGTACTTACCGAGGGGCTAGTTCAATTTGTGTAATAATGTCCAAATATTATTATTATTATTATTATCAGATTTCCTACATCACTTTTTAGCAAAAATATTGGGTTTGTGATGTCATATGAAATATTGGCGATATGTAGTTAGCCCTAAATTATAACATCGCCTCATACGAGTATGACATGCCGAGAATAACGGCAGCTAGTTAGCATTCTTTTTACGTGTACGACTCGCACAGGATAAAATGATAAATATTAATAAAAATGACCAGGTTTATTTGTTAGCCAAATATAAATTTTAAAGAACTATAGAAGATAGATACCTCAAGTTGAGCTCTAATATCGACATCTTTGAGCCCTTCTACGTTTTTGGGATCATTGTAATCGTCCAGAAAACAACTAAAGAGCTGAATGCAACTCCACACAAGATTCGATCTCGATGTTACGAACATTTGCTGAAACAGAACACATATTTAAGAATATCATACATACACATGACGCCCAATCCTTTGTAGAGGAGTAGGTACAGATTACAGATACTCATCTGTCCCGATCCAGACACATTCGTTTCATTGACAAGCATACGCCTCCTCTTATACAGCGGTAGTTATAGGTACTTCTAACGTCAATTTCAATACCATAATTGCAATGAAATATTTACATTACACAGTAATCACTATTTGCAAGTTTTTGAAAAAATATTTATTTTACACTACCTATGCAGGATAGCTGAATACAAAAAAAAACAAACGCATTCACGACCATTAACCCCTGCGGGGTACTCGGAGGTTCAGGTGTCCATCTCCGCAATTGCGAAGGTAGTAATTCTATGGACACCTCGAACCCACGTGTTAACCAGAGAGTCAGTACTCAATGTGACAGGTGGTCAGCCATGTCGCCATTTATAAGCACTAACTATTACCATGTACCCACTGATACAGAGCCAAGCCCCAAACAACTGAGCTACGCCAAATTATAATTGTAAATACATACACAGCGCCCTTAATTAACAGTTCTAAAATGCGACGAAGTTCCTCATATCACAAAATATGCAATGATGTACCAGCGCATATGTAATAATAATAATACATTCAGTTGCTTTATCCCTGAGGTTCTACCCACCACGAAAGTGATTGTACATATGTATATCACATAAAAAACACTTACCTTTGTCAATCCACTGATCTCAACCAACCACAACAATGGCGACATAAATCTATGGAACATGTTCCTTATAACGTTAATATTTAGAGTTCTCAAAGATGATGGTAACGTTTTAATCCATGATTCTAGAAGAACTTTCCACCCGAGCCCTTTTGGTTCTAAGTAAATCATGCCACAACGGGAAACCTGTGGAACAAAAAAATACTTTCGTTTAACAATATGTAGTAGATTGTCTTGTTTGCAGAAATAGGCAAAATTATTACGGTTTGACAAAAGACAAACGCTTTCACGATCTTTAACCCTTGCTGGGTAGTAAAGGTAGGAGTGCCCATCCCCATAATTGCGAAGGTAGTAATTCTAAGGCTACTTATAACCCAGGTGTTGACCAGACAATCAGTATTTAACAAACAGACAGGTGGCAAGCCGTGACGCCATTTACAAGAACTAACTGTTACCTGTTTGGGAACAGGTAGGCTTCCTCACGATATTTTCTCACACCGTTGTATTCGGTGTGTAATTTTATATCAAAATGCAAATGAATTATTATATTAAATATCCCAAAGTAGTAAATACTTATAAACATTACGCCTCATTTAAACATATACACATCACGCCTGATTCCCTGTAGAGGGATAGGCAGAGATCACGGGTCCCCGTGTGTCCCGATCCTGACATACCACTTTCGCATCATTCACACACCTCCTCAAACACACTAGGCGGTTATAGATACTTCTAACGTCATCCTTTTTCATTATTGATGCCCCTATCTAGAGAATATAGGTATATACCTACATATTTATCCTTCGACGACGACCTCCGTGGCGCGATCGGTTAGCCGCCGGAACGCTAATCGTGAGGTCCCGGGTTCGATTTCCGGTGGAGGCAGAGTTAAGAACTACGCTTTTCTACTGCTTTCCAGTCTGGTCGTTGATTATATATGCTAATATGTATTTATCTATATATAATATGTATACATTTCTTAAAAATATACGTTGACTAGTACCCTTAACACAAGTCTTAAATGAACTTACCAAAGGGCTAGTATAATTGGTGTAATAATGTCCAAATATTATTATTATATAATCAAACTTCTCACCGTAGCTGGTGAAGCGGCCTCGAGGTCCATAGGCTCGAAGATGAGGTTGGTGGTGGGCGCCAGCTGGATGATCTCCCCGCTCATGAGGCAGAGCTTCTTGTTGTCGTCCAGCACCGTGTTCAGGTTCTCGATCCAGATCGCGTCCACCGGGCCGTCGAACACCAGCCATTTGCTGGGTAAAAGAAAGTTGGTTTGGTGTTATAGGAAGGTTTGGATGATATAATAAAAAAGGGAAGAAACTTTCTTAGAAACAGTTGCCTAAACATTGTAACATAGAACAAGACGTTGGGTGTTAACTATGAGTTGAAAAAGGTGTAGATTGAATAACAATTACCGTGATAAAACAAAGATATGGACCGATATAATCCTCTGACTTCTCATGATATATGTGATATAGTGATGTACAAAAGTATACCTGCATCGTTAAGTGATAAGAATATAATTACCGATTGTTATTAGGCGACACGGCAAAGGCCCGATAGCTGACGGCAAGGATCCCGTCCGACCATTCGTGGGAGACAGGGTCGAATTGACCATATAACTGACCCATCGTGATCGACTTCGGATTTATCACCTTCCATTCAGCTGGTTGCTCATCCATTAGTTTCTGAATATAAATATTATATGTAAGAAATTTTCCAATAAATTACTTTTAGCTTATTTTACACAAAAACTTTCTATAACATTTCAAATAGCGCAATTCCACGCATGAACCTATGTATATACATACATGCGCTGTATTCATAACCCACATACAGTTTTATTTTAATATTTTGTTTTTAATTTGAAGTCATTAGAAGTACCTACAAACGGTGAGTGTGCAAGAGGAGTGGTATGAATTAAGGTTTGTCAGGATTGACAGCAATGGGAATCTGAGATCTCTGTCTTCTTATCTATAGGACATCGGGCGAAATGAACAAGCATGTAAGTTAAAGCGACCTCCGTGGCGCGATCGGTTAGCCGCCGGAACGCTAATCGTGAGATCCCGGGTTCGATTTCCGCGAGAGAGTTAAGAACTACGCTTTTCTACTGCTTTCTAGTCTGGTCGTTGATTATATATGCTATATATGTATTTATCTATGTATAATATGTATATATTTCTTAAATATACGTTGACCCTTGACACAAGTCTTAAATGAACTTACCATGGGGCTAGTTCAATTGGTGTAATAATGTCCAAATATTATTATTATTAAATACACAAACACTCCTACAACCTAATTGTCTACAAAATAAAGGATAAAACATAGTAATCCTACCTTCTCAGCCACCAAAGCTAAACTGTATCCCAGCGCGTGATAGGACGTGGTCTTGCCGGCGAACGGAAAACCTACCAACATGAGCCCGTGCCGTACTAGAATCATTTCGTAGAGCTGCAGAACCTGCCAACAGATAGAGAACATTATAAAATATTTAGGGGCATATAATTGAAAATGAAATTCATTAGATGGCGTTACTTTGGCACTTCACTCGAGGAAAAGTATGAAGTTCGCGTCTTGATGACCAATATTATCGACAAATCAAATTCCCTTTTTAACTAGTTCTTCAGCATCCAAAATGACAGACGGGGTGTGAGTACATTTTATACTGGTCAATACTCAAGAAATGTATTAATAGCAATAGTGTCAATACTTAATTTATTAATTACTTTCATTAAAAATATTGTTCGTAAATATAACAGAGGCTACAAAAAAAAGTGATTTGGTAGTAGTTGTAGAGTGTCTGAATAATCAATAAAACCAAAAATGGATATACATTTTAAATTAAATAAAAAACTTAAACCTAGGTTCAGTATACCGTGACTTATGAATAGATAATAGACATACCTTTTCTACGAAGAACGCATTAGCCTCGAGGTTTCGAGCTAAACACACTTCTTTGAGGCAGGAGACTATATGTTCCAACCCTGGCTCTGGCAGTGGCATGCCAGGGAAAAGATCGCCAATTATACCCTGAAAGAATATGAAAGAAGTGAGACGGGGTTTTGGATCAGTGTTTAAGGATTGCAAACCAAAGGTTTCGGGTTAGATCCCACTGAATCATGCAATAAAACAATTATTATACATAGACACACATACCCAGGTTCTGCTTTTCATTTGACATAGACAAAACCAAATAAACATAATATCTTCTTAGTCAACTTTATCACAACCATATAATGGTTGTAATGGTTTTAATATGAAAAAATGTTACCACACTCCATTAGTAATTTTTTAGACTCCAGAAACTAACGCAGCTGGTTAGCATCACTTTTACGTCTCACGTAGCATGGGATTTTAGGTATGTCATCATAAACATCTCACCATAAACAAGGGAACGTCATGCTCCAGGAATTTGGGTAAGTTAACGTCCTTGATAGACCTCAGGAGTATCACCTCCTCATCTTCATCGGGGTACCGAAGCTTCAATGCTCCGGCAGCTCTTAAAACTGATTTTACAGCTCTCATACCTACAATTTTATATCATAATAAAATGCGTTTACATAGCCACAAGAAAAGTAAAACGAAGATACATATATTTTTATCAACATACCACCAGGACCTCAACATAAACATACATTTATACTGAATTCAATGGCCTTTCGGATTATAATAAACATTGGATACGTTATTTCTCAGTCTTATTAGCACCAGAATTATTATTACATACAGCTAGAACAGCTCCCAAAAATTGCCATCAATGATTAGATCGTACCTTTCAAAACAACATTTAACCTTTTTACTGGATAAAGGTTTCCATATTATTTTAATGTGTAATATTTATCACTACATACATAGTATAAAACAAAGTTGCTTTCTCTGTCCCTATGTCCCTTTGTATGGTTAAATCTTTGTAACTACGCAACGGATTTTGATATGGTTTTTTTAATTAGATAGAGTGATTCAAGAGGAAGATTTGTATGTAAAACAACATCCATTAAATAGTGGAGTAGGCTATATATTTTATATGTAGTGAATAAAATGTTTTCTATCTTTTCTCTCTTTATATGATGCATTTTACTTCCAAAACTAAGACAAGAAGATCATTCTATCTACAAACTTACCATAATCATAATGGCATTGAGAAGACAGCTGTTCCGAGCATAGTTTGTAAGTGGCAACGATTTTGACAGCAAGAGGCTTAGCGTTCAAGTAGCCGTAGGAGTACAACTCAATTTCAGAGATGAGTACGTAATCTGGCACCATCATGGCTACTGAACGGAATAGGGCCTAGGAAACACAAAATAATAGGTTATATAGGTACATATAATGATGCTTGAGACAGAGGACATTAAAATTGACCCTATTAATTAGTTATTGGTAAAAAACGCAACGCTGATGATATAGATTAATTTAGTCGACACTTATGATATGATAAGGTGACTTAAGAGATATTAAGTGTCCAATCTTTTGACCAATTTATCCAAAAGGGTTAAGAACGTGGGTAGTAAATAGCATTATGTACAAGGCAGGTATTAAACATGAGAATCCCTTTATTAATGTTACTGTTGCAAGAGTTTACAATATTATAATTGCTACGTACATGGACCACCCCTACTAAAATGGTAGAGGAATAAAAAAATGCTAAATCAATAACTTAATTTTGGACTGACACGGTAACCTAATCATTTAACAGTAAAATTTATTACATATAATTGACATTTCAAACTTCGTTTTAGCGCCACCTATCAAACATTAATGTTACTAGATTTTAGGCTGTTACGTTTTTAATCGAAGCCGCCACTATATCGATAGTGGTCACTCAACGTCTATTACGGTAGTGATAATGATCATATAGGTGACAGTCATATTTGTTCTACCCGTAATATGACTAATATTTTCCAATGCATATCTACCTACTAAGAAGTAGATTTCTAAACTTATATTTTGTTTACCAAATAACGTTATTGAAATACATGCATACACTTCACAACCGTTTACTTAGAGATATGTAGGCAAAGTTCATTGATCCTCTTATGTATCGATTCTGACCAATTTCGCTTCATTGGTATTCATATACCTCCTCATACACGCAATTCAAATTTCACATAAAACAATTCTATAACCGCCGAGTGTGAATGACAAGATACTCGATACTCGTACAGTGTCAATGAAGTAAAGTGGTCTATCAGGATCTGGACAAATGGGGATCCGTGATCTGCCTACCCCTCTACAGGGAATCAGGGGTGATGTGTTTGTATGTCAAATCTCACCTTCAAATTATCCGGCAACTCAGATCGCCCGGCATAACCAGGGTTCATAGTAATAAACACAGCACACGTGGGGTCCAGAATCAGCTGAGTCCCTTCAAACAGGAGTTCTTTGGAGCCGGAATTGATACCTCGTTGTATGGACAATATCTGCTGAGCGACCACTGACAACACTTCCAGGTCAATCCGGTTGAACTCGTCGAAACATGACCAAGCTCCACATGATGCTAAGCCCTGAAGGTTTTGATTAAGCAAACTGATTAATAGATGCAAAAACGTAAGAGAGCATCTAGGTATATTAATTTAACAATGTTGAATATATAAGGTTAACGTTGAAATGCTATTCGGATAAAAATAATATTACGTTTTTTTTTTAAGATGCTTAGTAAATGTATGTAGTGTGGGATGTAAGGGGGCACACTATCACCCTAGTGCCTCAAGCCAACCTCACCTGCCCGTGGTGCATCCTGCTTTATAACTAACGAGGCTCTGGCGACCGACAAATGGCGGTATAACCATTTCTTAATCAAGCGTGGCTAAATGCAACAGACCAGTGACGGGCAGCAGCGTCACTGGTGCGAAAAGCTACGTTCTGCGCTCACCAACCCGCCTGCCCAGCGTGGTGCGTAAGGGCAATAACCCCCCATGAGAAAGGTTACGAACACATGGCCCCCAGTTCCCGGTCGCCCTACTATTCCGGCCCACGGCAGCGGTCTCGGTTACGGTAGGGCAGGGGGTGCTAAGAATCCCCGGGTTACGGACAGCTGCCACAAATTGACACTGGCGACGTACAATGGACGCAGTCTACGGCTGGACGAAAGCCTGGCGCAACTGGAGGTAGAACTGACTAATTTAAGGTGGCATGTTCTGGGGATATCGGAGGTCCGAAGATCTGGTGAGGACACCATTACCCTAGAATCAGGCCATCTGTTCTACTTCCGGGAGGGCGACCTGAAGTCACAGGGTGGCGTAGGTTTTCTCGTCAACAAGGTTCTCCGTGACAACGTGCTGGAGGTTTCGAGTGTGTCGACCCGGGTAGCGTACCTAGTACTGAAACTGACCAAGAGATACTCTCTTAAGGTCGTGCAGGTATATGCGCCGACGTCGGCATACCCAGACAGTGAGGTCGAGGTGGTTTATGAAGATATCGCCAAGGCGATGCATAACACCACCAAGACCCACTACACCGTTGTCATGGGGGACTTCAATGCCAAAGTGGGAGTGCGCGAATGCGATGAATCGTGTATCGGAGCGCACGGGGTTGGATGCAGAAATGCCAGAGGGCAGATGCTGGTCAACTTCCTGGATAAAGAGGGGCTGTTCTGCATGAACACCTTCTTCGAGAAAAAGCCCCATAGGAAGTGGACCTGGCAGAGCCCAGATGGTAGGACGAAGAACGAGATCGACTTCATCTTGGCTGACAAGAAGTACGTGTTCAGGGATGTCTCAGTGGTTAATAGGTTTAAGACCGGCAGTGACCACCGCCTTGTGAGAGGCACCCTGAATTTCGACTTTGGGGCCGAGAGAAGCCGATTAAGACGATCCGTTCTTCGCCCAACGATGCTCCAATCCGTGCACAGCTCTGAAGCGTTCCAGCTGGAACTACGCAATCGCTTCGAAGCACTGAATACCACGGCAAGTGTTGACGAGAACCTCGATGATGTGGTGAGGGTACTTCGCGAAGTGGGTGGAAGATGCTTCAAGGGAGTGCGAGGCAGCCGAAGGTCTAAACTCTCAAGCGGAACCCGGGAATTGATGCGGATTCGACGTGAATTGCCAGAGGGAGCTTCGTCAGATACCCAACGTCTCAATAAAACTATCCGAAAATCGGTGAGACGCGACCTCCGAAGCTACAATGCGCAACTCATCAAAGAGGCCATTGAGCAAAATCGGGGGTCGAAAGTCTTCTGTAAAAGAATGGGTACGTCTAATCTGACGAAGCTGAAAACCTCAGAGGGCAGAACCGTCACTTCAATTCCGGGGATTCTTAAAGAGGTTGAGGGCTTTTACGGCCATCTATACGCCTCGCATGCCCCGAAGCCTCCACCCAATGCGAAGGACCCAAGGGCCACATTGGTGCGCCACTACACTGATGATCTCCCGCTCGTGGACGAAGACGAAATTGGGAGCGCTCTCAAACAACTTCGTAATGGGAAGGCTCCCGGCGAAGACGGAATAACCTCGGAGCTTCTAAAGGCGGGAGGAGCTCCAGTCCTGCAGAAGCTCAAGCACCTATTTGATTCCGTCATTGCTAATGGGACTACCCCGACGGCGTGGAGTGAGAGCGTGGTGGCCTTGTTCTTCAAAAAGGGAGACAAGGCCCTATTGAAGAATTATAGGCCTATCGCGCTCCTAAGCCACGTCTACAAGTTGTTCTCGAGAGTGCTCACAAATCGTCTGGCCTCAAGATTTGACGCCTTCCAGCCGCCGGAGCAGGCCGGATTTCGAAAATGTTTTAGTACCGTAGACCACATCCACACAGTGCGGCAGGTTATACAGAAGTCTCATGAGTATAACCAGCCGCTGTGTCTTGCCTTTGTGGACTACGAGAAGGCCTTCGACTCCATCGAGATCTGGGCTGTTCTGGAATCCTTGCAGCGATGCCAGGTCGATTGGCGTTATGTGCAGGTGTTGAGGAGCCTATACAGCGTGGCATCGATATCTATTCAAGTCCAAAACCAAAAGACAAGTCCTATACAGTTGCTCAGAGGAGTGAGACAGGGGGATGTCATCTCCCCGAAACTGTTCACGAACGCACTGGAGGACGTCTTCAAAACTCTGGATTGGACTGGGATGGGTATCAATGTCAATGGCAGATACCTCACGCACCTCCGCTCCGTTCGCTGACGACATTGTCATAATGGCGGGTTCGCTGCAGGATTTACAGGGAATGCTGCACAGTCTTAACGCTGCCTCACGGTCGGTCGGTCTCCGGATGGACTTGGACAAGACAAAAGTCATGTTCAATGAGCTCGTTGCCCCGGGGCCGATCACGATCAGTGGAGAAACGCTCGAAGTGGTCCAGGAATATGTCTACCTGGGCCAGGTTCTACAAATGGGTAGGGACAGCTTCGAGCGTGAGATTTCCAGAAGAGTGCAGCTGGGCTGGGCAGCATTCAGGAAGTTGCGTCATATCTTCTCGTCGCCACTACCGCAGTGTCTTAAGACCAGGGTTTTCAATCAGTGCGTCCTACCTGTAATGACATACGGTGCCGAGACGTGGAACATGACAGTCGGGCTGGCTCACCGATTACATGTCGCTCAGCGGGCAATGGAACGTTCGATGCTGGGTATCTCGTTAAGGGACAGAGTCCGGAACGAGATTATCCGGCAGAGAACCAATGTCGTAGACATTGTCTATCGATGTTGCAAGCTGAAGTGGCAGTGGGCCGGTCACGTCTGTCGCAGAACCGACGACCGTTGGAGCAAAGTGGTTCTCGAATGGCGACCGCGTCTCGGTAAACGTAGTGTAGGACGCCCCCCTGCCAGATGGACTGATGACCTGAAAAAGGTCGCTGGTAGTGGTTGGCTGAGGGCCACGAGTGATCGTGTTTTGTGGCGTTACCTTGGGGAGGCCTACGTCCAGCAGTGGACTGTCATAGGCTGATTGATTGATTGATTGATTGATAGTAAATAGGTATTTTTAGGCGCTGCACTTATCCACTAGGTATTTGTAGGTCGCGTGTTATTGATAAAAACGTTGCAGTGATGGTATGAATGAATCGTCAGTCTGCCCGTGACCATGGCTACTGCAACGTAGCCCAAACGTCGGATTAATAAAGGTAACTTTATTATGTAAAAACTTACGCAATAACTCCTGTTAGTTATTAATCATGAGTTCTAATGCTATTCGGATAAAAATAATATTACGTATATTTTTTTTAAGATGCTTAGTAAATAGGTATTTTTAGGCGCTCCACTTATCCACTATCGTTACTTTACTTTATGTTGTTACTTATTTGTATCCAACAACTTCTAGATTTCACACATGTAGTAGAATTTGAAACATAGACCATATGAAATGAAAATCTTTTTATTCAACATGGATATTAAAATCACTTATTGAACGTCAAAAAAAAACATTTTTCATAAAAAATATGTCATTAACATAAAACTTATTATTAAAATGAATCAATTTAGATTAATAAAACTAAAACTAATGGCACTTCGTAAAGACAAACTCTGCAGAGAAGAAATGCCAAGAAACTCTGCAGACAATGTGTACACTAAATTTAATAATAATTCATTAGAACATGATCATAGCTTCACATCCAACAAATAGTGTTATTCATGCTTTCGAACATACCTTGAAGAACTTCCCGAGGGCAATGTAGTCCAATCCGTCTGAACAATTGAACACCACGCACTGTTTAGCCACGGCCTTTGCCAAGTCCTTTGTGGTTTCTGTTTTGCCTGTGCCAGCCGGGCCTTCTGGTGCACCGCCTGAAGATAAGAAATTATTATCATCTGGTTCTATTGAGAAATTGAGAAAAAAAGATTTTGTGGCCTATATAATAGAGTAGGCGAGTGGTTGAAGTATATTCAATCCAATTGGAAAACGGAGAATTATTTACAAACATGAGCCAAGTAGATAACAAAATAATTAAAACAACATTAAAACAACAACATCAACTGGAACTGCGTCATGATTCAACCAAAACAATGAAATCCAAACTGATTTACATCACTTTTGGTAATTATTGCAAAACCAAATTTGGTCAGGATTATTCCTAACCGCATCAACCTTTTGTATCATGCTAGTCTCCTTACCGGCGTAGTTTGAGATCTGTTTTGCCTCAGAGGTTCAAGTATGCTGTTTAGTGTGAAAATCTATATGATACGAGAGTATCACTACATAGTATAAAACAAAGTCGCTTTCTTTGTCCCTATGTCCCTTTGTATGCTTAAATCTTTGAAACTACGAAACGGATTTTGATGCGGATTTTTTTAATAGATAGAGTGATTCAAGAGGAAGGTTTATATGTATAAGAACATCCATTAAATAGTGAAGTAGGCTATATATTTTATAGCCGTGCAAATCCGGAGCGGGTCACTAATATTACTAAAAGATGCAGAACTCACCGAGGTGAAGATGTAGAGCACCGAACAGAGTCCTGAAGCACCGATCCGTAAGAGGTGTGACCACCAACCGACCTGTATTGCCCAGGTACTCGTAACCGTACATGAGCGTCGAGTTGATCATACGGGTCGCTATCTGGTAGGTCTCATCTTCTTGTTGCTGTTATAGGAAAAAAGTAAGCGAATGTTGGGTTCGAGGTGTCCATAGAATTACTACCTTCGCAATTGTGGAGATGGAAACCTGAACCTCTGACTACCCCGCAAGGGTAAATGGTCGTGAATGCGTTTGTTTTGTTTTTTAAGCGAATGTTGTCATAAGGTAGAGGAACCATGGAGATGCAAAAAGGTACTTCGACCAATTCCCGAGCTAGTCTGGCACGCAAAGTGTCTACGTCATTCTTCCAGAGATTGTAGGAGGTGACTACATGTTTCAAAAAGGGCGACAAGGCCCTACTGAAGAATTATAGACCAATCGCGCTCCTAAGCCACGTCTACAAGTTGTTTTCGAGGGTGCTTACGAATCGTCTCGCCTTAAGATTTGACGCCTTCCAGCCGCCGGAGCAGGCCGGATTTCGAAAAGGCTATAGTACCGTAGACCACATTCACACGGTGCGGCAGGTTATACAGAAGTCCCATGAGTATAACCGGCCGCTGTGTCTTGCCTTCGTGGACTACGAGAAGGCCTTCGACTCGGTCGAGATCTGGGCTGTTCTGGAATCACTGCAGCGATGCCAGATCGATTGGCGATATGCGCAGGTGCTGAGGAGCCTATATAGTATGGCAACGATATCTGTTCAAGTCCAAAACCAAAAGACGAGTCCTATACAGTTGCTCAGAGGAGTGAGACAGGGGGATGTTATCTCCCCAAAACTGTTCTCAAACGCACTGGAGGACCTCTTCAAAACTCTGGATTGGACTGGGATGGGTATCAATGTCAATGGCAGATACCTCACGCACCTTCGCTTCGCTGATGACATTGTCTTGATGGCGGAGTCGCTGCAGGATCTGCAGGAAATGCTGCACAGTTTGAACGCTGCCTCACGGTCAGTCGGTCTCCGGATGAACTTGGACAAGACTAAGGTCATGTTCAATGAACTTGTGGTCCCGGAGCCGATTGCGATCAATGGAGAGGCGCTCGAAACTGTCCAGGAATATGTCTACCTGGGCCAAGTATTGCAGTTGGGTAGAGACAGTTTCGAGCGGGAGATTTCCAGAAGAGTGCAGCTGGGCTGGGCAGCATTTGGGAAGTTGCGTCACATCTTCTCGTCGCCACTACCGCAGTGCCTAAAAACCAGGGTTTATAACCAGTGTGTCTTACCCGTAATGACATACGGATCCGAGACGTGGAACATGACAGTCGGGCTAGCCCACCGACTACATGTCGCTCAGCGAGCAATGGAGCGTTCAATGCTGGGTATCTCGTTAAGGGACAGAGTCCGGAACGAGATTATCCGGCAAAGAACCAAGGTGATAGACATAGTCTATCGCTGTTGTAAGCTGAAGTGGCAGTGGGCCGGTCACGTCTGTCGTAGAACCGACGACCGCTGGAGTAAAGCGGTTCTTGAATGGAGGCCACGTCTCGGCAAACGTAGTGTAGGACGCCCCCCTGCCAGGTGGACCGATGACCTCAAGAAGGTTGCTGGTAGTGGCTGGATGAGGGCCACGAAAGATCGTCTTTTGTGGCGTACCCTTGGGGAGGCCTACGTCCAGCAGTGGACTAATACAGGCTGATTGATTGATTGATTGATTGACTACATGTCGATGGAATCTATTGAGGGATGGGTTAGTTATACATCAATAAAATTCCATAAAGATGTCATCACGACCCCGATGCTATAGCTAACTATGACCTTGTGTCATAATTATTGTCTACGAGAGGGATTAAAAGACGTAAATATGTTCTATATATAAGGTTTAAGTTTATAAGAACAAAAGACAATATTTTACATTTTAAAACTAGCGCCACTATGCATTGCCTTTGCCACTATACGTTCGCGTGCATCGAATTGAAAAATATTGTATTTTGTTCTTATAATCGTAAATCTCATAAAAAGTTACTGGGACTCTACTTTCAGCGTTGACTGTACGTAGTTGCCTCTCACCTCCCAATAGTATCTGATTTGTGAGATCCAATTGAAGTCATTGGCTTGCCTCACATTACCCTCAATCAACAGCATCAGAACGTCACGGGCGTGAACGTCTAACACCACCAAGGCGCCTGCGGATATTATTTAGTGGGATGAAAAAGAGAATATAATATGAGTGAAGTGGAAGGGCGGTTACGTAGGGGCCGGCCTAATAAGACATATAACAGTCAGATAGACGCTATATTGAAAAAAGGTGACGTTAGGTGTACCTATAACCGCCGAAAGTGTATGAGAAGATGTATGAATGTCAATGAAGCGAAAGTGGTCTGTCAGGATCGGGACAAATGGGGATCTGTGATCTCTGCCTACCCCTGTACAGGGAATCAGGCGTGATGTGTATGTATGTATGTATGAAAAAGAGAACTTTTTTTCCCTGTAGAGCAGTAGGCAGATTACGAATCTCCTTTTGTCACTATCCTAATTAAATACTTTCGCTTAATTAATATCCATACACGTACTCCTACACATTCGGCGGTTATATGTACACCTAACGTCACTTTATTCAAAATAAAAATAAAATGAATACGTTTTAGACGTTTACGTTTGTCACGTTTGACTATAAATGAACTAAGCGATTGCTGACCGGATGGTGACTATAGCGAACAGAAAAGGTGCTTTTAGGTTATTGCTAGGTTATTAAAGATTAAGAATTCAAGAAATTCTTTGATAGAGGTTAGCTTATTCGATAAAAATAGAGAAAACTCTTTTCTTTCGCTGTCACTTGTTACGACATACCAAGATGTATATAGAAGTATATAACATTGAAATACAAACTACTTTTTTACTGATGCAAAATAACAAACCCAACGTGATCCTGTTCTGCACACTAAGATAACCGCGAACAAGGGCAACAATCTTCGATATTTGGAAGTTGCATTTGTCCCAGTACTTCCGCATTGCAGCTAAACTGTCCTGGATAGCTTCCGTCACTTCAAGGGTCCAATAGGTCATCGCTATACATTGCACCTGGATAATGGTAAGAATCACTACATAGAATAAAACAAAGTCGCTTTCTCTGTCCCTATGTCCCTTTGTATACTTAAATCTTTGAAACTACGCGACGGATTTTGATGCGGTTTTTTTAATAGATAGAGTGATTCAAGAGGAAGGTTTCTATGTATAATAACATCCATTAAATAGTGGAGTAGACTATATATTTTATACCCGTGCGAAGCCGGAGCGGGTCGCTAGTTGTGTATAAACAAAAGAAGAGAAAAGTATGTTAAGGTAGTTTGGGCACATGAAGCAGATGGATGAAAGCGAGGGTTACAAAAGGAATCCACAAAGTCAAAGATGAAGGTAGAGTTGGACAGAGTAGTCCGCGTAGAACTTATATTGAACATGAAAAAAATGAATTTTCCAAAGACATTAACAAAAATCAACAGAAGAGATAGTTTAAAGTGGTCATAAAACTTATAATTATATTATTGAGTCGCTGTTCTGCCCCATTTTCATCACAATTTATAAAAATATAAAGCTTCTGATCGTTCCTTTCGTTAATACCATATAAATTATTTTCACTAACAAGCTTAAAGCAAAATACTCACGATTTGTCCCGGCCAAGCAAGCACCCAGCTGTCACGCTGTTTCTCTACATAGTCGTAGAAGGCCAAGCTCATCTCATTATGGATAGACAGCTTCATCGATTTCTCGAGCTCAACCAGCCATTTTTCTACCTGTACAAAATAGACGCGATATTGGAATCAAATGCATCAGTCATTTGCTTAACTTAGGCTTCTCTTAGAGTAATAATAATATTTGGACATTATTACACCAATTGAATTATCCCATTGGTAAGTACATTTAAGGCTTGTGTTAAGGGTACCAGTTAACGGCTATAAACAAATAAATACATATAAAATCACTACATACTATAAAACAAAGTCGCTTTCTCTGTCCCTAAGTCCCTTTGTATGCTTAAATCTTTGAAACTACGCAACGGATTTTGATGCGGTTTTTTTAATAGATAGAGTGATGAAGGTTTATATGTAAAATAACATTCATTAAATAGTAGAGTAGGCTATATATTTTATACCTGTGCGAAGCTGGAGAGGGCCGCTAGTATATAAATAAAAACATATATGACATACGACATATACATATATATGGCATATATATATATATATATATATATATATATATATATATATATATATATATATATATATATATAGTCAACGACCAGACATTTACGAAATGCGTCGAATACTACGGTGAGGGAAAACATCGTGAGGAAGCCTATATAATAGTTTGTGCTTGTAAATGGTGACATGGCTTACCACCTGTTACATTGTCACATTGAGTACTAACTATCTGGTCAACACATGGGTTCGATGTGGCCATAGAATTACTACCTTCGCAATTGCGGACATGGACACTTGAACCTCTGACTACCCCGGAAGAGTTAATGGTCGTGAAGGCGTTTGTCTTTATTATGTAGAAATATTTTTAAGGTTCTTATATTTGATATGTGTAGGACAAACCATTCGACACATACCTACATAACTGAAATTATAACTCTCGCTCAGGCCAGATAAACAGGCTCGTTAATGAATGTGAGTGACACAAGAAATATTCAGCAGAATAGTTCAAGCTGGCGGATAATCCTTGCCGATCTCGTTATGTAGCAGAAGCGTGCATATAACTATATACATGGTGATTCTGCCCGTGACCATGGCTGCTGCAACGTAGCCGAAACGTCAGGTTAATAAAGGTAACTTTATTATATAAAAACATACGCGATAAGACCCGTTAGTTATTAATCATGAGTATAAATCGTGAATCTCTTAAAAATATAGATACTTACTTGTCCCCTAGCCGCAACCGTATTGATAGTGTTGAGCAACAACACCACCTCTCCTTCTGAAGACTTCATATGAGTCACCACCAGGTCCGGAGTGAAAGTCAACGTCGCAATTCCCTCGAAACATTTCTTCAGATGCGGTTGGACACTAAAAAGTATAACACAGTGAATCCACAGCAAGTCAGGACAGTAAAGAGTATAGAACGGTTTGTGAATGGTAAGAACATCACTAAAAGTACAAGTGTTAGCAATTTGAACCTTCTCATATACAGTCAAAGGTTATAAATAGAACTAAATACTAATAAGGCATAGCTCAGTTGTTTCGGGCTTGACTCTAGTAGTAGTGTACCCACATACGAGGCTCAAATCCCGCCTGAGCATTGTACATGCATGGAAATGAAGTTTAATAAATTTTTATGTACATTTTCGTAATAAAAATACATTTGCTAAATGCACCGAATACTACTTTGAACAGGTAATAGTCCTTGTAAATGATGACATGGCTTACCATCTGTCACATTGAGTACTGACAATCTGGTCAATACGTGAGTTCGAGGTGACATATAATTACTATCTCCATGATTGCAGACATGGAAACCTGAACCTCTGACTATCCAACAAGGGTTACTGGCCGTGGACGCGTTTATTTTTGTTTGTATTTATAATTCTATTGTTTTAAGCATCATTAAGTGTCATACGTCTTACCGTTTCATCACCATAATATGCTCAGGACAATCTGAAAGCCTCTTACCGTAAAGGATCCTTGGTCTCCGACAGGATCTCCAGCAACTCATCATTGGACAAGAAGAACATCCTGGGGAAGATGAGACGCTTCACCTCCAAGTAAGCGTTCAGTCCACGCAACACCATCTCTAGGAGATTGTTGGACTTGCGCAGTCTTTCCGCCATCTTGTCTATCCTTATCACGTCCAAAACACGAGGTTCTGATGACGCGGCTTTCATTATTTCTCGCCACATCTGTAAATTTACGTCAGACATTTATTTACAACTATTACCCCTGGCAGTGAGAAGTCCAAGTGTCCACCTTTGCGAATTGACAGTGACTCTTCCTATGGCTACCCCGAACATACATGTTAATCGTATCGTGGTACCTAATATGACAGGCAGTAAATCGTTTTGCACATTACCCTCTCAGACTTTTTGGTTGTCCCTTCTAGTCTATGACTTGAAATGTTATGTCATATCGGAAGGTGAGAGGACTTGAGATTTTCTTTGGTGTTTAACTAGATAGGCGACATCTCAATATTTACAAGATTATGACTGCGGCTTGTAGTAATTCCTAGTCTAAACTAAATAATCTCTTAGAGCGGAAACTAAAAAACTTTCACCCACCTTATCAACAGCGCTGAAGCGTCTGCCTTCTTCTGGAATCTGTTGCTGAATGTCCGGAGACGAGAAGATGGGCTCCAAGTACATCCAAGTGGCCTGCACTTTGAGCCATTCATCCAAAATCTCTTGGAGCAACACCAATTTGGCTTCCCAGTCCCTGAAATATATAACTATATATAACTAACGTTATATAATGAATCACAAAAATCTTGCAATATATAGTTAATAACCCTATTTATTCTATTCCTTAGCCATCGTGTGATCTAATAATTATATGTTATGCGTATGAATTATAATATATTGATTGATGAAAGGTTCTCTACTTAGTTCTTTATGTAACGATCAACATGTTATCTACGTACGTATGTACCTACGTATATAGTTAAATATATGACAGTAAAACAGAAGACATATTGAAAAGCATATGCATAATGAGGTTTATGGATGACGATCAAACAAAATTAAGAATAACATAATGGTGATCCCTGATCTCTGTCTATCGGTATATAAACAAACGAGAGTGATGTAATAAAATTACCGCACTGTTTCTTCGAAAGGCTTGATATATGGAGAGTTCTTGATGGTTTGCGTCTTAATGAGATGGTCATCCAGCAGCACTTGAATGTCGTCGACACTTGACAAAATAAATGTGCCTGAATCCCTGTAAAATTAGAAGAATAGCTGTGCTGTTAATACACGAATATTTCACACATTATATTCAGTAACTATGTAGATAAGATGTACAAAATATTTTTACATTGTTTTTACGATTGAGTTTTGGGCTTCCGTATAGAAACTTTATTTGGATAGATATATTTATAAATAATATACGAAATTACTTGTTCAATAATGCTTATACATATATCTTACGCCTTATAAACAAGTATCAGAACAAATAACCCGCTTTCACAAATAAAGTCTACCATGTTATCCAATAATGAATTTCATTTAAGCATACTATGAATTCGTAGAATATGTAACTGACTCAAGAACTTGTATTGAGCGACACAGTTTATCATCTAATTAAGTACTGACTATCTGGTAAACGAGTGGGTACGTGCTAGCCATATAATCTCTAACCCTAGCTTTGAAGAATTCACTTGAACCATTGACTACCCCGCAAGGATTAATATCTCATAGTACTAAGACTCACTTGTAAGCAATAATCTCGAAGGCCAGGTCGGCCCATTCTGTCATCATCTTGTTCAAGACACGTTCCAAGTTGTTCTCTTTGGTCGCTGCTTCCGATATAGTCTCGAACTTATCCAAGTATTCAACTAGGTTATAGTCAATGACCTGGGGATTGTATACAAGTGAATTATATGCCTAAAGTACCTACTGATCGGCTAAAACCACAGACAAAAATGGCTGAGATTGGGTTTGGGATGCACTAGATGTTGGGATGCACTGGACGTCTAGATTCAAAATCCCACAGTCGCTGATCTTGTTTAAAAGATCAAACAAATAGCGGATATCAAAATTAATCGGTCGATTACGAATCTTGAGTATTCTCATTACAAGGACTCAGAAAATACGTAATTAAAATTGAACATCATAACTCCTGCGAAATATTCGCATAAGTCATATATGCATATGACATATTATTACCTATCTAACAGTCAACAAAAAAATCTACCAACCTTCTGCAATGTAAGATCTTCATCCACGACAATAGGGAATCCTACGATCTCGGATATCTTCTCCCAGTGCCTGGGCTTCATGCCAGGGTTACCCAGGGTCTGGATGATCGGGACGTGGGTCTTGAACTCGTCCATGGTCTCCCTTTATCATGCAAATCAAATAAATCAGCCTCCTACAGTCACTTGCTGGTTATAATTCTCCCCAAGGGTACACAACAAAACACGATCACTCGTGGCCCTTATCCAGGTACGACCAGAAATCTGTTAATGGTTATCGGTCCATTTGACTGAGTGAGACACCACCCGTTATGTAATACGATTCAGTTCCTAATAAACAGTCGGCA
The DNA here is from genome assembly GCA_030578115.1 of Leucoptera coffeella. Taxonomy (NCBI): domain Eukaryota; kingdom Metazoa; phylum Arthropoda; class Insecta; order Lepidoptera; family Lyonetiidae; genus Leucoptera; species Leucoptera coffeella. The sequence continues at coordinate 108,681 of JAMBLF010000734.1, forward strand.
GTTATAGATAGTTGTACTTCAAGCGTCACTCTTTTCCAGTATTAGACCTACCCCTAAAAAACCATGGTTCTAATTCACCCATATAAGTTATCAATCAATCAGCCTACGTCAGTCCACTGCTGAACGTAAGCCTCCCCAAGGTTACGCCACAAAACACGATCACTCGTGGCCCTCAGCCAACAAGTTATAAGAGACATAACTTTCGATAATATTACCTCACATCGACAGCCAGTTGATGGGTGTCGGGCACATCATGGAATCCTTTTTCCAGCTTGTAAACTATCTTGTAGAAGTAATTGACGTCACTCTCAATTTCTTCTGGATCAAATGATCCGACCTAGAATAATACAATCGTAATAATTTTATTGGATACATATAGGTTTTGAGCGAAATGCCATTCATTACATGAATTTAAATGGCTTTGACAGAACAGAGATGTGTATACTCACGAATAACGCTATGAAGATAAAAAAAACTAAATTACTTATCAATTCTAGAACGATTTGTATGAAAAATAACCCCTTTTACTTTTTTTCCAACGCGTAATTTACAGAACCTTGAAGAGATGGCCAAAACTTGGAACTTGGATTGCTAAACAGCAAGGAACACTTCATTTACGTCCCAGCTAACTTAAGTCTAGACGAGTTACGGCTTCTTACCTTCGAATTCATCCAACTGTCGTGTTTCTCCGCAAACTCGGTGCCAGCATCGTAGAGCTTCTTGAAGGGAACCATTTTGTCATAAATCTGTTTCCGTTTAGGATACTCCGAGATGGGCCAATTGAAGGAAGCCTCTTCCTGGTTGAACTGCTCTATCATGTTCAACGCGTTAGATAGCCTATGAGACAATGAATACCGATAATTATAAAGGTTATGGAACCGTTGAAATGAATGGTTTAAATCCTAGCGTAGGTACTATTGTATTTTTAACCATAAATTCCTATAATTTATAATTATAGGTCATACTGACGGTTTATGCTTGGTGAAAACAACATCGGAATTGGCGTATTTGTGCTGTGTGTCATCGAAAGTTATAATTTGTTCAAACTTACAAGTGAGATAATAGTACAACAATTAAAGATTTGTTTACTAACTACCCGCATTTTAATGGTTATAATTTTGAAATCTCAGAGAAAATGGCTTACAGAAGTACAAGTGCATACATACTTTTCGTCAAGACGCCTAGCCCTTGCAGTGTACTTGGGCAGCTCAGTGATATCTCCCCAGTATTGGAACTCCTGAATTTGCTCTTCCATCCTCTCCAAATCCTCTTTGAATTTGTCGATGCGAACCTAAGGAAAAATGGTAATACTCGTAGGAATACAGATAATGTAAAAGATGCCAAAGTAGACACAACAATAAAGGGTTTTAAAACAAACTAGGGAACTAACGAAAACTCGGATTTTGATGATTGCTGAATGGAAGGCTGGTAGTAAATATCAAATATACTATAACAAGAATGTTCATCGATAACCCTATTTCTTCTAAAAAAAATTAATTTTTTTTCAACGCTATATAAGTAATCCTGCGTGGAACGTAATAAATATAAATAAATATTTAAAACGCCAACCTTAAGCAGTTCTTTGTATTCTTCTTCTTTCTCTTCGCATATGTTTTTGCTTTCAACCAAAATTCCCGGCAAACGTGAATACCTGAAAAAATACTCATGTTTAAAACTAAATAATGTAACATGAAATTACTATAAAATAAATTCAATTCAACTATACCAAGACCATAGTTAGTGTTTTATGTATAATATTGTAAGACTAAAAATCGCAATAAATAATAATCCATAAAGCCTCATTGTCGAATTTTACATATTAAAATCTCAATCGTAAATTAAATCATAAATCTTAATCGCTTTAAAGATATTGGTAGAGTCCTACAATTTACTTAAACTAACCAATGGAAGCACTGATTATTCGCCTTCATCTCGAGCGGAGTAAACGAAGTATAATTGGACAGGAAGAGGATGTACTGCATCACGCTCTTCAGCCGCTCTTCCATGAAGCCCTTCAGCTCATCTTCCACTTTCTTCCTGTACGCGATCAGCTGCATCAGCGCTGCCGTGTCACCCGGCTGCGTCGTCAGCCTTGTTGCTATTAGACTGTACTCGTCGTATATGCTGGAATTGATATAAATAAACATAAAGATACTAGACCCTTGAGAGTCACAGGTACAAGTGTCTAAGAGGTTTGTACATGAAGTTTGAGATTGTTTGGCACCATCTAAACCACATGTTATCGAGGTTATCATAAAAAATCATACCATTTACGACCCTAAACCGTAGTGGAGTCAGAAATTTAACTTTTCATCTACGAAACTGTGGAGTTGATGATTCTATGGCCACCGCGTTAACCAGGTAGTTAGAACCTAACCTAACACACCTAATACCCACCTACCTATTTAATATGACAGGTGGCAAACCATGTCACCATTTACTAACAGCGATTGAATAGGTAGCTTCCCTCACGTATGTGTAACGTGTTTTAACAAATACACCACTCACGCCTTGATCTCCGTCTGGTAATCATCCGTCATCTTCCTCAGAATCAAGCCAGCCATTTTGCTAGCAGCACTCCTGAAAGTGCCAATCAAATCGGTGCGATCAACAAGGAATATTCCCGTCTTGATGGTGCCCTCCAGTTTGGCAGTTATCTCTTTTGCTAATTCCACGTATTTGACTACTTCTTCACAAAACTCCTCAAAAGTATGCTCAGGGTTTTCGGCTTTGATAAATTCCTCCACTTCTGACATGATCTGTGCGAACAAGGAGTAAAGAAACTTGAGTTATTTTGGTGCATAAATTTAGGATTTAATGTAACCATGTACTAAAGCAATTTAACTACACATAATAAAAATATTTAAATCAGCAGATGTGTTAAATATTTTTCTAGGATGCCCCTTAATTAATTTTTTTTTCTTTTGTTAGCTCCTAGTCTTGTACTTCTATGTTAATCACTCAACTCATTATTTGTTTCTTAAAATCCTTAAATATAACAACTTTCATATATTCATAGAGAATCGTAGGTATATTGTAACGTAAACTTTACATTGTAACAAAAGAAAACTATAACTCACCTCCCCGTCCAAAAGGCAGACGTACTTATTCAAATCGTGCATCATAGCCGCTGGACCTTGCTTCTGTTTAGCTATCAATTCCGCCAGCGCATCTTTGTAATCTTCTAGTATGTCTTCGCTTATTATAGGCTGAAATACCAAAGCTCTGAGTAATATTATATGAATGAGGCTCGATAGATTTGTCAGATTCGTTAAAGGTCTCAGCATTAAACTCTGCCTATACCACTAGGGAAGTAGACGCCTATACCTTTTTTTGGCTAAATCTGGCTTCTTTACGGCATATCGAAAGCGGCGACTAACGAATAGGAGGGAATATTGCGTGAAAGTTTACCCAAGCCTTTATACAGCAAGAGTATCGTGAGGAAACCTGAGTATATGGTCTCTATATGGTGCTGTCTATCTACTGTCACGTTGAATACTGATTATCTAGTAAAAGTGGGTTTTGACTGGCCTAAGGCCATCACAATGTTGACAGTTAGGTGGATTTAAAATTAAACTACCACTTAAAAGGTCACGGTCGTTACACATACGTATGTATGCCTTACCTTCAGCACATGATGAGAAAATGGTTTATGGTCCTGGTACAACACCGTCTCGAGTCTTGGTATGTCCATGCAGGCATACAACAGGCTATCGTACACGCCAGAAATCGCATTAATGAAATGCGGGAAGTTGGGTTCAAATTGCAAGCCATCAGGTTCAAACGTCACCTTCAAAACAAAACCTTGGTTTTGGCCCTGAAAAGTTAAAAAATATAATAAGTATATGTAAAAATAAAACTATTATTTACAATAAAAAAAGAAAACAAATAAAATAAAACTTTAAAGGAAAAATATCTCCTTTAGATCATCGCTGTCAGAGAAAGGCACAGTCCCCAACAAACTGGCAACATTACCTCTCTGAATGGCCAAACTAATGCATTGGCCAAGGTAAGTGCCAGCCTTTAGATCACCACAGGCCTCGGAGAGGCGAACAGACAGCTCCTTTACAAAACGTCGTGCCTCGCCTCCCCACGTGCCAAGAGTTTCAATGGCGAAAGGAATGAAAAAGTAGTCATTCACTAAATTTCCATATTTTCGCCGTTTGAAACTCTCAGCCAGTGCCGCCGCAGCTCCCGCCTCGACTTCAAAATAATTTAATATTTAAGTCATTCTTTAGCATGAATAGTAAGGTTGTGATGCCATATGGGTCATTGCTGATATATCGTTAGCCCATCTTTTACAGAACAGCAGATAGCATTCTTTTTAGATCCAAAGGTACCACGGTAAAAAATACGGGACGATAAAATTGTAATCGAGTTTCAGTAACACAATATTTTTACAGTACAGTAACAGTCAGACCACTTATTGATGACATTTGAGATAGAGTAGCTCAGGAAAAAATAATTTATTTTCTAAATATAAAGTAATAAGAGACGAACTCCTACATCAAATAGGTATTCATGGAAATCCTGCATGGACTTGAGGCAGAGACTCTGCAGATGATCTGCCATGATGGTCGCCACGCAATTGAAGTAATGCCGCATCCTTGACAAATGTTTGAAATCGGGAACCAGCTTTTTCTTGTGACCCTGAAAAATTAACAAATAAATAATTCCTATGTCATAAAATCTACTTTTAAAGCGGACGAAGGTAGTAAGTAGTAGTAGAAAAATAAAAGAAACATTTTTTCAGAATAATCTGCACATACCAAAACCATACCAAATAGCAGTTACCCCTAGAGGTGTGGGGCCTAACAAGACATGACGAGCAATACTGAAAGAGAGTAACATTAGAAGTATATAACCACCGAATATGTATGAGGAGGCGTATATATGTATCAATGAAGCGATCTGATGTGTCGGCATCTTAAAAAGTAGGGGATCCGAAATCTATCCATTCCCTTCTTTAGTTAGATCGGCGAGATTGGTATACATATCGACACCTAACAGCGCTTGGCGTAAACGTCATTTTTAGCGAATATGACTTAAATATACAGTTCCATTCAATTGGTTTTTCTGCGTCGATTTGTGTTGGTTTAATGGTGTAATGACGACTTTTTTGACGTCTAGGCGGTAAAAAATATTGGATTTTTTTTGTTTTTCACGACCACTTTTTCAATTTTAAACCTCCCTCCTGTAAAGGTTGCTAAATGGCGTTTACACCAAGTGCGCCGTTATGTGTCGATATGGTGTCGATATTGACTCACCTGGAAGAATATAACCTGCAGCTCTGGTAACCACCTGGCTACGAGTACTTTAACAGCTGCATCGATGTGTTTCTTGCACACGAATATGAAGTCTTGCAGGTCGTACGCATTCTCCGCTTGCTTCACATCCTTCATGCTTATCAGGCGGAGGTCGCTAGGGTGGAATAAATAGTCAGGCGCACAAAAAGGTTTCAACAATTTTACTGAAGAGTTTTATATATATACGTAATGACGGTAATTGTTTGAATAGTCAGAGTATACGCAAATACGAAGCGTGTGATTTAAGGCGTAGCTCAGTCGTTGAGGGCTTGTCTGTATCAGCGAGTACAGAGTTTAATTCTGGCAGCATGTACGAATGTAAATGAAATTATCTGATATTCTTTGTAGATTTTCGCAATAAAAATACATTCGCGAAACGCACCGAATACTACGGTAAGGGAAAATATTGTGAGGAAACCTACTTGTTTCCCCAACCGGTAATGGTACGGACTATCTGGCCAACACGAGGGTTCAATGTGGCTATAGAATGACTACCTTCGCAATTGCGGACATAGACACCTGAACGTCTGACAACCCGGCAAGAGTTGATCATGAACACGCTTGTCTTTTGATTTATGGCGTCGTAACTCAATATCCCGTGTCTTTTTAATGGTTTTTTTTTTCACTGTAGAAGAAGGTGACAATATATGACAGTCAAAATTTAAGATGAAAAAGCTTTACTGCGTACGATTTTGAATCAGGTTTGGTTATTTTGGCCTTGTAACACAACAGAAATTTATAATACGTTACATGTCAATTACCTCAAAAGTATACATATGTTTCGGGTTTCTACGTAATGAGTGTAATTGAATCCTACCGTTTAAATACGTTTCTACCTTACACCACAATTACCTGAAATGTTTCCACCAGACCTGGACCACTTGAGCTACGCAGTAGTTGATGCTGTGAAGGTTGGTCTGCAGATGCTTCTTGGACGCGATGTAGCGAGCTCTCCACGCGTCGTCTTTCAACGCCATCTCTTGTTTGAAAGCGGAATCTGTCTCCTCCAGAGCTTCTTCCTGGAAAATTGTAGTGAATTTTTTTAACCTACCTTCTCTTTGCAATGATATGCAGAGTTCAGTAAACCTTGCGACTAATTTAACCTACTCGTCACTTTGTAAGTGTAAATATTTTTCTAAACATATTTAACACAAAATATTTACACACGGCATACACATTCGGCGGGAACATTACTCAGAAACAACACTATGCTAGGTCATATTGACGACCACCGTGGCGCGATCGGTTAGCCGCCGGAACGCTAATCGTGAGGTCCCGGGTTCGATTCCCGGTGGAGGCAGAGTTAAGAACTACGCTTTTCTACTGCTTTCCAGCCTGGTCGTTGATTATATATGCTATATATGTATTTATCTATACATAAGATGTATACATTTCTTAAATATACGTTGACTAGTACCCTTAACACAAGTCTTAAATGACCTTACAAAGGGGCTAGTTCAATTGATATAATGTCCAAATATTATTATTATATATAGGTATGTTTACCGTATTAGGATCCCGCAGTACAAAGTCGACGATGGCCCGTTTCATGCTCATCATGAAATCCTCTCTCATCTCTTCGGTGGCAGCATTCAGACTATTTGTCCAATCCCTCAGCTTCTGCGGTATGAGCTTGTGTACTCTACGGGTGTAAAATTTATAATTGCAACTACTTTAACTTTACGTTTTTAGTTACATGTTGCTAAAAGTTAACGTATGTTTATTTAATTTTGCTATGTTATTTAGTTGATAGTCTATGGGTGGACAGATCATTATTCTACATCTCATTGGTCACTTATTAGCATTAGAGATCACGCCACATAAGGTGGCAGTTGGAGGCGTCGCCACAGTCGCGTAATTCAGTGTTACCAGTAAACACGCCAAAACTAGCACTCACTGTGCCATACGGCTCGATACATTATAGGTTTCATTTATAACGGTCTTTGGTTGCAGAGCTATAAACTCAAATAAAACAAATTAATATATCAAAGTCAAAATATGTTTATTAAACTATTTCAAACATGATTAATAATTAACGGGACTTATCCTTCTTATTATATATTACATATATTATGTGTTCCTTCACTCTGTCCGCAATAGACCGTTTAGTGTGTTCGACGTAGGATTTCCCACAGCTGCAATCAATCTTATACACACCCTTATATCTTATATCATGAGTATAAATCGCGAATCTCTTAAAACTATTATTTCAAACATGGCACTGAGCATTGTCTTTACATATTTTTTACCGAGGTTAGATAAGCGGAGACCCTAGCTTGGAGAAGAACTAACAAGAAACTCCGGAAATCAATTTATTATAATCACCCTTAACAAACATAAAAATTACAAAGAGTGGGCAAAAAACACAACGCTGGTAATACTAAATTTACCTTTCATACAAAATAACACGCAATGGCGGTAACGTCAAATTTAGTTCCAAGTTTGGCTACTGCCACCGTATGTGGCGGGATCTCTACTATTGGGGAGTTGATATCATGTGAAACATTGCTGACAGCTCGCGAGCCCATCGGCCAATAGATTCCATTTATTCATAGTCCTTTAGGCGCCTCCTACGACACGCCGGGAAGAATGGCATCTAGTTAGCATTCTTTTTACGTCCCAAACTAGCACGAGACAAAGAAAGCAGCTACATATACGTAAAAAAACTCACCGCATTATGATCTTGTTATCTAAAGGCGCGACGTGTACCGTATCGATACCGTATCGTATGTAATAGTAGTATCTAAGCATGTTCTTCTCTTCAGAAGAAAATGCGCTATCACCGTCGCTTAAGTTGTCTCCTTGATCCACCTTGCAGATGAGGTTCAGCAACTTGGCTCTAAATTCCTCACGGGCTTTCCTTTTGGCCGTGAAAGTGTTCATGACTGGAAGGGGATACTTGGTTTACATACATACACACGGATTAAACGGGATAGGTAGATACTATCGATCGCCACATGCATGGATCCTGACAAATCTAGTGCTTCACTCATATATATTAACCTTTTCATACATTCTCTTCTGTTTTTCACGCTACTTACACTCGCCTTGAGAAGAAACTTGGTGTGTAAATAATGAATAGGTACGTCTTTGTTTGATGTGTACAAGATATTTTCAGTCACCTATGGAATAATTATCAAGATTGTGATGGCATTAATGTGGACTGGACAGGTATTGATATTTTTACAATAGCTATTTCAAAAGTAGGTGACAAATTCAGCTAATATAAATTTTTTTCGATATATAATTCACTTTTAGTATATTATAAAATAGGAGTCCTTTACGCAGAAAGCTTTACGCACTATTGTCACGAGTGGCAGCTAGGAGCCAAATGACGTTAGTTTTATTAATATCGGTTACGTAGGACTCAACTTTAGTTACGTAGGTTAGGTTCCTAGTTGAGCGATATGCCAATCAATATTGAAATACCTTTTTTATAGTATATTAAATAAATAATAAGCCTTCAGCCTCAGCCAACATATGGTCTTGGTCAGACAGAAAATACTCGATATATTAAATAAATGCTTCTGATTTGCTTACATCATGGTGTAACAGTGGTGTACAGGCATATATTTTGTTATATAGGTAATTGAAGCATAGCTAGATACTAACAAACTATTCTTCTCTTCTCAGCCGCTGATGGGGTTTTGAAACTCGTTTTTCTGTTCGCTCGCTCGATAAAATGTTTTGATTCACGCAACATTTCATCCGAGAGTTTGAACAAGTCTGGTCGTTTGAAATCAAAACTTGGAGGCATCACGGTTTTATATTTGTGTGGAGTAGGTGTCTTTGACTCAATTTTCTTCTTTTTATTCATTGTGAATAGATTTTGTACTCTGAAATCATAAAGGACTTTTTAGAGATTTGAGATAAACTGGTCTAAGAGGAAGTGCAAAGTAGAAATTATATTATAACAAGTATATGCAAACTTATTATAGGGCCATTTCATCGATTTTTAGGTTCTAATGTTGACACTATTTCATCGATAGATAGTTTTATATTAATAGTTACCAGCAGAACGGCAAATATACAATTTGAAACTTTTATTTTGGCGGGACTATAAATAAATATATACATAAGACTGACACTTATATTATTTGACAATTTCCAAAAGTCAACTGTCATTAAAATAGAAAATATTGTAAAACCTATATTCTTAACTTTATATTTAATTAAGCTTGTGTAATTGAAAAGGTACTGTGTTTATTTTAGTGCTAGTGTAACTTACGATAGATTATTTTCAGGAGGCTAACATAAAAGTAATAATTTACCTTGATATTACAACAGTTAGCAGTAAGTATAACCTTAAATCTTTGGCAAATATTTATTCAATGTTTTCACATAAAATACATATATATCTCACAACTAATGCCATAATAAATATTTAATTGTATAATTCTTAGTAAAAAGACCTTTGTTATGACACTTTACCGCCTGTAAATAAATCCATAATTTCACCATGGTTACAGTTTCAGATTTCAATATTCCCATAGATATCACTGATAATCATGGATCATTTCATGTCAAAATATCGCCCTCAAGTAGGTTATACACGCATTATATTCAATTGCTGTATTTATACTGAAATATATAAGGTTAAGGTTGATAAATAGATACCTAACCAATAAATTTATAATTGCAATTCGTATTGGATTATATTCTTAATGGTTGTGTCACTAATTCTAATCAGAATTAAATGAAGTTATAGTTTGAGATAGTTTCATACAAGTTCCTACCTTCACAGTGTTTCAGTTGTTATTTATATATTAATCTCTACCTTGTATCATTACAGGCATACTCTATTGTGTGTTGTATTGTGTGTACTCTATTGTGATACAGTATAACATATTATTACCATTTATATATTTTGTGTACTTATTCTGGGTATAGTGGTAAAGGTCAATATCATCCACAATCTGGTTAGAATATGTGCATGCGTTCTGTATTTATAAGTAAAACATTATATATACATACACATCACACCCGATTCCCTGTAGATGGGTAGGCAGAGATCACGAATCCCCATTACTCTCGATCTTAACAGACCACTTTCGCTTCATTAACACTCATACATCTTCTCTTACACACTCAGCAATTAAAGGTACTCCTAACGTCACCGTTTTTCAATATAGCATATAAAACATTATATACTATTCTAGCGACCCGCTCCGGCTTCGCATGGGTATAAAATATATAGCCTACTCCACTATTTAATGGATGTTATTATACATATTAACCTTCCTTTTAAATCACTCTATCTATTAAAAAAAACCGCATAAAAATCCATTGTGTAGTTTCAACGATTTAAGCATACAAAGGGACATAGGGACAAAGAAAGCGACTTTGTTTTGTACTATGTAGTGATTATATTCTCCATTTTGTTTGGCTAGTCTATTTAATGTAATACATACTTACTTAACAAACTAATATTTATAGAAATTAAAGAATGGAAGGAATGGAATAAAGAAGAGTGTTTTTTTCTCGCATGAATTTAAATATTTCATTAATCATAACATCATTACTAAGGTATGTAACAACTTCGGTCAGCTCCCAACACCATACCTACAAGCCACTAGATCCTGCACCAGAGCCAAGTTGCCCATAGATAGTTTAATCTGATTTATTTAATCAATAGTCTCTATCTATCTCATTGTGTAGAGGCTTATATCTATATAAGGCATTGTATATCTATAATATGTAAATGAGTCATTTAAAGTGGTCTGTCAGGATCGGGACAAATGGGGATCTGTGATCTCTGCCTACCCCTCTACAGGGAATCAGGCGTGATGTGTATGTATGTATGTCATTTAATTAACCCTAAAATAACACCACCCCATTTTTCCAAGGTTGCATACATATATCTACAGTTAACTAAGCTTAAAAATGGTCTGATGACCTTGATATTACTATGTAGGTGTATGTTTATGTTAGTTTATTGTGATGATGTCATACTAAGCAGTTAGTTGTGTGAGTGAGCTTGAATGAAGTGGTGCCTCTAAATAGTAGAAAATAGTTTGTAAGTGAATTCTGTATTTGTTTTATTGTAGTTTATTAAAATTGTGTGTGGGTGTGTTATTTAAATTGGATTGTAAACAATTTATAACGTAGTATTCAAGTGTTAGATTAGCTGTTAGTACTAATTCTGTATATGAATGCAACCATAATATCCATAAAATTTTAATATTAAGAAACAACTAGTGCTAGACAAATATTTTTTGACTTTCATATAATATTGTAACTTCAAAATCATTTCTGCCACAAGCACATTTTGGCAAGGACAGTTTGTACATTATGTCGATTGTATTTTTTGTCATAAGTACATTTTAACAGTTCAACCACTAAGTACCAGAGGGAATAAGTGCACTGTACTTGTACTTATATTACATATGTTACATTTTAGTTTATCACAAATAACCGTTCCTTTATGAAATACCAATAGGTAGTTTAACTAGATTTAGTAAATTTTTTTAAGATTATATAATTAAATGACAATTTTCCATGTGAAAATCTTTTTCTTTGACTTATGTTGAATAAAAAGCATTTCATTTGAACCATTTAAACAATCTTCTTTTGCAGATGATCTTTCAGTTCTTCCGCAGTCTCCACACGGGTGTCGTATGCAGGGCTGCTGAAAGCTCCCTCCTTGCGAAGCTTAGGAAGAAGACTGGGTACACCATTGGCAATTGCAAGAAGGCCCTCGAGATGCACAACAATAACTATGATCAAGTATGTACCTGTATATAACACAAGTCTTAAATGTATGTATTGTACTAAGGGACTAGTTCAAATCATGTAATAGTGTCTACAATATAATTTTGCTTATAAATAATAATATTGTAATTTGTATTGTCGGGTCGTTTCAAGATAAATTAATAAAGATATAAATACCTTTATATTACCCGGCGTTTCCCAACCCCGGCTTCCCGCGACCATGGCCTATGCAACTGGGTCGAAACGTCGGGTAAAATAAAGGTATTTATATCTTTATTAATTTATCTTGAAATGACCCAGTCTCACATAGTAAGTAAAAAAAATATACATATTGCAATTAATCAGTTTTAGCTATTTATCCATCAATATGTATGTTGACCAAATAAACTTAAGAATTGAAGGCATTGCTCTCTGAAATACATATCTGGTATGATGTTGTGAAATGATGACAAACAAAATTATTGAAAAGTGAACAAAATCAAAAGATTATGTTTTATAACAATAATGTATGCATTAGTTTTAGTTGGACCATAGAAGCATACATACATACACATCATATCCGTTTCCCTGTAAAGGGGTAGGCAGAGAACACAGATCCCATCTTTTCTGATCCTGACAAACCATTTTTGCCTCCTTGACACTCACACAACTCCTCATACACACTCAAGGGCTAAAGGTACTTCTAACGTTACCATTTAAATGCAAACCTGTGTTAAATTACTTTTATCCAAAAACCTACTACTTAACTACCCTTTCTTTCTTTATTCCAGGCAGAGAAATGGCTTCACGAGCAAGCACAAGCCATGGGTTGGGCTAAAGCGACCAAGCTGGCTGGAAGAACAGCGCTCCAAGGCTTAGTAGCTGTCAAATTTGACAGAAACCACGGAGCGTTAGTTGAATTGAATTGTGAAACTGATTTTGTGGCGAAGAATGATAAGTTCCACAAGATGATTGAGGATGCAACGCAGGCATGCTTCCATTTGGCGCATACTTCACAGAAGTCTAACGGACTTATCACTAAAGTTAGTATATATTCGCACCTTCGGGACCAAACTCGCACTTGTGCAACTTTTTACGAAAATGACTTAAGTATACAGAATTAACCGCGATAATCGACTTCATATACACAGCAAAAAGTTTTAAAATCCTTTGAAAAATGGCGGTGAGGCGGGGGAGTATGTTATGTCATTACGTGTAATTGAAAGAGAATTTAAAGTGAAAAATCGCTCTCCTGTAAAATTAGGTTTGTTGCATAAGTGCGAGTTTGGTCCCGAAGGTGCGATATACAAGCACTTATACTATAATCTGTAACATAGACAGTTTCTGTTTATTAAAGACTTAGTTATAAAGTACATCATATTATACATTCATGTCAGTTGATCCCTTGCAAGGTAAACAGAACGTTGTAGACACAATAATTTCTCCTAGGTAACTTTGCAGCGTAATAATTGGGTTTTTGTGGTCATATAGAAAACTTTGAACAGGTTGCTAGCATATCGCCCAATAGATTTCATTGAACCTTTGTCCCTTGGTCGTCTCTTACAGCACGTCGGTAAGAAAAGCAGCTAGTTAGCATTCGTATTCGTCAGACTAGACGGGGATACGTTCATATACCTATTCTATAATGCTTTTCTGATGTGTGTAAATTTATATAGATTAGAGGAAGGTTATCCAGCCATTTATATAGTTACTGAAATAGTTACCTTTTACGACGTGAATAGAAAAATTATAGCATTATAATGTAAATTAATTTTCATACCTCTATAAAAAGAATGAAACAATTAAGAGATTATTCTGTCGTTCTGCGTGTCACGCAAACCTTAGATGCGATGTTATGATGTCATTCTGTAATATTTAACTATTAATTCAAGTATGTTGTATTTATATTTCTTACATATAAGTCAACTATAGTTTTCCTTATCTATCAAAAGATATATTCAATATTTATAAACATTCACAAAGTACCTTTCTTAATCCACAGATGGAGTTATCAAGTGAACAGCTAGCCGAACTAAAGGTAGACGGTAAAAAACTATCTGAAGTACTAGCCCTATTCATTGGTTCAGTCGGAGAGAACGCAGTACTACGTCGCGCGGAATGTTGGAAGGCTAATTCTGAAGACGTTAAAATAGCAGGCTATACACACCCTGCCCCGGCGGATATTCAGGACTATTCTGCAGGCAAATATGGGTCTCTACTAGCTTATAAGCAACCGGATGATGTCGAAGATATAGGAAGACAATTATGTCAGCATATTGTAGGGTGTGCGCCCGTTAAAATTGGTGATAAGGAACAAGATAAGCCAGCGAAGAATGTTGATGATGAAACCTGCCTTATTTATCAAGAGTATCTTTTGGACTCGGATTTTACGGTACAAGAAGTATTGGAAGAGAATAAGGTTGAGGTTTTGGACTATGTCAGGTTTTCGTGTGGAGAGTCTTTAGAAGATACGTTGCCGGGAGTACAGAAGACTAACTTAGATAACGCCCAAACTGCGCAGTAGATTGTTGTGTATATAAGTAGTTAATAAAATATCGTATCGCTTGTTAATGTTATGCATTTAATAAATATCCGAATAAATTACAAATATTTTTTATTTTAGTAAATTATATAACATGATTTATAGTTAAGTCACATTTTCTTCTGGCTCACGGGTATTTTGCCTTTCCAGAGAAACATGCGGCAGTCTTTCTTCCAAAACATGGCTATTTTAGTAGCATCATGCTCGTGACCATGGTGGTTTAAAACCGATGGTGATACCACATGGAGAGCTAGCGTATTTTTCTCTCTGGTCCTAAAAGGGCCTGAAGTTACAGGTCTCAATAAACATCCACAAGGACACACCGGGGTTTGACGCGGTGACTGATTAGTCCGGTTATTTAAAGTCATATTCACCATGTTGCCACTTATTTTTAAGTCTTCCACAACGCCGGTAAACGACTGGGTCGCCCGCAAGGCTAATGGTGAAACCCTAGGATTAACGGGCCGGTTTCTAAACCCAACTGATGATAAAGATTTCTTAGTGACGTTCGGACTGTCTGTCATGCTACGTTCTTCGCACTCGCTTTCCCTGTCCGAGTATTCGTCGGTGTACATGATTGTATGCAGATTATATTATTATATAGATAGAAGCAGGTAAATTTATTACAAATATTCTCAACGCAACGTTTGACAGTTGGCTAGAAAATCTCAGCTGTCATTGCCACATTGTTTACCGAAATCAAAAGTTTTTTAGGTTTGGATATGGCATGTTCAGCTGCATTGGCGATGAGATATGAAGTTATTCACTCTATGAAAGGTCTTACTTAGAAACAAAAGACGATAACTTAACCCAACCAAGTAATAATAAATATATAATCTCATTTACTTCGTACATTTTGGTATTATTATTGCATCTCTATAATATTATCTTCTCTCTATAATATTACGTAAATAATATCCTAGAGTTAATTTTCTATTCACAGACTCTTCATATATTATGTGCCAGCGATGATAGGTACCTAGAGTACCCGCCACATAAGGTGACAGTTGGAGGCGTCGCCACAGTCGCGTAATCCAGTGTTGCCAGTAAACACGCCAAAACTAGCACTCACTGTGCCATACGGCTCGATACATTATATTGAGGTTTCATTTGTAACGATCTTTGGTTGCAGAGCTATAAACTCAAATAAAACAAATTAATATACCAAAGTCAAAAGTCAAAATATTTTTATTCAAAATAGGCCCTATCATAAGCTCTCTTTGAAAGTTATTTTATGATCTAAGTACAAATTAAAAAAACTATATATTGACAAAAGGAATATATATGAGTGAAGTGGAAGGGCGGTTACGTAGGGGCCGGCCTAATAAGACATATATGTAACAGTCAGATAGACGCTATATTGAAAAAAGGTGACGTTAGGAGTACCTATAACCGCCGAGAGTGTATTAGAGAATGTATGAATGTCAATGAAGCGAAAGTGGTCTGTCAGGATCGGGACAAATGGGGATCCGTGATCTCTGCCTACCCCTCTACAGGGAATCAGGCGTGATGTGTATGTATGTATGTAAAAAAACTATTTCAAACATGGCACTGAGCATTGTCTTTAGAGATCCCGCCATATAAATTGGCAGTAGGGGGCGTCGCCACAGTCGCGTAATTCAGTGTTACCAGTAAACACGCCAAAACTAGCACTCACTGTGCCATACGGCTCGATACATTATAGGTTTCATTTGTAACAGTCTTTGGTTGCAGAGCTATAAACTCAAATAAAACGAATTAATATATCAAAGTCAAAATATGTTTATTAAACTATTTCAAACATGATTAATAATTAACGGGACTTATCCTTCTTATTATATATTACATATATTATGTGTTCCTTCACTCTGTCCGCAATAGACCGTTTAGTGTGTTCGACGTAGGATTTCCCACAGCTGCAATCAATCTTATACACACCCTTATATCTTATATCATGAGTATAAATCGCGAATCTCTTAAAACTATTATTTCAAACATGGCACTGAGCATTGTCTTTACATATTTTTTACCGAGGTTAGATCAGCGGAGACCCTAGCTTGGAGAAGAACTAACAAGAAACTCCGGAAATCAATTTATTATAATCACCCTTAACAAACATAAAAATTACAAAGAGTGGGCAAAAAACACAACGCTGGTAATACTAAATTTACCTTTCATACAAAATAACACGCAATGGCGGTAACGTCAAATTTAGTTCCAAGTTTGGCTACTGCCACCTTATGTGGCGGGATCTCTACATATTTTTACCGAGGTTAGTTCACCAACCATTTCGGCTGCTCAAGATGCCACGTCATGAAGACCACGACCGCTGATAAGAGCGTAACGATTGAGAAGAAGAAGTTCAGCGGAGACCCTTGGAGAAGAACTAACAAGAAACTCCAGAAATCAATTTATTATAATCACCCTTAACAAACATAAAAATTACAAAGAGTGGGCAAAAAACACAACGCTGGTAATACTAAATTTACCTTTCATACAAAATAACACGCAATGGCGGAAACGTCAAATTTAGTTCCAAGTTTGGCTACTGCCACCTTATGTGGCGGGTACTCTACATGTATATTTTAGAAAAATCTATGTATATGCTAGAGATCCCGCCACATAAGCTGGCAGTAGCCAAACTTGGAACTAAATTTGACGTTTCCGCAATTGCGTGTTATTTTGTATGAAAGGTAAATTTAGTATTACCAGCGTTGTGTTTTTTGCCCACTCTTTGTAATTTTTATGTTTGTTAAGGGTGATTATAATAAATTGATTTCCGGAGTTTCTTGTTAGTTCTTCTCCAAGCTAGGGTCTCCGCTGATCTAACCTGGGTAAAAAATATGTAAAGACAATGCTCAGTGCCATATTTGAAATAATAGTTTTAAGAGATTCGCGATTTATACTCATGATATAAGATATAAGGGTGTGTATAAGATTGATTGCAGCTGTGGGAAATCCTACGTCGGACACACTAAACGGTCTATTGCGGACAGAGTGAAGGAACACATAATATATGTAATATATAATAAGAAGGATAAGTCCCGTTAATTATTAATCATGTTTGAAATAGTTTAATAAACATATTTTGACTTTGATATATTAATTTGTTTTATTTGAGTTTATAGCTCTGCAACCAAAGACCGTTACAAATGAAACCTATAATGTATCGAGCCGTATGGCACAGTGAGTGCTAGTTTTGGCGTGTTTACTGGTAACACTGAATTACGCGACTGTGGCGACGCCTCCAACTGCCACCTTATGTGGCGGGATCTCTACCGATATTCTGTTATCCCTTAAATAAATAGAACGACGTTGAACTAAACTCTGGATTTGAATAGACGTTAAACTAGAGGGATCTAAAGAGTTGTAGGGAAAGATCACGGATCACTTTCGTCTCATACACACGCGGCAGTTATAGGTACTTCTAATGTCACCCTTTTCTAATTAATAAAGTCCAGTATGAAACCTAAATAACGGAAAGGGAACCAAACATAATTGATTAGGTTGAATCTACCTAGTTTGCTCTATTATAAAGTTATATGAAAAGCTGTGACTAATTAATGACCTTGCTGATGTCATCATTACTCTATACTTGGTTCATTCGAATTAAGTGTATTCAGTCCTAACAATAAAGATTAAATTAAGTAAATTGAACTGATCGATATTGGTGCTACAAAAAGTATTATTGCAATAATAGTTTTAAGAGATTTTTGATTTATACTCATGATTAATAAGTTACGGGACTTATCGCGTAAGTTTTTATATAATAAAGTTACCGTTATAAACCCGACGTTTCGGCTACGTTGCATTAGCCATGGTCACGGGCAGACTGACGATTCATATTTCATCGCCTCCACCGCAGCGCCCTGTCAGATTCTTTTCCGACTACCCTCACTGCTACCTTTTTATCAATAACACACGACCTACACACTACACACACATTATCTTGTGGTTTCACACGATCATGCCGATTCACATGGTAGCCGAAACGTCGGGTCAATAAAGGTAACTTTAGTATATAAAAACTTACGCGATAAGTCCCGTTAGTTATTAATTATTGCAATAGTAAACACACAAATGTACCTTGGCGACTATATTTCCCTTACGGCAAATTATCGAACATCACCTTTCGATCCTGATTTATATATTTTGCCTCACTCACACCCATAGTCTTTTTCATGCATTCTCTTTTATTCTTCACTAGCGATCCGCTCCGGCTTCGCACTTCTGGCTATTTAATGGATGTTATTATACATATAAACCTTCCTCTTGAAGCACTCTATCTATTAAAAAAAACCGCATCAAAATTCGTTGGGTAATTTCAAAGATTTAAGCATATAAAGGGACATAGGGACAAAGAAAGCGACTTTGTTTTATACTATGTAGTGATGCTCCGTAAACCTTTTATCCTTCTCATACATCGTCTTAAGAATGTCTTCAATTTGATGAATACCTATTGATCAATAATTACCACTTGCAACTTAGGTGTTGACTGTTGACTATCAAGTGAAAAAAAGAGCATCCCAAATGATTAACAACGTTCGCTCAACGGTGGTTCATCGAATTTATGACTACACTAAAAGGCAATGTAGTACGATTAAAATCGAATAGAAGAAGTTATCCTGAATTTGAAAATTACAATTTGATATAGGTTCTCTCCTGTGAAATTGTCTGATATGCATATTTAATTCTACTTCAAATGTCACACTAGTAACGAAAGTGAATTTTGGCTTTAAACTCACACGGACATCACTAAAGGGAACAAAAGGGGCATCAGAGCATGCATCCGGACCAATCACAATGTGGACGGTGCTGGACATGTAGAGATGGGACACTAAAATAATACTCATTATTAAATTAAATTAACATTACTACATCTGCAATAGCCAAAATGGAGTCGTGAATATCTTTGCCACCCAGATGGTCTTTTTCATCCTGGCAAACTATTTATGCTTAGTCTAAATGCATATAAAGAAAAGAAAGAAATCAATCCTGCATTCAACAATTACAAACTCGACGTACCAAGCTGGAAAATAAATTAAATAGTTTTCTACATGAAATTACAATTAATTTTCTATTAATGGTATTTACTCGAATCTAAAACTTGCAATCCCATCTCTAATCTTCAACATTGACAATAATAAACACGATGCAAAGCCGATGCCATTCGTATATTCGCGCGAAATTTCAACCTCACGAATAGTAAACAAGTACACCTCGTGATGTGTCGACCGTATCCATAATAGAACGAATAAAAGTACATATTGAATACTTTGACAATTAAATAATTCAATAATTGCGTGAAACTTATGGACTATGGAACGACGGCGTGTAAGTACTTCTGTAATTATACATATAAATTAGTATTGTATTTTAAGGTGCTTCCTAGAATTAAATAATTATGTTATTGTCACTTATCTATGTTGCTATTATTATATATTTGTAGATTCAACTGTATAATACAGTGAAATAAATAAAACATAATTATAAGACAACTATAATTACCCCAAATAAGTTATAAGCCTACATCATAAAGTACGAATAACTCTAGAAAATAATGCTAGGAATTAAACCCAGGAACCTATGTTTGCAAGGGAACTGTCAAATCAACACGCCATAAAATACATACATTAATATCACGCTCTTCTTCCTATTTAGTATAGACTGGTAAAACCCTGTTTATACCCTCGAGATTCTATTTGTCTGAGCAGTTATTACTAATGTAATGCATTAGGAAACTCGGTAAAGAATAAAAGAAAGATTAAGAGAAAGAAAGATACCTACATTATTTGTACATTACCGCTGAAGGTAATCATTTAACATCAGGGTAAAAGTTCTATTAAGAAGATTATAATTTCAAACTCGATTTCCATTCGTAAGTCGCTTAATTAATTCCAAAATAAGTAAGCCAATGTAAGTAGGTGATGTTGCACTTTTCCTTCTTAAAACGTCACTTTTAATCTGCGAATCGCCGAACGAGCGTGACCGAGGAATCGAGAATTCGTGATTCGAGTTGGATTCGAGATTCACTAAACAACGTGACATTGGTGCAATTAGCGTTCACGTAATTGAATTGTTCCCGCCCAGATTTAATGAGCCGAAGCGCTAGCTAGAAAGAAAATTTTCTGTCGCTTTTGTTCATAGGTCCATGCTATCACCTAATATCTTTCGGAAAAGACCCCGAATACAAAACTCTTAGGATCGAGATATCTATATCAATAACCACCAGTACTATAGCATCAGCGCATAGAATTTGCCCATTAGTTCACTTTAAATTATTAATTCAAATTTTGCATACCTCAGAATGAAGGTATAAATATTTTTCTCGTTAGCTAGTACTGAACTATGTACCTTGATGTTGTTATCTTTTGGTTGTTGCAAATATTTAAATATAATAAGTCCGTAACTAACTTACGTGTCAACGAAATCTTCATTCTTATATTCCCGCTCTCGACTTGGCTCACGCATCTCCACTATTCATGTATTAGGGTCAAAACAGAGACAAAATAAAAAACAAATCATGAACAAAAACAAACAAAAGACAAACGCGTTCACGACCATTAACCCTTGCGGGGTAGTCACAGGTTCAGGTTTCCGCAAGTTGAAAATTGTGAAGGTAAGTATAGAATTACAAATCATAGAAAATTAGCTTTAAAAACACCCATGTGCCAATAAAGATGAAAATGGCCGATAGACACCCATCAATCGAGTCAGACGTAACGGACTTTCGCGAGAATTAATTTATTCTGCCATCTTCTCGTTGGGCGCAAAAAGCGTGAAGCAATTTTCTTTTTGTGCCGTACTGCTTCGGCCGGCCAGCTGGCGTGCAGACGAAAGTACTCTTTGTTCCTATTTAGACTGGACTTACACCATGGGATGGAGATGTAAATACTAATACTTGGTACAGATAGTCAATAATAGTTAGTGGGTAAAGGTAAACCATGGTGTGTACAGGTGATGAGTTTTTTACGTTCTTGAAGAATATATACTCTTAGATCCGTTCATAATGGTTATCTTAACAAGGAAGTTATGTATATGGTAATTCAGTAACGTATTACTTAAATATACGATTCCAAATATATACGACAAATTTGTGCTATTAATTAGAAATAGGAACGAAAGTAGCTACATAGTTTATTATCAAAATAATTTTATATACTTATTTTTATGCTAATTTATGTTCTCGCATAGTGTAACACCGGCTTACCTCGCCTTACCTCCTCATTACGCTGTTTTCTATCTCAGTTATGTTAATTACTTAAAGTAAGTGCTGTAATTGTGTTAGCGACTTATTTGCTTAAATATCGGCATTGTCTCTAAATGCATGTGTTCTAATTGACATGGGAATATTCAGATAAAATCA
Source organism: Leucoptera coffeella (assembly GCA_030578115.1). NCBI lineage: Eukaryota > Metazoa > Arthropoda > Insecta > Lepidoptera > Lyonetiidae > Leucoptera > Leucoptera coffeella. The sequence goes on from JAMBLF010000734.1 coordinate 130,564, forward strand.
ATTATTGATCTTAGATTAATTGAAAACGTGCTCTGATTAAAATAAAGATTCACAGATTTCCATAATTGCGAACTATTTACGTTCATATTGCCAAAATTGACTGGCAGAACGTAGGAAATAAAAGTAACTCTAAACTCTAAAAATGTCGGTTATATAGTTTCTTAATCCTTTTACATCCTACATGAAATGCCTCTGGTTACGTTATATTAATGTGTTACACCAGGTTGTAGTAACTTATTGTTTATTGACCAATTTAAATGTTATTGTTTATTGTTATTTGATAAAAGTCGTGATTGTTTAAAAAGATTCTGTTTTATGTTAAACGAGCATTTATGGTATACATACGAGCATACAGTAAGGGATAAAGTTGATTTGATACATTATAACTGGATAAAAACCTTTCAGGATATTATTAGGTCGGCACCCAAATATGGTGCGTGACACGTAGTCGTTTTATTTCGTAGTAAAGGGATGAACTAGATTGATTGGGAATATGTGCTACGAATTTTGTTTCCCTTTTTTATTTGTAGGAAGTCGAGAATAATTTGGTTCTACCTATTCTTTATTCGTTGTTTCTCTAGAATATTAATTACATACATTTTAAGCTCATTCTATACGAAAAGAAGGGACTGTACGATAATAATTTGTATCTTTTTCACCGTTTCAAACAGCTACATTTAACCACTATACTATTGATCTCCACATTAATCACAGGTCATCCCTCATCTATACGAAACTTTAAAAAATCAAACTGTTGCTTACCAGACCACTTTGAATAACCAAACTGTAACCAAAGTTTCCTACAACACAATTGTATTTTAATAACAATTGTGTAAGTCCCTATCCACTCCAATCCGAATCACAGTCGTGCAATCCGTATCTATCGCCATTCACTGGCCATCCCCGTGTAGAGCAAGTCAAGAAGCAACAGTCTAAGACGTCGCGTGTGAAAAACGGTCATGCTTCTTGCAACATAAACGAGTCTACGGTACTATGCATATACTCGACTTAGCCGGTGACCAAGTAAATATCATTCTTATTTAGTGCTCTATGCGTGTGTTAAAGTGTGTTTTTGAGTGGCTGACCAGCTGGAATATGGCGGTATTTTTAATTTTACGACCTTTTTGCTGATGCTGATCGTAAATTGTTTTTTTATTAAAACAGTTTTCTGAATTAAATCCTAATAATATACGATATTTAAATCTAGATTGGCTTGGATTTTATAGTTCAAAACGATATTTTTCCCATACCTTCGTCAATCAAATTATAATAAGTTATCAAAGAGTTCAATAGAAATTTTTAAAGTTGAATTACATATAACTAGAAACCTTCGGAGGAAAAAACTCACTGAAATAGTAAAATAAAGAATCATATATTATTTACAACACATTGAGTTCAATAAATCATATAAGTAATGTATAATAAAGGCATTAAACGAGAAATTAATACAATGAATTAACCATTAACAGTAGCTTCTGAAATAAACGGATTGAATGAAACAATGTATGTATTTTGTTTAGATAATACATACATATTATATTCACACTTCGGATTCCCTTACAGGCAAGGCAAACACTATCGATCACCATCAATGATCCTGACAAATCACTCTTACCCGTTAGACTTTTTGTGCCTTATCTACTGTTTTTAACTCTACGACATAAATTACATTATAAAAAAAACGATAATTACAAAATTTGTAACAATTCTATAAAATCTAGATCCTCTATGAAATTGACCGAGTGTCAAGTTAATAGACCATCGTGTCTTACCATGTTTTTAATGACATCATATACATAACCATCACGACCGTTAACCGATTCAGAGTAGTCAGAAGCCTAGGCAATAACCATAAACTTTGCAAAGATCTTTGGTCACTGAAAGTACTGCCTTATGTAGACTTGCGTTGAAACAAATACATCACGGCTATCGCCCCCTGTGGAGTACATAGAGATCAGCCATTTTCTTAACTTTTTAAACAATTTACCCAACATACTTATCCATATCCCTATTTAAAATTGAAAAAAAAAACGAATACACTTGCTAAATTACTTATTCATAACTGAAGTTAAAAATAAAACTATAAATAAACAATTTGAGCCGAATCACTGCCAGCAGGTTAATAAGGGCCCAAGCATATACCTAAAGGATTCCCCTACACAAATAAGTTTGTCAAAACAAAAAACATGAGATCATCTAGATGGTTACCGATCCATATAGTATCTTTAATATACATTTTATGCACGCATCAAAAACTAGATTTCAATTACTACTTTAGAGTACCCGCCACATAAGGTGGCAGTTGGAGGCGTCGCCACAGTCGCGTAATCCAGTGTTGCCAGTAAACACGCCAAAACTAGCACTCACTGTGCCATACGGCTCGATACATTATATTGAGGTTTCATTTGTAACGATCTTTGGTTGCAGAGCTATAAACTCAAATAAAACAAATTAATATACCAAAGTCAAAAGTCAAAATATTTTTATTCAAAATACGCCCTATCATAAGCTCTCTTTGAAAGTTATTTTATGATCTAAGTACAAATTAAAAAAACTATATATTGACAAAAGGAATATATATGAGTGAAGTGGAAGGGCGGTTACGTAGGGGCCGGCCTAATAAGACATATATGTAACAGTCAGATAGACGCTATATTGAAAAAAGGTGACGTTAGGAGTACCTATAACCGCCGAGAGTGTATTAGAGAATGTATGAATGTCAATGAAGCGAAAGTGGTCTGTCAGGATCGGGACAAATGGGGATCCGTGATCTCTGCCTACCCCTCTACAGGGAATCAGGCGTGATGTGTATGTATGTATGTAAAAAAACTATTTCAAACATGGCACTGAGCATTGTCTTTACATATTTTTACCGAGGTTAGTTCACCAACCATTTCGGCTGCTCAAGATGCCACGTCATGAAGACCACGACCGCTCTGATAAGAGCGTAACGATTGAGAAGAAGAAGTTCAGCGGAGACCCTTGGAGAAGAACTAACAAGAAACTCCAGAAATCAATTTATTATAATCACCCTTAACAAACATAAAAATTACAAAGAGTGGGCAAAAAACACAACGCTGGTAATACTAAATTTACCTTTCATACAAAATAACACGCAATGGCGGAAACGTCAAATTTAGTTCCAAGTTTGGCTACTGCCACCTTATGTGGCGGGTACTCTAAAAGCCATATCATTAATCCAAAACCAAAAACATTAAGTGCGTTATGAATAAAAAATAACTTTATCTATCAGAAGACAATTTCAATGCGTCACACTCCATTTTAAGGCGGAGTCCATTTTAAGAGGTAAAAAAAGAAGAAAAAAGAAAGAGGATTGATAAAAAGTCCAAGTTATCAACAGTCGGTATAAGTACGAGTACTTAATTTCAATAGTCATGTTAGTTGGGATTTAAGGAAAATGTAACCATCTGGCATATTTCTGAGACATCATAACAATTCCCTAATGGTATAAATTGAGATAAAGATTTCCTTGTGTTTTAATCCATAGTTCCTAAAATTCTTATGTTTCTCCATACAGCAAATCAAAATATTTCGAAAATTATTATAGAAGCTTGTGCTCGCCACTTGAGATATTAAATACATATATATATATATATATATATTACATATATTTGTACATAATCACTTTAAGTCTTATTATTAAACACTCTACCAGTACCACTCTAATATATCTCGTTTATAATAATCATAAAGACTATATATCAAGCAGAAAGATAATTAACTACATTTTATTTAGGTTCCAAACGAACATTTAAACATGTTGCGTTTAAATGTACAATCGTACTTTCACAGGTTACCTATTCTTCCATTACACAACATATCAATTTCTTATTCGATTGATTGACTTATGGGAAAAGATTCTGCATAATGCAATGATTATGACAATAGTGTTGATTAGGTTTTATATGAGTTCTTACCGGAACAGGAAGTTCTTTCATTTCCTTCATCTGATTGCATTAAACAAAAGAGGACTGTCACCATACTTTGATGTGTGCACAAAGATATGAGTATGTAGTGGCTAAATTGAACAAGATACAATCTTAATTAGAAGTTGTAAACATATTATACATAAAGATTGTGTCGCAAGTTGCATAATATGAATGGAAGAACTGTCACTAAAAACTACTTAAAAAATTGTTTATACAACACATGCATATCTCCTATAAATAAAACTATAGGTACTATTGTAGGTATTTGTGTATTTATTTGATCTGTTGATGCTTAATATTGTTTTTCGTACGGAAGAAAAGAGTTTTCTTAGTATAATACTATATAAAGTGATAAGATAGCTAATACCCCAAAAATCACTAAATTTGTAGTGTCTTCATTCCCAAAACTATATAAAACGTAACCATAAAAAAATAAGGCATTCTTCTCAAGGCGGGTGTACGTAGTTTGAAGAACAGAAGAGCGTATGTGAGAACATTAATGGGTGTGAGTGAAGCGTGAGAGATTTGCCAGGATCGTTCCAGGTGGCGATCGATAGTCTCTGCCTATCGGAATGTAGAGACGTGAATATATGTGTATGCAAAAATTAAGAAAACTTATTTTCATAAACCTTCTTGTTGTAGACAAAAAAATAAAGTCTCCAAAAACAGTAGGAAATCATAATGACCATTATCAATATGTCCAGTATCAATATTATCATAAACATAAAACATAACATAACATTCGCTTCACGACTTGTGTATACACACTCCCTTTTTTATTATGGCGGGGTAGTCAGAGGCTTGAATGCCCATCTCCGAAATTTCGAAGGCATGTTAGGTATGGGTCATTCGAAGCCCGCGTATCACTAGATAGACAGCACCCAACGTGATAGGTAGTGAACCGTATCGCCGTATATAGGCACTGACTATTACCTATCCAATATTTTCAGTATCAACATATCCAGTATCAATTCAGTGTTCCATATCTGCTTTCAGGAGGAGGACGGAGCGAAGGTGGTGGACGCAGCATTCCGCACGGTGCCCAAAGACCACACTACGTTCCTCGTGTGGCGAGTCACGGTGAGTCTTACATCATAATAATAATATTGGACATTATTACACCAATTGAACTAGCCCCTTGGTAAGTTCATTTAAGACATGTGTTAAGGGTACTAGTCATCGTATATTTAAGAAATATAAACATATTATACATAGATTTGCAAGGGATTTCCAAGGGTTACACGGTTGTGAATGCGTATGTAACGTAGCATGGACGACCTCCCTGGCGCGATCGGTTAGCCGCCGGAACGCTAATCGTGAGGTCCCGGGTTCGATTCCCGGTGGAGACAGAGTTAAGAACTACGCTTTTCTACTGCTTTCTAGTCTGGTCGTTGATTATATATGCTATATATGTATTTATCTATGTATAATATGTTAAATACATATATAGCATATATAATCAACGACCAGACTAGAAAGCAGTAGAAAAGCGTAGTTCTTAACTCTGTCTCCACCGGGAATCGAACCCGGGACCTCACGATTAGCGTTCCGGCGGCTAACCGATCGCGCCAGGGAGGTCGTCCATGCTACGTTACATACGCATTCACAACCGTGTAACCCTTGGACGTGTTATGCGGATGAATGATAGCAGATTGACAAAAGGAATATATATGAGTGAAGTGGAAGGGCGATTACGTCGGGGCCGGTCCAATAAGGCAGATAGACGCCATATTGAAAAAAGTTGACGTTAGGAGTACCTACAATAGCCGAGTGTATATGAGTGACAATGAAGAGAAAGTGGTCTGTCAGGATCGGGACAAATGGGAATTCGTAATCTCTGCCTACCCCTGTACAGGGAATCAGGCATGATGTATATATGTATGTATAACCCTTTCGGGGTAGTGAGAGGTATTGTGTCAACTAAGTTTTTTTGATAGTCTTCGGTTAGTTGCCAAAAACTTTTTAGCTGATAATCAATATCCGAGGTGGTAAACCATGTCGCTGTAAACAGATACTGATTATTTGCCTATTTGGGAAAACAGATGGGTTATTTGATGATGTTAGCCCTTACTGATGAGATTCTACATACGTTAGCATGGGCTCACGGCAAATATTTATCTACTTAAATGTCAATTTCTAAGTTTAATGTTACAAAAATAAATATATAAAAGGAATACATACATGTAGTTACATTGTATTGTATTTGATCGTGAATCGTGAGGTCGTGGGTTCGATTTCCGATGGAGGCAGAGTTAAGAACTACGATTTTCTTCTGCTTTCCAGTCTGGTCGTTGATTATATATGCTATATATGTATTTATCTATATACAATAAGTATATATTTCTTAAAAATACGTTGACTAGTACCCTTAACACAAGTCTTAAATTTACTTACCGAGGGGCTAGTTCAATTGGTGTAATAACGTCCTACAATATTATTATTATTATTGTCCCATTTTTATAATATTAGTTGAATATAATTTTAGTATTCTTCATAATTCACATATCAATCAAGTATGCAACATTTCCTGGAATAACTGTAATAAATATTAAACAGATTAGCTTCTTTATCAGATCACAATTGCAATCATTGGGAATATTTTACAGTATTCTATAGTTGTGTACATTTAACGAGTAATTCATTAATAATCGTTCAGTATAAAAACATTAATACGTGTACTTATACATAACATATTATGTTAAACAATAATCTACAAGTAGACCTAACTCGGCCACTTAGCAGAACATGTAAATCACATTAGCGCATCGGCAAATCGTAACTGTATCTTTGTCTGGCACGATTAAAACGTAATTTACAAGTGTACTAACTAATATTATGAAAGCTGATGAGTTTGTTTGAACGAACATCTGGAAGTACTGATTTGAATTGAAAAATGTTTGTGTGTTGGATAGAGCATTTATCAAGGAAGGTTTTAGGCTATATAACATCACGCTGCAATCAGTAAGAGACAAAAATCTGTAGAAAATATGTATTAAAACAATGTCCATTTTTATCCCTTTAAAGTCATTTCAAAATGTGGGTAAAAACAATGTAAATTTTCTCCCCTTTACTCAGGAATATTAAACCAATAACAAGTATTTTTCTAGATGTATCATGCTTAAAATAACTATCCCACTCGGACAAAGTCGCAGGCACAGCTAGTCATTCATAATGCAACTTTCACATCGAGGACAATTGGATTTGAAACGCTAATCTGTGGTGGGAGGGGCTTAGAAATTGAATGTCATCACCTGAACGAACATGTTCATTGCTTTAATACTTCAAGTGATAAATGCTAAATGAGTTGGGAACGCGGGATTAAAACCTCTATGTAAGCTCATTCAAGTTAACGAGAAGAAAGTTTAATTACCATGAAACTGTCACTGTTTTTAAACGCAGGATTTGTAAGCAAGTTTCTTGTGTTACTGTATGTAACTCTTACTCAACATACGCACATAAATCAACGTAGTTTCTTTTCCCTTTACTAGGTTGAGGTAGTGATCCCAGATATCCATTTTATTGTTGAGTGGGGTCATGTAATCAAAGTTCACACTTTCGCTTTAGTGACACGCATTATACTTTTACATGCATGACGGTTATATGTACCACTATACTACCTTTCATTCTTGAGTATGCATTTCTAACTTATACGTTTAATTAAGATTAACTTGTTATTGGCTTTATTGTGTCACTACAATAATAATATTATTACCTCAGTGATGCCATTTATCCCTGCTTCCTTAATTTAAATGAAGAAAAGTACTAGAATTGAACAACATTAGACTATACCATGTTGTAACATAATTATCTATACAAGCAATGAAATGCTAAAGCATGCGTTTGAATGTATTGAAATTTACTTCTTATATTCCACACTATACTGTCTACCCATAGCAAAACATGGTGTAGACAGACTTTATGTTCACGCTCCGCCGAACAGAGCGGCTAACCAATTGTTTCCTCTCAAAATGAAAATGATTTTAATCTCATTTTATGAGCTCATTGTTCCAAAAATAGCACTTGATTGAAACCGCTAAATTAATTTCGTTTCTATTAGAGTGTTGATACGGTAAGTGGTTAACTTTTCACAACATGGCATAAATAAGAACAGAACGTAAAATATTACGAACGAAAGTAGGGAATCTATTAGTTTCAGTTAGTGATCCCTTACATAAATGATTCTGTAGATTTGATGAAAAATTTCTATCTTATATACTGTGCTATAAACTTATATTCTATCTTGATTAACCTCTTTCTAATGCTAATCCAGCAAATGATATTGATAACCTTATGAAACGTAAAGTGTTATGTTAAAGACGACAAACTTCGCATGAATTATGTTTATTATATTTTCACTACTTACAACATTAGATCCAAAATGCCGTCCACAATTGAAATGAATATATTATCAATATTAAAATCGTATACATGAATTACAATGCAAGTAGACAATGCTTATGAGCGTGAGAAACGCCCAAACTGGGTTGATCTAGTGAAAGGTCTTTCTCATGCTATGACATGTCCATTAAGATTTTGGGATTGTTGCAAACAAAGCTCTCTCTACACGGTGATAATGTATTATTTTCATATGTCATGCTTTAAGATGTTTCGGAGATAAATAACATAATAATCTTGTGAGTAAATGTAATATAATTAAAACCTGTCTGAATATTACCACGATAAAACTAACTAATTGTTAACAGTTAATGTTAGTCAGTTAGTGTTGGTTGAATTAATACTGCTCATTTAAATAACCATACGTCTGAAATTGTTTAACAATGGAGTTTATTTCAAGAAAGATAATAATTACAATTCTTGTCTGTAGCTATAAATTGTTATAACAATTGATTCTGACTTATATGTTTGAAAACTACAAAAAATATAATCATCTAAGTATAACATACAATGTAGTTTATATACACAGTGTGATCTATAAAGCTTTTAATTGAACAAATATATTTGCTGTTTGCGATTCCACCAGTAAAATATATTGTAAAAAATATACAGTAAATCGAGATATATATTTTACGAGATTTCTCTGTGTAGAAAGTGCATTACAAATAGTAAAATATGGTATAGTTGTACATCCATCATATCTTATGATCGTAGAATTGTAAATCTTGACGAAAGTAATATGTATCTTACGTTAATAGCATACAGTTTCTGCTGCTTATTCTCAACTTACTATACGTACATACCAATATATTTACGTCATTTAATCCCTCTCGGGGTACAGAATCTCGGACACATGAAGACATCTCCTTGGTCACTCTTCAGCATGACATATTCGTACCGAATTTAAAATTTTAAAATGACGACCTCCGTGGCGCGTCCCGGGTTCGATTCCCGGTGGAGGCAGAGCTAAGAACTACGCTTTGCTTCTGCTTTCCAGTCCGGTCGTTGATTATATATGCTATATATGTATTTATCTATATATAATAAGTATATATTTCTTAAATATACGTTTACTAGTACCCTTAACACAAGTCTCAAATGTACTTACCAAGGGGCTAGTTCAATTGGTGTATTAACGTCCTATAATATTATTATTAAAGAGGTGGTGCTTTCACCAAATCTATACATTGAGAGTGGTCTGTTTTTCCAAAACCACATAGGAAGAGAGTTACTGCATTAACAAAGCCTCTGTATTTAATTGTAGAATCTTGAGAGCTCAGTGTAAACAAAGTATTAAAAGACCTTTTTACGAATAAAAAGTATATAGAAGAAGTTATAATTACCAGTCTCTATCTAAGTAAAAATTAATATGTAAAAGTAAAAGTTCAATGCTTTTAAAGATAATATAACATGAATCTTTTTATTATACCTTCTTCGATAACATTACGCACTACGTTTTATTTAATCGATATCGTAATGGACATTCTATTGTTGGTTTAATAAATAAATTATAGTAATCTCCTTATTTGAAGGTCAATGGTATGGTAAAAGCATAGTAAGTACATAAGTAGTTCCTCTCACTATAATGAAACTTAGTTTACAATAAGATTATGTAAACAGAGTGAAGAAGAGAAGAACATGTATGAGAAGGTTTGGGTGTGAGTGAAGCAATGGAGATTTGTCAGGATCGTTCCAGGTGGCGATGGATAGTCTCTGCCTTTCCCCTCAGGGTCGTAGTGGCGTAAATATTATGTATTTATGCATGCTAAACCTCATTATAACTTCCATTGCCAATTGAGCACCAATAAATTTAATTTTCTGGATGCCTTTTTCTTTGGACGAGAACAGAGCTTGAGTCAAATTATGTATTTTCGGTTACATTTCACTACCATCGAAGTCACTTTTTAATACTTTTATGTATTAAAATACAATCATCATCATCCAATCACCCAATAAATATAATTTATACCAATACCTGGGACTTCTGTGCTAGTTTAGGACGCAAAAGAGTATAAACTAGCTGCCGTTCTTCCCAGCATGTCGGGAGGCGAGTAAGGGACTTGGTGTCAATGTAATCTATTATAATACGGTGGGCTAGTAACCTGATATCAATGTTCAATACACATCACAACCCCAATATTCATGCTAAAAACTAACCTTGGAAATATTATCGTCTCCAGGATTCTGTCCACGCCGAAAGCGATTAGAGGATTTTAATGTATATGGCATATACGTATGTATTTATACTAATTCTTTGTCCACGTGTTACAAATGATATGAAATGCATTTTCGCCGTGCATTTATAATGTCGTGCCTTAGCAACTTTTTCCGAATCACGATTTTAAAGTAAATAATCACTTTTTATAGCATTTCACAATTTGACTTTTACCTCTTCCCTTATACGGATCGTGAGCTCCATGACAAAGTCATTTAAATACGTAATAGGGAACTTTCCTATGAACAGCTCAGTTTATATAATAGAAATCCGTCGAGGTAATTTGACATAATCTCAAAAATAGTAAGTAAGTAATAACAGACTCCGGTTGGTCTGTAAATATGCCTACATTTACGTGTATTTTAATCTACAAATGCAGAATATAATGCAGTTTCGGCTTTTACAAAAAAAAAATGATATATATCATGAATGAAAAGCTTATAAAAATCTTTTATAGTTATTTATTTAGCTTATAAAACAAAATATTGATATTGTGAAGATATAGACTTGCAACTACATAGCTAACAAAACTTAGTCACGTAGTAGAGTAATAGCAGAATAACACCTAATTACTATTAATTTACGTCCTGAAAAATCGTGAGACACTTCGGTCAAAGTGTACACTACAGAATACTAGTACTTTCTCTTAAAAACCGCAAGCTCTTATCACACCATCATTTCCCCATACAACGCGGTCTAATTAACTTTCGTTTCTTATCTTTATTATGACGTTTTGCTCGTGTGCTGATTCATATCGTTGACACCAGTTGAATGGGTGTAAAAAGCGACTGATGGATCTGCGGACATCATGCGAAGAGAAGAAAAAGTGCTGTCTTTTTGATGTTAATTTATTGTATCTTGTTATACTTGGTTGCTATGGTAACACGCGAAGATGTACAGAAGAGGTGTAGCATAATTTAAAATGCTTATTTGAAAAATCTACATTTAAATTATTGTTATCACAGATTATTTGTTTAGCTACATACATACGCTTCACTACTTGTGTATACACACTGCTTTTTTTATTGTGACAGGGTAGTTAGAGGCTTAAGTGTCCATCTCCGAAAAAGCTTTTACGGTATGGGCCACTCAAAGTCCGCGTTTCACTAGATAAATAGAAGCTAACGTGATAGGTAGTGAACCGTATCGCCGTATACAGGCACTAGCTAAATTACCTTTTATTCATTCATTCAACATGCCAGAGCCGGGATTTGAACCTAGGATCTAATAAAACTCCGGAGAGAAGTCTTCTGGGCTACAGCCGCTTTATATTATTATTTCTCTCTGTAATTTTAAATATTTGTAACCATTACATGATAATTGAGTACATAACGCATCCCTTTTAGAGTGAACAGATCCTCGGAGACAACTATATTTTCTGTAATTTTTATCCTTACTGTCTTGCACTGCTTGGCTGTGATAGCATTCATATTGAATATTGGTGACCGGTTGATAGTCAAAAAGATTTCATATAGCTCTTATCCATCAGGTTCCTTTTACAACTTACCATATACTGCAATTCATTGTTAAGAATTTAAAAACATATGTCTTGTCTTCTAAAGCAAAAAGACAAACGCGTTCACGACCATTAACCCTTGTGGGAAGTCAGAGGTTCAGGTTTGCATTTCCGCAATTACGAAAGTTGTAAATCTATGGACACCTCGAACCCACGTGATGACCAGATAGTCAGTACTCAATGTGACAGGTGGTAAGCCATGTCGCCATTAACAAGCACTAGCTATTAACTGTTCTTAAAACTGCTAGCTTTCCTCACGATGTTTTCCCTCACAGTTGTAGTATCTTGCCTATTCCATATTTACCCCTTTTTCTATCACTTTCCCCCACTTAGTTCCACGCGTTTCTCTCCACTTACAATATGCATCCGCTAATCTTCATTTCTCGTGAATATTAGAAAGATGCATACATGTCTCGTGCTTATCGTAATCTGTTGGATGCCGCCGTAATTGCGAGCAGTCCCGCTTCAATGCAAACGTTACTGACCAATCAGATGTTGCGGGAGAGTTTGAGAAGTGGATTTTTTAAGAAAAGCATGTTTTGTTATATTTTTTTTTGTTTTGTTATATATATATATATATATATGTTCATTTAAAACTGTATAACCCTTTTAGGATAGTCGGAGGTTTGCTACTATTAAATGATAGTAGTTTTTGGACACACGACCCATTTTTAACTTGATATCTGTGTCAACTATCATATAACCACGCCATACAACTACATATATAACCACGGTATCTACCATGTCTGGTGGTAAACTATGCCGTCGTATAAATAAATGCGATTATTTTGATAAATAGGTTTGATATCACACAAAGATTTCACGTACCAAAATCAATAATACATGAACACAAAGCACATACTGTCTACGTCCTTGTTGTTACTATACATATATATACGATAATACGGTGAGGGAAAACTTCGTGAGAAAACCTACTTGTTCCCCGAACAGGTAATAATCAGTGCTTGTAAATGGCGACATGGCTTACAACCTGTCACATTGAGTACTGACTATCTATCTAGTCATCACGTGGGTTCGGGTGGCCATAGAATTACTACCTCGGCAATTACGGAGACATAAACCTGAACCTCCGACCACCCCGCAAGGGTTAATAGTCGTGAAAGCGTTTGGCTTATGTCCTTGTTGTTTTCCGATAATTACTTTTACTTTACTTTTCGGCTGCATCTGTTGCCGTTTCATTATTATGTATGTTCATACCAACTGATGAATATACATACATGAAGATGATGAATATATACACATTCAGTGAATATCAATGCACATATCTTCTTACCTGTAACTCTAATTCTCATGAAATATTCACTTATCACTGTGCCAATAAAAGACAAAACAGTAGCCATCCAAATTAGTTACAGATTAACCGAAAAAACTAATTAAGAATTGCATGTAATATTTTAATCCTTCATCAACATCAATTCACTTTCTAGCCACATCGTATTTTACTTACTTTTACAATTCCACTGCCACACAAGTAGGTTCGAAATGACTACCATACCATAGTCGATCGCGGCCCAAATGCTATGAAGGAATGTGATTTATTGCTGCACTGTTCTATGTGTTTTTCTAACGGTGAGAGCAGAATGGCGCTCAAATTGCTTGGAAACATGTAACGATCACGCTACACTAGTTGACCACTAGGTACTGAGTTACCTATTTATTTTATAAACCGTGGCTTTTATGATTAATCGTTAAGTCTCGTATAAGTTTATCAAGTAGTACATCAAAACGGCATAGGTCTATTGGAATGGATAGAACTGTACAAGATATACCTTCTGTTTATGAACAGATATTTGGAGAATATTAACTACTAGTGACCCGCTCCGGCTTCGCACGGGTATACAATATATAGCCTACTCCACTATTTGATGGATGTTATTATACATATAAACCTTCCTCTTGAGTCACTCTATCTATTAAAAAAAACCGCATCAAAGTCCGTTGCGTAGTTTCAAAGATTTAAGCATACAAAGGGACAGAGAAAGCGACTTTGTTTTATACTATGTACTATGCAGTGATAACTATGGGATTGTGATAGCATTTACATGGAAAATTAGTTTAAATCATTATTTACAGATCTCTCTATATCTCTGAGTTTGAGTTAATTCATATTCATGATTAATAGCAAACGGGACTTATCGCGTATGTTTTTAAATAATAAAGTTACCTTTATTAACCCGACGTTTCGTTTTTAATTGTGTGTTTAATTCATATTGCCAATAAACTTTCCCGTTTTCGCACAACTAATATTTATTTTTATTTCAGGAGGCTGGTGCCGAATTGCTTCCACGCAACCACTACGGGACCTTCTACGATGGTGACGCGTATCTGGTGTACTCAGCATCCCTGACCGGTCAGCCTGCTGGGCCTGATGTTATCGTAAGTTATGGACACGTAAAAACATTACTAAATAACCTTACGTTAGAAAACCCATGAATATCTGAAACAATCTAGAGCATGACATCAAGACATTAAATGTTATTAAATTTATTTTTTTTTTATTAAGACTTAAAAGCATATTATGTGCATTAAAAAGTTACACAGAAACATAAGTAAATTCACAAATGTAAGTAAATGCACATACGACAATACTAGTCCCACTTTCAATTTAAGATTTTTAAATAAAATGAGGAGAATTAGACTCATAATTAACAAAATATATTATACAGTATGTATTGGGAATTCAACTTTAATCATATCTTAAAATTTATAAATCGATGGAAGAAACAATAATACACGCGAGTAAGTCGGGTTTGGCACGATACGTTAACACCTCACAAATCACATTTAAAAAATGTTAGAACACTCCATCCTATCACAAAATAGTCAGTCAATTCTTTTTATTCTCTTACGGTATATATATATATATATATATATATATATATATATATATATATAACTATCAACTGAAAAGCTCGACAACAAGAACCTATAGTGAAATGAAACTTCTACCGTCATAAATACAAACACATCTATCTTCCAGCGTAAAGAGATCAAGGAAAACGGGGTATCAGGAGACGTAGCAGAGAGACACATCCACGCCTGGGCAGGTGAACGTTGTGGGAACTCCGCAACAGCTGCATTGAGGAAAGCAGCTCAGCTGGCTTCTCATATTGGATTTCCAGCTGTTCTGCATCGAGAAGCGGCGGCCAGGGAATCGCCAAGGCTGTTGTCGTACTTCCGTGATGGACTCAAGTGAGTAGAATGATGAAATATAAGTTTTGATGTAACAACTAAGCAATCTGAATCGCTTGCCGTCTACGGCGGAACTCAGTAGTGATAATAATGTGGTGTTATGAAATAAATGAATGATATTATACATTTTTCACTCGCATAACCAATGATGCTGTGCAATTATTAGAATGATACCATTCAGATGCCAATAATGTCTGTCCATAAATTCTAATTTGTATGTCATCATGTATTCACGTATGCAGAAGGACTGATGGTCGCTTGAGCAAAAAGGTCCAAGAGTGGAGACCGCGTTTCAGTAAACGTAGTGTGAGGCGCCCCCCGGCAACGTGAAAAGACGACCTGCGCAGGTTGGCCGGCATCGAATGGATGCGATCGGCCACTGACAGGGAGAAGTGGCGTTATTTGGGGGAGGCCTATGTCCAACAGTGGATTGATACAGGCTGATGATGATGATGATGATGTATTCCAAGCTAAGAAGAAGGATGTGCGTTATTACAAGGTAAACAAAAGATGCAGCTAAAACCTCTACTTTTACTTCTTCCCCAGGATCCTCCGAAGTGGAGGCAGCAGTGGAAACGCCCGTCTCTTCCGCGTCAGGGGTCGTCGTCCAGTGCTCCTACAACTAGAAGCTGGAGCGAAGGCACCGCTGGCTGCTGATGGAGTCTTCGTCATGGACGCTCCTTCTTTGCTGGTGCTGTGGCTTGGCAGAACCGCCAATATGGTGGATAAGATCTTTGGCGCAAAGGTGAGCTTGCGATCATAAGTATAAGTTAATGCACAGTCTTGTGAATTGTAGTCTTATAGTATACATTGAGATGCTTATTTATAAACTATAATAATAATAATATAATATTCTCCTCTGTAAGACATAAGGATATAGTAATGACTACCTTGAATTTACCTATTCATTATAATTTATCACACCATTACCAGAAGAGCATCATAAATATTTATTTATCAAAAGTACTTCCTATTATCTCAATTCATTAGGTTCTCATAGAGATTTTTAATTCCTTTCCATAATGTTCTTATTCCAGGTAGCCTACCGCATGGCCAGAGGTCCGGACAAGGGGATGACTCCTCGCCACATCGTCATAGCCCACGATGGCTACGAACAGACCTTGGCAGCTGGAGACCGAGCTAAGCTGGACTCTCTTCTGGAACTACGAGCACGAGGTGTCAGACCTCCAGCCACGCCCATTTCCCCTCCTAGACACGCAAGACTGTATAAGGCTATACAGCCTGTGAAGAATGGCGTGACCACCCACAAGCCGACTGCTAGATTGGAGGAAGTGAAACGGGCTCCGATTTACAGAGATGATATGGCTGATGATGTAAGATTTATTGTTAATTCTTAGAGTTCTTCAATGTCGATGTCATTCACTGTTTTTCTAAGTAGGCGTTGTAATCATAGTACCTATCTTCCCAAAAACTCGGCGGTAGTAACAAAGTGTCAATAGAATCTTTTTAGCGTTGGGTTATCGACCGAATCATTATTACCATATCGTTACCATCACAGTCTATTTAACTGAGGAGATGCCGCCATTAAATAGTTCTTTCCACCACAAAAGTGAATGAAGAACTGTATTAAGAGTGGGAAAAACCGCTGCTAAAAATATGTCCGTTTCCAATCTCACTACTTCAATACCTAGTCCAACTCTATCACCTTCTTCATTAACACATCTACCATTTTTCAGGGTGTTTACGTAGTAGACGCTGGCATCCGCGGAGTCTGGGCTTGGACGGGTCACAGTGCCGGTCCTTCTGCCATTCGAGGTGCGTTAGCCGCAGCAAGAGGTCTGGCCAGAGCTAGGAAGATTCCAGGGCCAGTGTCAATAGTTCCATCTGGACGTGAGCCTCCGGAATTCGCGGCTTTGTTCCACGACTGGCGCTGGGGAGATGTGAGGAGAGACGAACGACTGAGGGCTGCAAGGTCAGCTACTACCAGACTGGATGCTGTCAGTTTGGCTGCTAATGCTTGGCTTGCTGCAGAGGTAATTGTTTTTTAATTACGTTTAACATTGTAGGTTGTCCTAACTAATTGTATTCTGTTATAGTAGCTTGGTGACTAGTTCAGTCCTAGTATGGTATAGTATGGGATGTAACTAGAATGCTAAACAATTACTTTTGTTCGTCGTGTGTTGTATGAGCATTTGTTTTATTGTTGTGTGAGAATTTGAGGTTTTCCTTAGATATTTTGCGCGATATACTAGTTACAATATTCCAATATTTTCTGGCAATGTTGTACTTTGTCCCAAGTTTCGCTAAGCCTCGAGTACTTACGTTGTGGAACATATATTTTGACAGCTCCTATGTAAATCTACTTAGGTACATAAGTATGGTTCATTCTTCTAGACTCAACTGCCAGACGACGGCTCAGGCGCTCTCCGTGTGTGGCGCATTCGAACGGATACAGCACCCACTGAAGTAACTCCACCACAGGCTGGCGTGTTCTTCGACCAGGACTGCTATCTTGCTCTGTACACGTATCACGCCCCTACTGGAGATCAGTCGATTCTTTACTATTGGATGGTAAGATTAAATGGAGTCTGAATAAAGTTGAAAATAGGGATATAAAATTATTATTTTTGATGGTAAGGTTAAGTGCAGTTGAAAATAGGAACAGTAAATTATTATTTATATGGATTTTTCTTTTACCTTTTCTTTTCAAAGCCAAAATATTGATTATTTGGAAACTACTCATATGTCTATCTTTCTTGCTCCCTATAATGTAACTCATACGTATTCCTATGATCAAATTGAAGACGTACTCGTATGTATACTTTTGGATCTTTTCAATTATAAAATGTATTAAAAATAACAAATGTATTTGCAGGGTGGCTCTTCGCCAAATGATTTAAGAAATTTGGGTGCTAAAGAAGCCAAAGACCTCTATGTGAAGTTAGGACGTCTTCCCGTTCAGGTAACACAAAATTTATGAAAAACATTCCATCAAATATCCTATTTCATCGGCATTGGTTGCAATCTGACTAAGCGATGATGATGGTCTGATTTCAGGTTTGGGTATATCAAGGAAAGGAACCGGCGCATTTCTTACAGATCTTCAAAGGACGAATGATTACATACGTCGGCAGTGCTACAGATTATGATCGTAAGTATGATTCATAAATAAGTTGTACTGGATGAAACGTGAATATTTACATCGATACTCTATTAAAAAATTATACCTACTACTCTTTATTCTATTGGAGTTGGAATAAACGTCAGATACATAATATTATGTCCTTCGTTACTTTCAACGTTTTGTGTGTCCAAAAACGTTGACGTTTCTAGTCTTTTTAACCAATGTTCTCGTATTTTACATTCTATGTTTATGTGCTTTTATAAAAAAACACTCTAATACCTCTAGCATACACTCATAAACCCTCATTTCAGCATCCGGCCGCCGCTTGATCCCTCCAGCGCGGGCTCTCATCCGCGTATCCGGATCCTATGCTCGAGAGGCTCGGGGCATCGAGGTCAGAGGCCACGACCCTGAGGGCCGAGGTTCCTGCTACGTGGTCCAGGAGGGCGCTAAAGTGTGGGTCTGGTGTGCTATCACTGCTTCCGGTGACGAGAGGGAAGTTGCCAAGAATATGGCGGCGACTGAACATACTCTTGTCATGCAAGGTTAGTAGGCTTTTGGAGTGATACAGAGAATAATCAAAAGACGTACATACACCTATATATCCGTCGACACCAGTAACTCAGTACTGTTAACTTACTTATTATTGTTTATTAATAACACGTAAAAATTAGGTAAAACGAACCTGGAATTTAGATATATGACAATAAATGACTGTGGCTTCAGCTCTTGAGTAGGTATTTGTACTTTCAATATCATCACAACCAACAAGTTTTTAACACAAAACTTTTATTACAGGCAAAGAAAAAGAAGACTTCTGGCAAGCATTGGGTAACCGTCGGGACTTACTAGTGGCGTCACCTCCCAAGGAGATAGAGAAACCACTTCCGCCGCGTCTGTTCTACGTATCCCTTAGTGCACCGGGACAGTATGCATGTAAGCAATGCTCGTTATTGGTATCAAAACATCATAAATTATTTGTGTAAGACTAAAATCCTAAAACTCCAGAATAATACAGGGAAGTTAACTTGTGGTTAACAAGTTCTATAACATTATGCCTTAGTACAAATACTTTTTTTTTATTCTTTACTAAGCCATTCACCACTAACGTTATGTAGGCTTACAAAATACATATTAAATACATCGAATATGAGTGATTCCGACTAAACCTTAAAAAAATAAATTACGAACTCTATGTCCCGAGATGCTACTCAACATTTTATAGAGATCGCGCCACATACGGTGGCAGTTGGAGGCGTCGCCACAGTCGCGTAATTCAGTGTTACCAGTAAACACGCCAAAACTAGCACTCACTGTGCCATACGGCTCGAAACATTATAGGTTTCATTTGTAACGATCTTTGGTTGCAGAGCTATAAACTCAAATAAAACAAATTAATATATCAAAGTCAAAATATGTTTATTATACTATTTCAAACATGATTAATAATTAACGGGACTTATCCTTCTTATTATATATTACATATATTATGTGTTCCTTCACTCTGTCCGCAATAGACCGTTTAGTCTGTTCGACATAGGATTTCCCACAGCTGCAATCAATCTTATACACACCCTTATATCTTATATCATGAGTATAAATCGCGAATCTCTTAAAACTATTATTTCAAACATGGCACTGAGCATTGTCTTTACATATTTTTTACCGAGGTTAGATCAGCGGAGACCCTAGCTTGGAGAAGAACTAACAAGAAACTCCGGAAATCAATTTATTATAATCACCCTTAACAAACATAAAAATTACAAAGAGTGGGCAAAAAACACAACGCTGGTAATACTAAATTTACTTTTCATACAAAATAACACGCAATGGCGGAAACGTCAAATTTAGTTCCAAGTTTGGCTACTGCCACCGTATGTGGCGGGTACTCTAGACCTGTTGGAATTATTTTTTTATAATATTCCAGTTGAAGAAATAGTCTCATTCAGCCAATACGACCTGGCACCAGAAATGGTCTCTATCCTGGACGCCCATTGTGTCATCTACGTGTGGCTGGGCACGCACTGCTGTCCTCGCGCCAAGGATGACGCCAGGGTCATTGCTGAGGAGTATCTGGCTGCAGGTTTGTGCTAACGCTTTATTTAGATAACTGAAGTTAATAAAAAAATGCTTCTTCGCTACAGTTGAAATAGTTTAAAAGTGTGGCGTTCAATAACGTCATCTTAACACACCACCACTGTGATTGTAGTAATATACTTTTGAAACTTAATACTTTTGTAATGAGTATCTTAGATATTTGTAGCGTAAATTTTCTAGACTTTACGTAACATTTCTCGTAACTTGTTAAAATGTTGAAATACAACGTACACGCTATACCACAATACATATAACTATGCTCAATTATTTTTATAATTTAGATCCAGCTGCCCGCGATGGTGAAACTCCGATCATCGTGTTGAGTCAGGGCCGAGAGCCTCCCAACTTCACTGGATTCTTTCCGCACTGGAAAGCGACCATGTGGAAGGTATTTTAGAATTTTCACTATCCGTTTTTGATATATAAAAATATTTTCCTCGTGTTATTTCGTACACAGCGTGTGTGTGTACAGCGAAAGATAAAAAAATTGTCACGTGCTTTTTTATTTTGTTATCTTTATATTCCTTTCGAAAATAATGTTGTTAAACTTGATAAACTGTGCTTTAAAGGGTTAATTGCAGTTGTTTTTATATATTTGATTAACGAATATGTATGTATGCGAAAGATGACGCATCACTCATCCAAATAAAAACCACTTACAGCTTTCATTACTGCAAAATAACTAAAATTTACTATTTATTACATACTCCTACTACATCTAATATATATTTATTACTTGGTTATTTAATACTCTCTCTTTCTCCTAGGGCCACAAGACCTTCAGCGCTATAATCAGCGCGTTGGAAGGCAAAGCAATAGTCCAGAGTGGGAACGGGGCGCCCAAGTCTGGCACCGACTCCTCATTCGACCAACACGAGAAGTACCCGCTCAGCGTACTCCGAGGGCCCAAGGAACACATGCCTCATGACGTGGACCCTCTGTCCAAAGAGGTATTGTGATTTATCGTATCGTGATTTTTTTCAATATTTTTCCTAGGTCATAAAATACATATTTATTAATATATCAAAAATTCGCAAAGATCCCTGATCAAAAATAGTTTTAGGGGTATCTGGGTTAATGGAGATGTGATTATGCTATTTGCTTTCCACGCAGCGTGTGTGTTTTGAATGAGTAGGAGTAAAGGCAATATATTGGAACACTCAACCTGGGGCCTTACTCCACTAATGCATTGAGGCACAATATTACTTCAATATCGATACAGTAATACTTGAGTGGACGTATTTTGACAGTTTTGGCATTCCACTGTGTGACAAAGTGTCAAATTTAGACCACTAAAGTATTACTGTATTGATACTGAAGTAATATTGTGCCTACGGTGCATTAGTGGAGTAAGGCCCCTGTAATCTATTTTACAAACTAATATTATCAAAATAGCTTAAGTGGTCCGTAGATATGTATGCGTGTGTTATGTCGGAGTTTCTGTCACGAAATGGATAAAAGGCTTGAATTCATATGTATGTAA
Source organism: Leucoptera coffeella (assembly GCA_030578115.1). Classification (NCBI taxonomy): domain Eukaryota; kingdom Metazoa; phylum Arthropoda; class Insecta; order Lepidoptera; family Lyonetiidae; genus Leucoptera; species Leucoptera coffeella. Next base: position 152,518 of record JAMBLF010000734.1, read on the forward strand.
GAATGAGCTCCATCGTATACTAAGGCAGCACTTTTTCACTGCATCAAGGTTTCCATTTTATTTGAATGTATGGTGATATTTATTTGCAGTGAATAAACTTTTTTCTTTCTTTAAGTTTTTTTTTAGTTTACGAATGTATTTGTACTAAGAGAATAAAAAACAACGTAATTGTATTTCGTTATAGAATAGTGATGTTAATATCTACATTTATCTTCTTTTCACAGCTGTACTTGACTCACGACGACTTCGTAGCGACATTCAGCATGCCCTACAAGGAATTCAGAGCTCTGCCTGGATGGAAGCAAAAGGAAATCAAGAAAGCAGTTGGCCTGTTTTAAACATTACAAGTAGTTGGCATATTGGCAACTATGCTATGTAATGTTAAGCGAATACTCTATGGAAATCCCTTTAAAGCATAGATTAGCTGTTCTGCACATGTTTTTCTAGGCACCCTAAGATAGAAGTGTGAAGATGCAGATTAGTTGATTTCTAACACTCTAGTACTCATCTTAATTAAGTTATCTGTTTGTTGTATACAAGGTGACAATAGAGTATGTAAAGAATGAAACATTAATATAAGAGACTCGAAATTCTAATCTACATATCAATAACTAGAAGCATTTCTAAACATAACCCAATGTGCGAAGAATACACCTGCATCTCTAATATGTAGATTTTAGAAGAAAATGTTGTACTTTCCTTGTCTTCATAATGAGATACTTTATTCAACTACCAATGAAACTTAATTGCATGTTTATTATTAAATTAAGTTGTTCACGTTTTGTTATGTAAGATGTTGTGTATCTTAATTTATGATTTAGAAGTATGCGTTATGTAAAATAAAACAGTTCTTAATTAAAACGTTATTTATTTTTCACAAATGTAGCACTTAACACTATGCATTAATTTTATGATAAAATTAATAATTCTTTACAATATACAATTCCTTACAAAAAAATCCATAAAATATCGGTTTTATTTTTTTGAAAATAGTATGTATATACATTTATTTATTTCATTATTAATAACTAGTGATACATATTAACGATAGTATTAAGTCTAAATGATATGAGAAAGCCACTAAAAGGCACATGTATTAAACATTATTATTGCATGAATACATACATACATTTCTTATGGAATTAGACGTCATGACGTCAGATAACATTAGTCGAGCATCACAGGGTGACGTTTTTGCGAACCAAATGCAAAATAAATAAGACAAACAAGACGAGATACTTCAACAAATGCTTAGATGAACAAAATGTACACGATGATCGCCAATATTTCGAGTTGTTTATAAAAAGCTACGTTAGATAGGAACTTATAATTTAGCAATGATTTACAAGCGATAAATACTAAACGAATAATTTAATACCGATACACGACGGTTTAAGATGTTCTTCGGATCTCGATTGAATTAATTTCACCAGTCTTTGGCAAAATAAATTCAATATAACGCAAACTGAGAATCTGTTATTCATTGTTGTTAATGCACAAACATCTATTAAAAATAACAACGATGCAAGAAATCTCAAATAACTTGCCATGCTTTTGTTACAAGTAACGAAACCTGATATAAACTAGAAAATTCCCTCATACAATCCCAAGCTGCCTTAAACATAATTTGAAATGCAAGTTCAAAATAAGCGTAAAATATGTTTTTGCCTTAAGTACGGGCAAAAATCATCTAAGCCAGCATAACGAGAAATTAGAGACTTATCCTAAACAGCGAACCAAAGCATCGATTTAACTAAACCAGCAATATTGTAAAATATAGTTACAAAAATCAATTAACTCTTTTGGCGACATTCTACTATTGGAAACAGTTACTTTCAATCGTACTTCAAAATATATGGAAACATTTATTGATAGGACATAATTTATCATGCTATTATTTATTTTTATTAAGAATTCAAAACTGTTTTGTAATATTTGCTATCAATATACATACATCATACACATTATAATATAGAGTATTGTGGACAGTAATATCAATTTCTTTCTATTCTCTAAAGTAGTTAATTTATCATAACTGCCTTCAGAATGATATATTAACTTATGATAACAATTTTACCACGAGTTTTACGATTTCTTTAATCCAAATATATGGAAAAACGTTTTGTTTCATATAGATTCAATAAAAGCAACAATATATTAATAGAAGTAAAGTGAAGTAACTATTTATTGCCCTAATAGAACGAAACCAAATAACATCTCTGTGGAGGAATGTATACAGACGATATGCAGAAATTCTATATTTAACTAAATACAAAAACAGAGCATAAAATGTTAACAAGAAAGACAATAACAAAAAACACTATGATGAAGTTAAAAAATAAATATAGCGAATATCTCGTAAGACTTAAACGATTAATCAAATTTTTTTTCTATTATTAACCTCTGTTGTTATTTTAAAGTTTTCATATAATACAATGCTACCAATGTTATAATGATGTTGATTTTCATAAGAATTAAGATTAAATGAGATTGTTCCAATTCTATTACAATGGAAAATTAATGAAATTAGTTTTTAAGAGATATTTATTTTTATTTTCCCTGATTTCCTTAAAGTTTTATTATATTAAATTCATAGACACTTGAAACGTGTATTATTATCATAAATCGAGAGCAAGAGTTCACGTACATAAGCTAAATACTTAAAATAGGGTCATTTGTACATATTTTTTGTAATTGAACCTTTTTGGACACATTTTATCAACTACAAGGAAGATCTTATTGAAAATTCAAGCCTTATGCATAATGTTTTTATACACAACATAGTATTGACGCGTTTTGCTTCACAATTCAATGTAGCATTCACATTATCATAACATATGACTGTAGCGAGACTTTATTCAAACAAGGTACATACGATCTTGACATTACATGAAATAAAATGACTTAAAATTTGTACCATATCAATTTGGCACTTATTTTTTAACTATCTACGTTTCTTGTACTGTTGGTTTTAAAAGTGCAACGAAATTTTAGTTACATTTGTTTTTATTGGTTGCCAATTATCGGGGAATCGTGAAATATTAATGTATTTTTTTCGGGTCGTGACATGGGCAAATTACTCTAACCTGTCACTTGTTAACAAATATTAAATCCACTATATCTGGACGCAAAAAAAGGATTAGTTAAGTTTCATCAACGTACATTTTTGTGTACTGTTACATTATGGCACGGTATTTCGTTGAAATGCGTTAAGTAAATATATTGGCAAAAAAACTTTTGTACTGTCGAAATGTTTATAAAATTAAGTACTTAATATAAAAATGCGACATGGTATTAATAAAAATCATTTAAGTGGGACAATAGTTAATTTATGTACTTACCATCGTCTTTCAAACTGTGTAGCGGTCAAATTAATCAATATTTTTTTCGAATAATAGGTATGCATACTATTTATATTTTAGATACATTTTAGGAAAATACGATACATTGTTAAGTTAGTATTTTCCAAAACTATTCAACAATGTTCCGTAAGTAAGGATGATATTTTGTTTATGTTATCTCTTAAATTTCTCTCATAACAAACTTTTTGCTTGTCTACTGTAAAAAAATATTGATTGATAAGTACAATACTAATCAAAATCTAAGTATCCATGCCAAAATTGGGAGAAAATCTTTATTTAATATCACCATTAGTTACCAATTGGTAATCAATTTGTTTCACAATTATTTCGTACCGTAAATAAGATGGATAAATAAATTGCTTCAGGTTTTCATTTACTATTTATTTTGACTTTTATAATAGTTATATGAATATTGATGTTATTATCGTGACATTTAAGTAGCAAGTATCTTCACACAATGAGCAGACTGATTCATAACTTTTAAGGTATCAATAAATTGTTATTTCTGAAATTGTTATAAGGAGCAAATTATTTGATATTTTACACAAATTATGCAAAAAGATTTTTTTCTTTTTTCTATAATATTAGAACTTCTAACTACCTCGATTCGAATTAACTCGAATAATCACGAATATATGTCACATATTTCCGTAAAGGCCGCTATGAAAATATACATATTATATGACGTCGTATACATTAATTACATCACTATTCTTCCGTTTTATAATTCACGTTCCTCTAGAACGACATTTAAACTTGTATTTAGTCTCCATCTGTGATAAAACAACATATACCATTCATATTTATAACTTCAGAAAGAACCTTGTGAAATCAATCCACAAATTAATTTGCACTGTTCAACTATAACATAATATTGTACATTTACTCTATACCTGGCTTATAACATACACTATATCATCGAAGACACAATATGTACCAAATTGCTTACAAACGAACTCATCATATGAGCTGTAGGATTTCCATCAAAATACAAATTAAATTATAAATCAAGGCATTAAAACGAAAAGGCACGTCTATTATGGTGTTCACAGCATTATTTACTAACAAGTAACTTGTAGCTAAGGGAACCGTATCTTACTTGACACTAACATTACTATGCGTTTAAAAAGACAATAGATCAAGCGCCATATTGTGACGTCATAGACCACAACACAACTTTTGGAATAACATCATTCGTATATTACAGACATAGTATACCATACTGATAAATGTAAAGTTATTATAGCTGTAAAAAATCTTATTCATTGTCATTTCAAGCGTATAGTAAGTTAAATTTATAATAGCATTGACTGGCAACTTAATCCCTCACAATGCATATATCTAGTGAATGAATGAACGAATGAAAGTTTAACCATTCTCAATCTCAATCAATTCAAGTGACAGTTTACCAATCAGTTACCAAATTTTCGATATCGGTTCCCTTAGCTAATAACCAAACACGTGGTTTGGTAATAATGGCAATGGTTTGTACTAGGGCCTTTCATTGGCGCGGGATGGACGCGTTGGCTGGCAGGGTGGAGCTGCGCTGCGACGCGTTCATGAACGCCGCCTTCAGGTTGGAACGCATGGAATCTCTGCAAATTGATGTTTGTTTGGTTATAAACAAGTCAAGGTATTGCAATATATGGATAGCATATCTCGTTAGGTACGTAGGGGCGTGAATACAAAGTTATACAAAAACGCATTCACGACCATTAACCCTGGCGGGGTAGTCAGAGGTTCAGGTTTCCATCTCCGCAATCGCGAAGGTATGTGACAGATGGTAAGCCATGTCGCCATTTACAAGCACTAACTATTACCTGTTCGACGAACGAATAATTTAGATGAAGAAATATTTCTGAATTGGTATATGATAACTTGAAACCCTCGTTATACCACTAACTGACGCCAAACCTGATAGACACTACTCCATATCACTGTATATTAATTCAAGCTTATTTTTAAGGGCATTCTAAGTAAGATACGAAAATAAATGTACCAAAAAACGCAAAAATGTCTCACCTAGGCGACAGTTTGTTCCCGTCGTGCGTATGGTGCGCCGCCCTATATCCGTGTCTTTGCACGCGTCTCGCGAGACGGGCCACCCATCGCCGCTGTTCAGCCGCGGCCGGCGCCAACAGGAGCAGTTCCCTCGCCCTGTCTGCTTGGAGCTTACACGCCGCGACTGATTCACCGCCTTCAGTGGCGTGCTCAGCGTGGATTTTCATACGGCAACCTGGTTGTGTAAGGTTTGTTTTAGGTGGTGATAATGATTTTATTAGGTTATGTTAATAATGTCTCTAGTGAAATTACTAAATCTTGAATTATTTTATATACTAGTTGTACTACATCCACGTAGGTGTCAGACTGATAAAGTATTGGAAAAACATATTAGGGATAGATTAAGTATAGATTGAAACTATTAGGTGTTTGCGTATGTGTAAATTGGGTTCCTATATAATTAAATATATAACTTAGACCATACCTAGTATATCTATATCCCAAATAAATGTTTAATTCTTTACGCAATGCCAGAGTAATTTGGTCCCCATAGCTACAACATATAGGTAGTTTTACGAGATTCGCGATTTATACTTATGATTAATAATTAACGGGACTTATCGCGTAAGTTTAAAGTTTGGGTTAATAAAAGGTAATTTTATTATATATAAACTTACGCGATAAGTCCCGTTAATTATTAATCATGAACATATAGGTAATACAAATATACTCACGGCGGCACTCGTAGGCCTGCGGCGGCCGGAACATGTGCCAGAGCGGACGCGAGCACACCTCGCACGCCGTGGGCATGTGGTACGTGATGCTCACCAGGTCATGCCCCTTATGTTGCACTGTGTTGCCTGAAACACATCATACGTTAATTAGTATATTATGGGTTACTTACTTACTATAGTCCATTCGCGTTAAGAAAATAGTGACGTCATGATATTCAGAGGTTAAATTGGCCAATGAGACGTGAGTAAATTGGAAAAAAGTCACATTGACCAATTGCAGACAACCGTTGTCACGTCTCATTGGTCAATTCGTGGAGATATTATGACATCACTATTTTCTTAACACGAATGAACTATAGAAAGAAAGAAAGAAAAACATTTATTCTCTTCTATACATACACATTTTAGCATAACACTATTTATACACACTTTGATACAACAACAATACTCGTACATATAAGAGTAGGCACTTGATGCAGTGAAAAGATGCTGTCTCAGTATTTGATGCAGTTAAGCAGCATCACTGATCCTCCGACAGCACCCAAACCTAATACTACTACAGTATAGAGCATTATTAATCGCAGAAAACTTGGTCACTCTCAACGTATAACGTACTGAGATATATAACGTACATCGTCGCTTATAGACACTGACTATTTATTACCCATACAGAATAGTCGGTAGAATTTTGCTCATTAACATACACACGACAAATATGCAAATTCGAACAATCAAATTGCAAAAACACACTGAGAAAGTAGTCATAAAATATTTGTCTAAAGTCCAAAATGAATATCAATTACAAAGAAGTCACCAAAAACATCCCAAATTACAAAATAGTCCTCATAAAGTAAACAATTTTGCTCATTAACATACACACGCCAAATATGCAAATTCGAACAATCAAATTGCAAAAACACACTGAAAAAGTAGTAATAAAATATTTGTCTAATGTCCAAAATAAATATCAATTACAAAGAAGTCACCAAAACTATCCTAGTCACAAAATAGTCCTCATAAACTAAACCCAATCCTCACTAGTTCATCGTACACTCACCAGCATACATACATACATACAAATCACGCCTGATTCCCTGTAGAGGGGTAGGCAGAGATCACGGATCCCCATTTGTCTCGATCCTGACAGACCACTTTCGCTTCATTGACATTCATACATCCTCTCATACACTCTCGGCGGTTACAGGTACTCCTAACGTCACCTTTTTCAATATAACTCACCAGCACTATCATTATTATCGGCGGGCGTATCACCGGAGTCCCCCGGCCGCCGCGCCTCCCCCTCCCCCGCGTACAGGATCTGGAATATCCGCGGAATGTCCTTCGCGTCCGCGCGGATCACGTCGCCTTGCGTCACCGAGCGCACGTGGAACACTTTGCTGTGAACGGAATGGTAATAAAGGTGTTAAGATAAATGATTTGTTATTTATGTTCATTATTCATCATTAATTTATTTATAAAGTATCAGTTATACAAAGTAGAGATCTAATTATTATAAAGCACGCGCCATATGAAATAGAAATACATCCAGATAATTAGATGTTCTGCTCCATGTCTCGTAGTTTTTATTGATAATGATACGCTTCAGGATTAATTAAGGAATGGCAAATAAATCAACGATTTATACAATAATTTGTACACTATTAAAATCCTTTATGAATCATTGATTCAAACACCATATATAGGGTGACAGATTCATCACTGGCAAAATTTTAACCTGGCTATCAGTAGCACCTGTAGAACCCATTTTCATAATAAAAAGGGTAGGAAATTTTTGGAAATTTTGGACAATTTTTTTAATTTGCATTTTAATTTTTCAATAACATATGGGTACCCTATCTACGTACTACTTACCAAGGTCATGTTCATTCATAAATTGTTAGTTTACATTCTATGTAATTATCTATGGTAATCTGGTCTTTATGGACCAGGATAGCATCTTGAATGAAACTTTTTTTCATTATTGAGACAGTGTTTTCACAGGTTAGGAAGCCAATAGAACATATTCAAGTGGTTTCCTTTCAACATTAATTTTGACAATGTTACGCACCATTCTTTTATTTCATCCAAATAATCATCACTGCACACAATAACACTACATGAACATTAGCCGGTTATGGATTGTACTTAATTTAATCGCGTTATTATTCAATGCTGGTTACTAATTAATCTCCCTTTAGTTTACGCTTTGATAACTTCTTTAAAACATTTGATTCCATTAAAATGTTTTAGTTCAATATAATAACCTCGAAAACACTTCAATAATTAATTTCATTTCCACTAAAGTATGAATTTGCATTCACATAACTAAACCATGTTTTACTTTCACATCATTAATAAACATCATCCACCATTATTGTACAATGAAATAGCAATTTAATATTAAATTATAAATTCAGACGACAAAAATACTTTTAACCGCCATAGTGTTGTAAACAAACAATCAAATAAATAAGCCACAGATAAAGTAAAGATGAAGTAAAGTCCGCGTCATACAGCCAGGGTGAAGTGCATTTCATTTCATACTTTCGACTTACTACGAGCATAAATATTTAAATATTTTGTATGATTCATTCATAAATATACATGAGATAAAGAATAAACAATGAAAAGTAAATAAATAATAATAAAATTGTATATTTCACTAATGTGTTAAGTACTATTTTGTCACTAATAATTTCATGTACTTTTTGAGACATGTAACCAGACCATTAAATTAAAAAAAAAATAGAATTACTCTATATTGAATTGTTAATAATTTTTATTGAATTGTTATTGTTAAAAATTTTGCGACGACATTCGCAAGATGATAATAACTTTTGAAAATATTTATTATTAGTTATAATAGTTATCGATATGGATTAAAATGAACAAAGATTGAAGAACTAGTGAAATGGAATTGTATTTGTCATCGTGTACCATGTATGTGTAATGTGTTTGGATAATTTTTATTGGAAGCATAGAAACAATGAAACTTTTATGTTTTTGGGTATGAAACAGCAGGTAAATCGTAGTGATGATGATGACGCCTTATCTTCATACCCTAGAACGGCATTGGGTACACCAGAAATAGAGTTTAGTAAATTTTTTTAGATTTTTACTTGGATGTTTTGTTGTTGATAGTTTTTTGTTTTGGGTGTTGAAAGATGTTTATTTGGATGAGAAATTATGAATGAAATAATGTAGGGCGTCCATGTATTCTGAATTGGCTCCCAAACTTTGAGGAGGCTTTTCTCCATATTTTTGTACTGGAGGGTACTAAAATAATTAAGCCAGGCCGCATAATTTTGATCATATAATCTACCCTTGAAGTATTGCCAGTGATGAAAATTTCAACCTGTATATAAATAAATACATAAAAGCTGAATTAAATTTACGCGTGACCAATGCTAATGCAACATGGCAGAAACGTGGAGTAGCAAATAATGTATTACTCTGTTTACAAAATATACGCGATAACTCCCGTTTTCATGTAAAACTAATAAAAATAGCGTAAGGGTCAAAAGTATTAACAAACCTCAAGTCAAGGATCATCATGGGGTCCATGGTGTTCTGCTTGTCGCCCTCGGAGTTGTAGAAGATGATCTTCTTGGAAGAGACCACCACGTACTGCTTCTTCCACCCATGCCGCCGGATGTTCTGCTTGAATGGAATGGACAGCCAGCCTGAAGAAAAGAAGAATTTACTATTAGTAGGCCATTTAGTATTTTTAATTTGAATGTTAACTAGAATTTTAACAAGTCATTATATAAAAACGGGTTTCTCGTACGTATTTCGCAGGTTTCATTGCATTGCTTTGGATTATAATCAAAAAATGTTACACTCATTCAGAATCATCAAAATTTATCCTTTCTGCAGTTAATAGGTAATCTTACTAAGGCTAATGGATGTGAGTGAAGCACGAGAGGATCGTTTCAAGTAGCGATCGATAGTCCCTGCCCATCTTATTAGGTACGTAGAGGCATGAATTATGCACCTAGTTTAAACTCCCAAAACCACCTTACTATAGTATAACCTAATATAGTCCCGACGATTTGACCAATGACCACTGTCGTCTACAATTGGTCAAAGAGACTTCTTTTCTCATTCACTAACGTCTCAGTGGTCAGTTTAACGTCTATACATCATGACGTCACTATTTTCTTAACGCGAATAGACTATAGTCCCCTTGTCGCTCTAAGTACGTACCTTCAAGGGTTTGTTCGTTGCCGTCCCCATCTTCGGCGTCTGCGGAGGACTGCGAGGCGGTCTCGCTGGTGAGCGCCGCCAGCTTCTCCTTCAGCTGCTCGATCTCCGCCTCCTTGCTGTCCACCTCCATGGCCAGCTTCAGCCGCGTCTGCTGCTCGTCCACTAGCTGGAAATTGTGTGGAACGTGTTTATGAATATCTTATAGAACCATACATTTATACCAGACGATAAGACCATATGGAACGTGTTTATATATATATATATATTATAGAAGAAGAAACATAGGGAAACAGAAAAATAGGGAATAATGTGGCGCGTGTTTATATCAATGTATTATAGAAGAAATAGAAGAAGTTGCCAGGTGATAGGGATCAATTATGTCTGATACCATGTGTAGAGAGATGGTTTTGTGTAATAGAGAAGACAACGGTCGTACAGATGGTACTCAATCAGCGTGACAAGAATAATTGGTATTATGCTTGGTGTTTCTGTACTCATAAATTAGTATTATTAATTGCGGTAAAAAAAAGTTTTCCTATCGTCGTCGTATTATGTGTTGTGTATTATATTATATTGTGAAATTCTGACTGTTTCGCAATTATTCTTTCTTTCTATTTTATCTACTATAGTATCCACCTAGCCTCCTGGCAATTATAAACTAACAAGAGCTATGATCAACAATAACACGATAGATCACTACGATCTTATCCGCAATCGCGCTCCCGCAATCGGCAATAATGTTCAAGACATTGCGTGCCTCGGCATTAGATTATTCTTTTACCTGTTGATATATTGAAAAAAGGTGACGTTAGGTGTACCTATAACCGCCGAGAGTGTATGAGAAGATGTATGAATGTCAATGAAGCGAAAGTGGTCTGTCAGGATCGGGACAAATGGGGATCCGTGATCTCTGCCTACCCCTCTACAGGGAATCAGGCGTGATGTGTATGTATGTATGTTTTACCTGTTGCTGCGTATCCTGCAAGTCTCTTTGCAGTTTAGCCACCAGCTGGTCGAACTTCTCCTTTTCGCGGGACAGCTCCTGCTGCAGTTTCCGATAGTCCTTCTCTTTGCGAACCGAGATCTTGGACTTGTTCTTCGCGGTCGCCGGGTTCAGGTCTTTCCTGGAAAATGGGAGGATGAAAGTGTTAAAACTGGATCGATATTGGAGATAAGAGTATGATCAAATAGAAGACATACTGAAAAAGGATGTTAGTACTTATAACCGCTAATTAATGTATGTTTGACTACCTATGAAGAAAAGTGGTTTGCGAGGATTGTGAGACACGGGAATCCGTAATCTCAGTAAGGCATAATGTGTATTAATTATTATTGAAAGGATGTAAGAAGTACTTATAACCGCTAAGTATGTGTGAGAAGATGTATGTCTGACTGCCTATTAATAAAAGTGGTTTCGTGATAAATGGGTATCTGTGGGCTCTGTAAGGCCTGATGTGTATGTATCTTATTGAAATAAAACCGATCCTTTCGCTTCCTATTACAACATACAACATAAAAACCTCTATTTCCACAATGGGATAGGTATCAGGTATGAAACTCATATCAAATATTTAAAATTAAACTAAACCCTATGTATACATAATCAATTATAAATCCACCCTTTTTGTATTTTTACATGGCTCTACATTCCAAATACACCCTCATCCCTTAACACCAACAAACACTATACCTGTTCATGATTTCAGCCAGCTTATTAACCGCCTGTTGCTTGAGCATGATCTCCGAGTTGAGTTTCTTACTCAGCCTATCCACCTCGTCCTGCAAACGCTGCATGGTGGCCACGCGCTCCGCCAGCGCAGTGCCACTGCGACGGAGCTCGTCCACTTCCTGGAATTCCGTAAGGTGTCATTAGAGGTTAATTGTGACGGTTTGAAGCATGGCATAAGCGAGAAACTGTTACTATAAATAATTACTTTTAATACACACCGATGCAACAAATATATATAGTTAATATTATATCCTATATTGGGGATAGAAATAAAGATATTTAGGAGTTTCGAAGCAAATATAATATTAAACATATTAGCTTTGGTGTTCGTAATTAATTGTAGTTATTTAAATAATAGGTTCACACTTATTGTCCCAGTTTAACTAATTAGCCTTATTAAATTCATTGTCAAATGATAATGCTCTTCAAAAGACTAAAAAAAGTTTATTGGTTTAATAAAGGCACATACTATATGCGTGTAATATTATTACCAGAATATAAACACCATTTGCTATTAGCCAGGCCAGGTAATATCCTAGAGTCCTCCCCTTTACCTAAGCCATAAATCTCCTTACCCCACACAACTAAGTCCCAACATACCTTCCTCTGCAGGTCAATAGTAGCCAGATTCTCGTGGTCCCTGTCTCTGAGGCCTTGCACCATAGAGTCCTTGGCAGCCAGCTCCGCACGGTGTTTCGAAATGGAGTCGCGATACTCTAATTCCTTCATTGTTTTTTCCTTCTCTAGCTCTGCGACCGTCTCTTCTGCTATTGACCTGGAGAAGAGAAAGTCATGTATTAAAGCTCTACAGCTTAGGTCTTGAACTAGTAATAGAAAGAAAGAAAGAAAATACTTTATTCACTGCACAAAGGACGTTAGACACACAAACAATAAACATCAAGAATGAAAACCATTAATGCAGTGAAAAGGTGCTGCCTCAGTATACGATGCAGCTAGGCTGTAATCTTGCTAGTCTTAAGTTAAGGTCTTGAATCAGTTGTATAAACCGGTGGTTAGCCAGGAATATAACTCGGAACCTTGAGTTTTTATTTATAATATATGATAATGTCTTTATATCCCGTTTGTGGTGCATAAAACCAGTCTTAATATCTATACAATATATACGTAAATACCTTCTAACCTTTACCGTGATTGTATCATCATCAACACGGAAAATCTATATTACGTACATAGCCCATTCATTTTTACCCGACATCCCTTAAACGGGTACGACATTACAAGAAAAAACAATTCTATTTACACCTCCAACTAGACTAGCTTGTTAAAACACTACGTAGACTTTATTTCATGTTAAGAACTTACCATGTTACCTATAACCGCCGAGAGTGTATGAGAGGATGTATGAATATCAATGAAGCGAAAGTGGTCTGTCAGGATCGGGACAAATGGGGATCCGTGATCTCTGTCTACCCCTCTACAGGTAATCAGGCGTGATGTGTATGTATGTTAAGAACTTGACTGTAATAAAACCCCTATTACCTAGCAATAGCCTCGGAGTCAGCCCTGGCGATGGCCAGTTGCAGCTGGTGCATGAGTCCAGCTCTTTCTTGCTCCAGGTCCCTGCCAGAGCAGGCGCTCTCGTCCAGCTGGGCGCGCAGCTCGTTCACCTGCGACCTGTACACATGGCAGAAGTGCTGCTCGCTTTCCAGCTGCGAACGGAGTTCTTCGTTCTGGAAATGAAGGGGAAATAAATTAGAGGAAGTTGAAAATTTAGGTTATATGTGAGTTATATGTGACATCGTATTATAATGAATGAGAAATCTATTTGGTAATATTAATCTTCTATTTATTACGTGAATCGAGGTTCAAGAAAAAATCTGTATAAAATGGAAAGTAATTTGAAAAAACATCCTCCTTTAAGAATTATTTGATTTTGAGTACCTATATTATACTGTTAAACAAAACAAGACGCTCTTGCCATATACTTTGGAACTATGCATTGTTCCGCAAAAAGGAAATCATGAAAAATCCAAACAATCTGTCTAATTGTTATTGTTCTGTATGTTTAAATCAACTTATATACATAATTTCTTATGTATTTATTCCAATATTCATAACATAGCTAACCGAAACTTTCCATCTAATTCCAATCCCGGCCAACAGATCGCATCTCATATACTATCAAAATTGGAGCATGCTCCAGCAAACAGCAATCTCATCGTAAAGATATTGAATCAATAAACAGAAGTGTCGGCCCGATAGACATAATTAATAACATACTAACAAGAAACTAGGACGCAAGGTCGTGTGTGTGCAACATTAACACTAGTACAATAACAAACCCAATAAATTACTATATTGTAGACGTATTCACGAAAACCTGTTACTCGGAACTGCATACAATGTAGTATTCTCGATATCGTATACCTATTCGGTTCTGGTAAGTTGTTTTATGCATATGGATACGTAAGTATAACTAAATTCTACGTTTACATTGAACATATGGTATCTTTCTAGGCAAATTGAATCCGGGTGGCGTATAAGGCGAAGGGTAATAAGTGGGCAAAAGAGTATGAGGTTTAAGCTTTAGCCTCTTAAATAAATTTCATTAAACTATTGACGTGAAACTTAAAATACATAGCCCATCACCACTATGTAAAACTTGATGGTCAAGCAGCTATTTACTTATACGTCTTCTAGTAACGCAAATGCAACGAGTATAAATGGTAAAATCGTAAAAGACGACAAAGGATCATAAGGTATATTCGGTTATAATCAGGATCTTAACTATTCTTTATCAGATGTATTCTATGTAGACCTCTAAAACAGTAACTTTCTAGAAATTATTGTTGGGCTAAAGTCTAACAATAAAATTTGTCACGACATATTTTCTGTTACAGGATATAAACGATATATACAATTCCACATAACAATTTGTTGTCACAGCTGGCGATTTGTCAGCCGATTAGGGAATCCATGTGGTGATACATTTGCATAATCATATCATGTGATGAAACATTTGTATGTAGCTGAGGTGTTTATGTACGAATCTAATATAGGAAACAATATATGTGTATATATAAGTGTTACAGTGGCGTGCTATTCTGGAACGTAAAAGGAATGCTAACTATCTACCTTTCATTCCATTATGTACTGAACAAGTGACTGAAGAACTATGGGTCAATGTAATCTTTAGCGATGGGCTATCCTGTCATCAATTTTCTATACTAATATCATCACATGTTCGATAGTTTTGTTAAAAGTTACCAAGATACTATTAACGCGTTTATATAGGTCTGTCATCTATGCGTATATCGAAATAGCACTCAATAAATGACAATCTATATTCGCATTGACTTCTAAATCTATCAAAACATTGATCAATGGCGGAAACACTCCGGGCGGAGCTTGAGAAAACAAACGCACATCCATGTATGCTTTAGCCAAATCATGAATTGACGCAAACAGGCCGAGCACTCGAACCAAACTTAGTTTCCTTGAAACCTCGCTTAGCAAAGGTCATGCGGTTTTTACCGTAATAATGATTCACGAAACCATACGACAACTGAACTGTCGCCGGTATTATTATTACACATTATGTGGTTAGACGGATTTGACGGAAAGGAAATTTAGTAAGGCGTTTTAATTTGACGTGTTTTGAGGGAAAAGTGCAGAAAATTAAAGGTTATAGAGATATAATAATATGTTTCAGGATGCGTGGATAGAAAAAAACTGTATATATATACGACTGGCAGTGGGTTTTTTAAATAGTGTGGAGACAATATTGAGAGAAATCTGTTGATAAGCTTTGACGTTTGACGTAATATTTCATCTATCATCCATTGTAATATATTCAAAACCTATTTTACCTATGACTCATTTAAAGACAAATCCAATGATATCAAAATGCCTCTTCGTCTTAGAACAGGACGATTGTTCTCATAATCTCTCCAAACACCTACTTAGTCATAACATAATAATCATCAGCGAACGCACTTCTCCGAAACACGATACAACTGCCCTTTATTACGTCACGTCACATCTACGTCATTAATTAACCGAAAAAACCGCTTATTCATTACTGGACAACACTAATAGGTTAGCTGACCAACAATTAGACTCGCTTAGTGAACTATAGCTTGCATATACACCAAGATTCGATTGTCAGAGGTAGTATATACATAATGAATTAGGGCATGTTTCCAGTGTTGGGAAGGTAATATGTTAATATTTATTTACAATTGTATTGGAACACATGAATATAAAAAAAACATCTTACTTGTAATACTATGTATTATTTAAGTGTACCTTTACCTTTAGTAAGACATAAATATCAAAGAAAAATTACATAACAAAAACTCATATGTAGTTTCGATACAAATATATATCCCATATTAAAGTATAAGAGGATCAATTATTCGATTTATTATTGTATAGGGAAGCGAAATGACATTTATATATAACTGCATAACACACCCATAGATTGAGAGTAACAAAAACATTATTTACTCAGCTGTTGCCCTGTAATTATTAAACAATGCCGACATCTTGCACTGTATTCCGCATTACGCATTACAATATTCATATTCTTACATCGTGATTGTAATCATGTTTATCCTATACTACATTTTACCGATCATCCTTAATTACAATTCAATTGGTTGTTACTTAACATTGTTCTCATTATGACATACTAGTAACAGATAATATACGCATATTAATACGACGATTTACAGTTCCATTTACAAAATCATATACTGATAAACAGCTACAACAAAACCCTTTTTCATCAGATAAAACCTTAAACCTTCTCAATTTGTACTCTTTGTACAATAGTTTACTATAACCTTACTTTAACCCCCTAGGAGACAGTCGTCCCTTTGTGTTATATTCTTAACTAGTGACCCGCTCCGGCTTTGTATATTAAATATATAGTCTACTCCACTATTTAATGGATGTTATTATACACATAAACCTTCCTCTTGAATCACTCTATCTATTGAAAAAAAAACACATCAAAATCCTTTGCGTAGTTTCAAAGATTTAAGCATACAAAGGGACATAGGGAGAAAGAAAGCGACTTTGTTTTATACTATGTAGCGATAATAACTGTAACACCAACACACTTAGTGATACCACAAAAATGGTACAACACGCATTCCAGTAACACCGTCATAAGAGTCACGGTTGCTCGCACGCTTCCTCTCTCTTATCAATAAATTTACTCTTTGATAATGCTCGTAAATACCTAAGGATGGCCATCAACAACTCTTTGTTTACCAACAGAACGCTTTCTTGGAAAAAGGGTATTAGGATTCTTGTAAGAATAAAAATTAATACTTTAATAGGTATAGTTTTGGTTATAAATACGTATTTCGAAGTTATTGCTAGAGTTCGATTGTCTATTTTCATAATGGCTGTGTAAATGACAAATATGGTTTTGGAACTAACACGCTTATTTCAATTATAAATATATACACATCACGCCTCATTCCCTGTAGAGGGGTAGGCAGAGATCACATATCCTCATTTCTCCCGATCCTGACAGACCACTTTCGCTTCATTGACACTCATACATCTTCTCATAGACACTCAGCGGTTATAGGTACTCCTAACGTCACCCTTTTTCAATGTAGCGTCTATCTGACTGATATTTTTCAATCATGTATGATATGATATTCACATTTTTCAGAAAAAGCAATCATCGAGCAATAAAATTTAATATTAAGGATAAGCCCTTATGTTTTACTTCTGGTGACAAAACAACAATCATATGATTCATCAAGAAAAACATTTAGTAACAAATAATTTTCGATATAGTCATAATATTGGTGGATTATACATATTTATCATAAGGTACATGACTTATAAGGTATGACCTATTAATTCAAACTTCACATTTTGATGAAAAATCGTGTTCAACGTTGCAACACTTCAAAATCACATTCCCAAAGATGATATAAAGAGAGATAAGACTCGCTTATCTCGATAAAGCCACCTAAATGGTGACTCACTTTACGCTTTTATTATTTATGATATTGCACTATACCCACATATTAAGTTGTTAAGTTTAAAGCATAAACGTGGCCTGAATATGTTGAGGCTGCTATGTGCTTGCTAGCTGGTCTATATATAATATTTTCAAACTAAGCTAGGTTAAACTTATGGCTTTGTGTGGTCAGCAATTATGATTGTAATAAAATAACATGTTATGTTTCAGTTATGAGTTGATAAAATGTAATAGTGTAAGAATATAACCTGAAATACAATTTTTTACAAAAAAGAGTATGTGTACTTTTTATGACATGCAATGAAATAATATTCAGATAAAAACATGATTTCAAAAAATATATATACATATTTTTTTTATTTAAACAACTTTGGACAATTCATTAGACATATAATAAGGATATCCTACATTAATTTACTGTTCTGTCATCCATCACGTGTCTACTCTACTCATTAAGTTAGAATTCATAAAGCTACTGGCTAAACGCATGTACTGTTATTAATAACAAAGATTACGTGATGTCCACCAATAAAAAACATACATGACGTTTGTATACGCACAAGCGCGGAATTTCAAATTGTACAAACCGACATACTCGTAAATCGGGTTTTTCATTCAAGAGAAAAACGATTTCATTTTGTTCACACACAATGATGGACTACTAATAAAAGCAGAATATTAATCATAACTATGAAATTCCTTAGCACATTCGATGTATTGTTTTCAATACACATCTGGTGTCATTGGGTGACATCACGGCGGTATAGTGCCAAATTGAACATAAGTACAGAATTCGTTAAAAAATAGTGCTGAAACCAAAATCAACTATAATTGTACAGAATGATTGAATAAACAAATAAAAAAAGATACCTCACTTAAACGAGAAACAAAGCCATGGACAACGTACTCGTATATATCCACTACATTTTCAATGTCTTTTTTTTTAGATTCATTTAAATTAACCTTAAAATCTATGAATCGGAATCGCCAGTACAAATCCTTCCTTTTGGCTTACAATAAGTGTTTTTATGATTCTTATGTAGAATAAAAAGCATTTCATTTCCTATTCTATCCTGGCATACTTTAGGATGTAAAGAAAATTGACCTTCCTTGTTATGTTTCCGCTAAATCGGAGAGATATGGGTTCGAAGTTCGGATCTGTTCATCCGTGGGCGTCGTAATGGACATTTTTCGATGTTGATGTACACATGGCAGCACGCGAACGAGAAAGGTAAACATCGTAAGTATCTACGAGTATTTTCGCACGCAATAACGGAGAGAGGTCTAATCTGGGACTGTAATATGAATTGACCAGCTGTCTTTCTTCTCATACGATAAGGGCTACTAAATGTACCTATTGGTAATGTTTGATCTCATATTGTATATTTTGTTGTTGTAATAATTCTTCGTATTGTTCATATTAAACAAAAAAAATTTAATTTCAATTCATTGTGTAATTAAATAGTATGCTAATTCGGATTATTACAAAAAATTCTATATAAGGGGAAGAAATAATGAGATTATAATATCTGTCTACCACTCTAAAGACACATGGCATATCACGCGTATTATATGCATGAGTATCTCGCGATCTAAATACACTCAAACCATTTTTAAGTACGCGTTAAACTAAACTGAATTTAACGAGAGCGGGTGCAACAACCCTGTTCACTTTAAATTCATAGCGTTCCGTTTCCTTCATTACATATTTTTCGCGAAATAAGTCAGTGACCGGCCACTATCTACTGGCCCATTCGACATTGATATTACGCCCGTATCACCATTTATATCTCCGAATTGCTTATTTATTTTATTACTGAACACAAATAACAATAAATTGTGTTGGACAAACATGGACGTATACCATTGATTATCTTGAAACATATCGTACATTTACTTCTGCAGGTACTACGAAATAAAGATGTTTTCGTAAAACTTGTTTTTTATGTTTATAGAAAAACTGTGCCGTTTAAAGAGAAATAATAGCGGGATATTATTTTATTTTATAATATTTTATCAAATAATTACGTAACGTAATCATAACACTTCGATTAATTCAGAAAGTTAGAAGCATATAATCCCATCTTCAAAATTACGGAATATATCCACAATCTAACGTAACAAACACGTGATGACTAATGATTCCCTATCCCAATGAATACGCAGCCTATCTTATAAGACCTATTAACTTTTATATCTACTTAATAACTTTTATCACCAACATATTTCATTCATTTTACAGAAGCAATTTAATATAGACGTATGTACGAATATGTATGAATCCACGCTCGTTAGCTGCCTAACTAGTACCAAACTATTGACACACCGCAATCAACGTACATACAACTTGAAGCTGGACTTACGAACCCCCGATTGTTCGGACTAACCTTACATCGAATGTGCACGTGAAAAACAAAAGTATAATTCTATTGCGTCTTTTTTGTGTACCAATCAGTCGGTAGGCAACCGTGCACTATGACTCAACACTTACGTGCTAATCTATTTTCGTACGATGAGATTATGGTTTTAATTCACACACTGTTCTGAGTTAAAAAACTTAAGTGACCTGTTGAACGCTAACGCTAATAATTGGCAGCGCATATCTCAATACAGTTAGCACGTTTCTTAGGAAAGAGTTGAACCAATATGTCTCCTATTGTCGTACGTTAGATATAGTTTTACATTGACATGTACTATACATATTACTTCATTACTGCTTTTTTATTGATAAGTAGCAAAATCATGTTTGAAAATAAGAATAGTTTAAGTTGAGTTTTAAACAGGATGTAACTATCTTTCTTATCCCCTAGTCTCTAAAATACCGAGAAGAAAAGCACTATATATTGACTGAACAGTAAAAAAGGAATTCTGAGAAGGAACAGCCAATCAGAATGGTTAACCTATTGATTTTAACGACTTTGAAATGAATACGATAGTGTTTATGTGCATTTCTAGAGTTTATTTGCATCGAATAGATATGATGACACTAGAACATAATAATATCGTTTCTTGAACACACATGTTTTCAATACAAAGTTTGCGCGACCTAATAACTTTCGAACATTACTTCGGGAACAGGCAATTACACTTTAATATGACACGAATATTCCTGTATTTTATTACGGTTACTTAAGGAGCTAATGCACAAATATTGAATATATCCAAAAGAATATATATTAGAGGTGTTTATAGCCAAACTTGTAACACATAGAACTTCAACGTCTTAATTTAGTAATTAGTTTGTAATTACAAATTCTTAGTTTTGAAACTTAGTAAATTAATAATTATTTATATTTGGTGTACCTCAAAAATAATTGTGGATATCTCAATTCGATCAATTGCACGATTTTCTTTTGTTTTATTTTAATGCTACAACTAGTATTATGACGTATTTAGTATATTTATACTCGTACAACTTGTGACAACAAACGAAAAGTGAATATTTGTTACTATACTATAATAAAATATACGATATAAGGAAGCCATAAAATTAAATTTGTCAACTGGCCCTTAACACTATTTGGGAGTGGGTCGTGACAGGTGGTCAGGACTCCGCCCATGCCTCGGTCAAACACCTTGGTTGACAGGCTCGTGCGAAAACAGATCACGACTTCCAAATTCTTTATTGAGGATGTACCTCGAAAGTATACGAGCGAGGTTTCGACTATGAGAACGAAAAACTAATAGTTCAATTAAATAAAGGTACATATCTATTAAGAAATTCCAAAACATATGCGTTTTCTTTCTACGCTGATATTTCTAGACGACATAAGTAACTAAGGAATAATATCGTGAGAAAACCTACTTATTCCTCGGAACAAGCTATTCTATAGAGCGTTCACTATTTGATGAAAGGAGAATTTAAAAAGTTATTTAACCACCAGAGTGTAGTAACTTGTTTATAGATCGCAAACTATTAAAATAAATACCTCTATTTTACTAGTAGTAAATAAATAAATTGAATGACTATTGTCATCTGCCATGTCACATACAAATGAGGAAGTTAAACCTAAGAATAAATCTTTCACATAATCGATAGGATTGAGTAAACATTGCATAAATATGTGAGGTTGGCTAATAAATAATATTAAGGAAAATAGCCTCCGACATTACCATCCATGGAATATCACCAACTACTTGTCGTGATAAATAAAACCTAGTGTTTGTTAGAATAAACGTAATCTGTCTTTGTATTTAAATGCCCTTTATGTCTTTTATATTGGAATCGCTAACTGTGAATGAAATGACCATTGTTCTATAAATTGATGTGCAGACTTGCTGGTTACATACTTCATCTATATATTGCTCTAGGCCAGTAAGGGACATTAAGAAAACTAAATACTGATTTCGACCCGCCTATTAACAAAAAAGTTTAGTCCATTGTTTTGGGTATTTGGATCATTTCTTACTAGCCAGTGATTCCTGTTCAATTAAGCAATATCAATCTATTGTTGTGTTATCTTGCTTTCCAAAAACATAAAGACTCATATCAATTACAACTCAGCTAATATACTTTACTATTCATAAGCCACATACAATACAAGGCACACGACCTGTTTTTACCTTCCTTTATTTCAACGACATAGAAGAAAACCTACTTATTAATTAACGATATACAAATACATTCACGTTCTTTAATCCCTTTCGGAGTGAATAGAACCACGATGATATAATATCTTCTTGGTCATTTTGTAGCATATTACTAAAACTAACAAAAAACCCCAATTATAACACATAGCGTATCATTCCTCCTACATTACTACATCTATCACTCACCCTAGCCAACTGCATATCTCTCTCCGCGGTGACAGCTGCCAGCTTCTCATTGGCATCTTCCAGAGCGGCGCGTATGGCGGTTAAGTCGCGCAGTTTCGCGTCCTTCTCGGCTGTTGCACTCCTGGCTGTAGCTTCAAGGGACGCCAGCTCGTTGGACAAAGTGCAACGGGCTGTGGTCTCTTGTTCTAAAGCTGCTTGGAGGCCTACAACCTGAAGGGAGGTAGGTGTATTAGTATGGACACGGGTGAAAATTAATGATGAAATATAGGGAATTTTCTTATCCATTTATATGCAAAGTACGTTTCACTGTACTCGAAACGTAAGTACTATAGAAGCTATAAAGAACTTTATATAACCGAACTATGTTTATAAAAACTACACTCATTATATCATGCATAAGAATGAAGATGATATGTCCTTTTTCCCGAAGAAATCCCTAGAATCTCGTAAATTATAATTCTCATTCTATACCCTTAACGATTACTAAAATCATCACGTAATTGCTCCCAAACACAGACGTAAGACTCTTCGGATATCTTTGTTCCATTACTACAGACATTGAACATTTGGACACGCAACATTACATATATTATATTATATAATATATTATATTTCATATATTATAAACCGCCCATATATTACACTACATTCGTCCTCAACCCATGCATCTTCACTACCAACTCCCCCATACCTTCTCAGCCTCCTGCCGGTGTTCTCCCTCCAATTTCTGGAGCCGCTGCTGCATCTGCCGGTAGTCGACCCTGAGCATGGACATCTGCCGCTCTTTCTCTTGGCAGGCCGCGTCAGCCCTTTGCCGCGCCGACTTCTCTTCTCCCAACTTGTTTTGAAGGGCTTTGGAGGGAATTTTGGATTAGGGTTTTTGGTAATAATATTGGATATAATAGGATTTATAAGGTACTTGTTTTTATTTAGTGGTAAAATATTCGTAACTGGTAATATTGGGGTGAATGGCCAAAAATGTCAACTTACTTTTGAAGTCATAAATATGAGATTGCTTTTTTCTATGTAGAGTAAGGGATTTTAGAAAATAAATACAATAGTTATTGTAATACGACACCGAAAGTAAAATATTCGTCATTGAATAAATCCATTTCTATCTATTATTACTATCGTACTTTCTTTTGTAATTTTGAGTTTCTTTAAGCAGGTATTCATGATTCAGCTCCAATAATGACGTAACTAATGTTTATAAATATATTAACGCGAATTTAATATTAACATTCATAAAAATGCCTCTAAAGTTAGAAACTGTGATATAACTATTATTATTAGATTGAGATAACAGGACATCTAAACATGAGAAACTAAGATTACATTACAGGGGGTTATACTTATTAATAAAAAACCATGTTGGGAATCTACTACTACTGGTAAACGAGCCTTATTAAGTAAAATAATCAACAATACCTTTCAACAGCTTTTCCATTTTCCCTGAAGCATGCAAAGGTGAATAGCATACTTTAGTAATAGTTTTAAAAACCTTCTACAACTAGGATGGGTTCATAGCGTATTCAAAACATGTTTGGTAGCATACAAAGAGTCAAGTTTGTAGGGTGACTATAAAGCTACTATACATACCCTTAACCATTTCCAGGTTAGCCTCTTCCTTATCGAGCAGCTGGGACCTTTGAGTATCATGATGAGCCCTTAGTTCTTGCTGGTACATCATCTGCGCCGTCCTCAACTCATGCGTGAGTTCCGCGCATTGCGTTTCCAAGGCAACGGCCCTCTCCGCCAGCTGTTGATTGTCCGCGTTCACACGGGCCAGTCTTTGTGCTGATCTTTCCAACTCCGCGTGAGCTGCAGTCAGTCGTGAGCCGGCTTCCGCGCAGGCCGCATCTGCTCTCTGCTTAGCGGACACTGCTGCAGCGGTCCTGGCACCCAAAGCTGCACACTCTCTTTCAAGGGCGTCCCTTTGAGCTCGTATACTGGATAGGGTCCCGTCACTAGCCGCCGCCGCAGCAGCCTGAGCAGCACACAGCTCCGCAGCTTGTTTCCTAGATTTAGCAGCCGCGTCCGCTTCTTGTTTCAATTTCTCTCGCATCTCACCTAACTGCTTCTCCAAGGAGTTGATCTTATCGTTGTATGTTTGCAGATTGGTCATTTCCTTGGCACGCTTTCCTTGTTCTTCTTCGAGACGACGCTTGACATCACTCAAATGGGTTTCAGCCTTTCTCTTAGCTTCCGATTCCAGTTCGGCTCTTCGCTGAAGTTCTTTGAGGTCGTGACGTAGCAAAGCCAGTTCTTTGTCAGTGTCGGCAATCTTCTGCTTACTCCTCGCGTCGCGCTGCAACAACTCTTCCAATTGGTTGCACACCGCCATGTGTCTGTCTTCCAGCTTGCTCTTGCTGTCTCTCTCTCGATCTAAAAGCTTTTCTAGTTCTACGAGAGCTTCAGATCTGGTGTTGTTCACGTGGTTCGTCGCTGTGGTGTCGACCACGTCAGCGGCCTTGCCTTTCCCACACAACTGATAATCACCGTTGTAAGTGAATCCGACAAAGGGCAAGTGGTTACCAACGAAAGCTTTGGGCACCGGGAATGACTCATCCAATCCCACTGACTTTTCTATTTCGTCAAAGTTCCTCGTGTCGTCGTCGCTCGATAGCTCTGGCACTACGGGCGGAACTGAATCCCTCAGGTTCTCGAAGCTCCACTGATCGTTGATGAAGAAGGGATGCTGTTTGATTTCGTCTACGCTATTTTTACCTAATCGTTTTGTTCTGTCAGTCAAGAGGCCTCTGATGAGAGATTTGGCCTCCTTTGAGATCTCCACGTCGTCCGGGAATTGCAGCGAGTTCTTGTGATCCATGATCTTACCATAGGTGCCTACTAAACTGTCATCGTAAAAGGGGGGATCACCAACTAACATTTCATACAGGAATATGCCCACGGCCCACCAGTCGCACTCGCGGCCGTAGACGCCCTCGCCGTTCTGCGACTGCAGCACCTCTGGCGAGATGAAGTCGGGCGTGCCCACGGCGTTGCTGGCGCGCACGAGCCCGTCGGGGCCCATGCGGACGCAGGTGCCGAAGTCCGCGAGTTTCAAGTGGCCGTACCTATCTATTAACATATTGTCGGGCTTCACGTCTCGATGCACGAAGCCCATATTGTGTATCACATCTAGAGCTAGGACTATTTCCATTATATAAAACTTGGCCCACTTCTCTGGTATATCGTAATTGGACATAAGACTAACGAGGTCCCCTCCCGGCATGTAGTCCATCACCATGTACAGGTACTTGTGGTCTTGGAAGGCGAAGTGGAGCTTGAGGATCCACTCGGAGTTGGCGTGCGCCATGATGAACCGCTCCTCCCAGAAGAACGTCGAGTCGGACCGCTTGATCATCTCCACCTTACTGAGCAATTTCATGGCATATACTTGACGCGTGTACTTGTATCTGACTAGTTGTACTTCACCAAAGGCACCTCTCCCTATCACTTTTATGAGGTCGAAATCTGCCGCTTTGAGGCGCAGATCCGCTATTTGAGATGCTAAGGTTTCATCTGAAACAAAACAAAATAGTTGCTTATTATAGTTACTGATATGATGAACTATATTAAAAATTCGTATAATTGCATAAATATTTATGTATAATGCCCTATTATCTTACAGGATCGGCAGTCTACCCATCGCCTTAATATTACCTAACAGATAAAACTTATAGCCCTGATAAATCTCCTCTCAACATGCATTGTCATAAATTCTTCACACTATGCACACCCATCTTAAGAAGAAAATCTATATACTGAATATGGTAAACTAGTTTCATCTGCAAAGGTATGTACTAATGCGCTATGTGCAACTAATATTGTCACAACACATTCCTATGAATATCCAAGCATCTATTTTATTTACTTTACTAGACAATTATGCTTTGTACTCCTATTTAAGAGTGATAGTTAGTCTATGTATGAAGTTAAATTTCTATCACTTAATCAATATAAGCACTAGATGAAACTTTCAAAATATTAAATAGAATTTTTTTTACCTAACTAGTTAGTTAAGTTATGAAGTAACTAGTTAGTAAACAGACTCATACAACAGGCTAACTTAGTCTAAAGATATATGGCGTTACATAATATAAAAAGAACCTTCAAGCAAAACTTAAATATTCTTGAATCAAAAAGCTAGTGAGAATCTCACTATTAATTTTACAACTGTTCTATAAACAGGGTATTTAGAGAACTCGCATGACACCTACACAATATAACCCAGGACACAGGTGAAATAGTACATACTAAGCCTTTGTATTTTCCTAAAGGCGGCTAACTATTAATTTTACAACTGTTCTATAAACAGGCTATTTTAGAAGTGGCAAAATGCTTATGAATAGAATCAATATAACCTAGGACCTTCCGTAGGTGCAGTAGTACATATCGTCCCTTAGCTTACAACACTGCTTAAGTAATTTTTACCAACTTTACAGGAGACAAAAAAACCTGTGCGGTGTTGCGACTTTTTTGAATGAAGACTTCTGATTAGCTGAAATCTATTTCATGAGATTAATGGTTCAATGCACAATGGGCAGGTTCATTCAATGGCATTAAAATGTAAAAACCACCAATTTTCAACTTGAGTGGTGTTGTTAGCTGAGGGACGATATTCAGCCTCTGCATTTTTCTAAAGACTCATATGTAGTGTGACAATTAGAAGAGCATGCATGAGAAGATTAATGAGTGTAAGTAAGATAGGAGAGATTTGTCAGGGTCATTCTAGGTGATGACTTGTTGCCTATCACAGTAAAAAGGCCTGAATGTGTATATGCACTCATTGTAAACAGTAGTTTACTTAGGTCTATTTTGTTGTTAGCTATCATATTGACAGTGAATTAATGAACAAATATTTACACTTTAATATACAACAAATGTTATGTAATCTTAAGGTTAACCCAAACAATTTACATGTAAAGTTATCAGTCTAACTACCACTGTAGCTTGCCTCATGGACACTCTGTATAATTCATGTTGTTTCTCATAGACACAAAATTTAAGTCACATTTAACTAGCTTGACTATCAGGGGCCTTACTCCACTAATGCCTTTTAGGCACAATATTACTTCAGTAGTGATACAGTAATACTTCAGTGGTCGTAATTTGACACTTTTAGCTCCTCCACTATGTCTTAAATGCATTAGTGCAGTAAGGCCCTAGGATTGTGATACTATTGATACAGGACATTTGTGATAGGTGGTGTTTTCATGATCTGAAAGTTTCCATTCATCCCTATATTGTATTCAAATTATGATCCGCAATTTGTCAACATGACTTGTTTTCTCATTAACGTCTTATTGGCCAGTTTAACTTTTGAAAATCATTACGTCACTAACTATTTACTTAATATAGCCTATAGCGTATAAGCCTATAGTCCCTAAGTCAAAATTTGCCACACAAAACTCTTTCACAACCCTCGTGGGATAGTCAAAGGTCCATCCCCGCAACTGCAGAGCTAGTAATTTTATGACTACCTTGATTATGCATCATTGTACTGTTTGCTATCAGGCTGGCAAGTGATAAACTAAATCGCCATTTTCAAACACTGAATATTGTATTATTATAGCTGATCTGTGGAAAAAGTAGGTTTCCTTACAATGATTTCCTTTATCATAGTTAATTGATGCTTTTTTCAAATGTAATTTTATTATTTTTTCAACTTACTATCAGTGATATTTACGATCTTTAAATTGAATAAAAGAATTCCATTTCCATATTGTTCCAATAGGGCAACAATGAAGTGAAAGTGGTATGTAAGGATCGGGAAAGATGGGTATCCGTGATCTCTGCCTACCTCTCTACAGGTTGTATGTATAAATTGGGGATATTCGTCTTAAGGAAGGTTTACATAGTGTATAGAACAGATACAGTTTGTACATGACAGCAATCATCAGTATCTGCTTGTACCAATGGGATTTTGGGGCCAAAATATTCATACTCTTTAATATTGCATATAGTTACTTTATATTCAGATACATTAAAATCCTTTATATCTCTTTCGAAGCGGACAGAACCTCTGAGGAAAAATAATTTCCCCCAAGTTATTTATTAGCATTTTCTTTACCTCTAACTATTTCTTTATTTTTAATATGAAAATTGTAATATTTGTAAATTGCATATGCTTTTGGTACCTATGTTTCCTAACTTGCTCATATACTTGATAACAAAACCAACTATAAATGGTATAAAAAATTGCAATATAAAATGCAATAAAAAAAAAACTTAACAAGAGTAAAAATGAATATTTTCTAGTCATTAAATTCAATATTTTTATTTCATTAATATTGATTAATTCCGATTAATTAATTTGGACAATTTCAAGCTCCTTGTTCATCCTTTACGAACTAAGGTTCCTAGATCTACTTACTCTCTCTGATGATGAGATGACTCTGTTTGTTTTGGTGATTGTCACACTATACAAAAATACAAGAGTTAGAAACGTAAATCTGTATATGAAATATGTGCACTTTTACAAGGTTTAGAATATTCATCTTGTGTACTCATACTACTTACAATACTTACTCAAAATGTGAAGGATTTATTTAGAAAGATCTTAGTGAATGCGTAAGTCAATTTCTATTCTCCTATAATTTTCGCACTAGTGCAGGCACCCAAGTATAGTAATCTAGGTTAGAAGTTTAAATGTTTTGTTTAGATTAAAATACCTAATTATGTATATTCACAAACAAGTAAGTACTGTTCATATTATATTATTACTTTAACATACTTTCAATTTACAGTTCTAGTGTGAACATTATTAACAAACACATTAAAGAGATTACTAAAATAAAACACTCAGTGATATTCTGCTCATAAATAATAAAGTACATGGAAAATAGTAAAGCTTTGTATAAGCTAAGCCTAACAAGATAAATCATGTCTCTCAACATTAGTCATCATTTAAGAAATTATATGAATCTAGAATTCTGAAGATTATGTCCAATGTTATTGAATTCAATATACTCATTTAATCTATCACAATACTGATGCTGTTCATCTTGTAGATATGTTACATACACCAAGGAAAGAATAAAAGCAAATACCTAAGTATTGTGTTATTTACAATACTCAAATATAAGAAATTATGTTAATATGCTGAAGTAGAGATAGGTATGCATAAAACAATGTCTATTTAAATGAAATGACTAAATCAATTACTTCAGACCCATTAGAAAAAGTAATTCTCAGGCAACTACCTACTAAACAAATAGCTGCAGATTGTGTAAAAAAATGTGTTGTATGAACTATTGTGGTTGTTTAGATGGAAATACATTATGAATATACTTACATCTAGAGGTGTAAGCTTCGACATTTTTCATACGTCGAATGGCTGGATGATCACAGTCAGAAACTAGTGCTGTGACAGTATCCAGAAGACAGTCTACGTTGCCAGTGGACCGCTTGTCGCATAGACGCTCCTCCAGAGCGCGCAGCCTCCGGAGACGCTCGTCGTCCACCACCAGCTCCATCTTCGGCTTCACCACACCGTCTCACTGAACACTCATCGACATTATCACCAACACTGAAGAGGGGTCCCTCTCATTTCACTACGCGGACACCGTTAACACATCCGCGGTCAACGATGAATCTTATCCTGCGCCAACGATTCCGGTAACATTATCAATCACTTACGAGATGGAACAAATATTACATTCAGACTCAAAGCTCACACTGACAGCAGATAAAAGGTAGAATTCACAACAAAGCATTGGCACGTTGCAAGGCACTCTAACGTTTTCTTAACTTACATTACAAATATCACTACCTATTTAATTGTATCAACTGGCTTCAGTAATAAATATGACGGCTAAATACTTATAAAATACCTAATTAATTACGAAATAATCGGCCGCTTGATAGATGAACGAACAAAACAGTATAATGAAGTTGCACCTTTTTGCCCAGTTCCGACCGAACACCGAGTTCCGCAAAAGTTGCCAAGTTTAGTGCAGTTCCTAATATCAGACGTTCACTAGTACTTACTAGTAACGAGGTGTCCCATCACTAAGGATAAAAACTATTACTTTTTTATTTTTGTAATGCACTGTCTAAATGACCTGCTAAAACAAGGATATCGATTAACATGATAACATTATAGAATAATTTCAAAATAACATAAAATTCAAATCAAATCAGAAGTGTTTCATAAAATCACAGATATCTTTACGATTCGCAATTGCTGTCTCCACTTTTGCATCACAATCATTTACAAATCTCCATATGTATCATAATTAATAAAAAAGATATACATTGTTGCCTTAAACAATAATTGACTTCATTTTAGAACTATCTATTAAAAAATATCTTACATAGACCGTTACGAAAAAAATTCTTTATTATTATATCGTCCTTCTACTAGTCTTCAATAATATTTGCGGAAAAAGTTATTACAGCTTTTTATTATTTACGTACGAAATATTCATACGAAATATTTTTATACATATTAAAAACCTTCATTAAATGTTTTGTGATAGACTTGCACTGAATAAAATTATATCTAGTAGTAGTTATTTTCAAAATGTGGTAGGACGCGACTTAGATTATGCAGTAATGGATTGTATAAGGTAAAGGTTCTTGTCATAGAGTACAATAGATTTTAATGTTTCCGATATTCTATTAAACCTTGAAGAAAGTAAAATGACTTGTAAGCTGAGGAAACATACATAGATAGATTTGATCTATAAATTTTGACCAGTAATACGTGTGAAAACACTTATTTTAATTACAGCAAGACCCGTGACTTCGTTGAAAAGAAAATAACTCTTCCTCTAATCATGGATTTGCTGGGTGTCGCCTTTATTGAACCCAAGATAGTGTAAAAAATACTTTATATAATTCATTCGCTTCACTCGGTCTTGATGTAGTCATGCAATTCATTCAATCAATCAGTCATTTCAGTTCAGTGAGCAAAAGTAATATGGCGGTGCTAGACGGAATGTTCATCAGTTGCTAATTTTTCTGCACTGGTAAAAATTGCAATAAAGTTGATTACAATCAAGTTTTAGTGAATTGTTTTTTTACACAACTACTACTTTGTTAGCTGGGACATTGAAAATATTGTAAAAGTTTCTTATTTTTGTAATGCTATTTGTTACTTCGTTGCTGGTGTAAAAATAATTGTGACCAAAATACACGTTATTTTATTTTAAGGTAAATATTTTTTTAATATTATTCCTAGTATCCTTTTTGTATAGCTCATAAAAAAATGTGGATGTATCATCCTGAACTACATTGAAAAATTAAAATATTTCGTGTGAAGTGTCATGGTGATACATTTCTTACTAAAATTAGGAATATAATACTAAAGATTACACTTATGGTTTATTTGACGTTTCTGAAAATGATCCTTTTCAAAGAAAATACTATTCAGATGTTAATTTTGCTGAAATTGGTTCGAATTCTTTAAGTTCAATAAATCACGTGTATACAAGTCGGGTCGTTATGAGGTCAATAACTGCTACCTTCGGCTTATTTCTGCAAACGATTGACCGGGGAGGTATGTAAAATGAACCTTGATTGTTGCAATCCCTAATCGAATGCTTAATTGGTTCATTGAATGCGTGAAATCGTCGCCCAAGTGGCGATTGTGCGAGCTTTTTGCATCGCGATATTTGACACCTGTGTTCTGCAGTGCGTTATCGACGTGCGACAGATGTTGAGGTGCGCGAAAGGTGTTCCTTTGTGCGGCTGCAACAATGTAAACAAGTGTAGACGCGATACCCTCCGTGGGGACAAAGCTACGTCCCCCTTCATCCCACATTTGCCATATGACAATCAGCTGAGCATCCCATATGTGCCCACTTGCAAAACACTCTCCCACTACAATTTGATCCCCCCACCACTAGTTAACCTAAATTTTCAATCTCTTATGAGGATTCTCTCAAAATGTGACCTGCTTTTGATTTTTGATTCCATCCTAATAAGGTATAGTTGAGTCTATCCCTCAAATATGTTCTTGTCATAGTTGAGTTATCTTATCTGCTGGAGCTCTCTATCAGATCAATCTGTTCTTGTTACTGACATCATGGCCATTGTGAGGTGGCC
This sequence comes from Leucoptera coffeella, assembly GCA_030578115.1. Taxonomy (NCBI): domain Eukaryota; kingdom Metazoa; phylum Arthropoda; class Insecta; order Lepidoptera; family Lyonetiidae; genus Leucoptera; species Leucoptera coffeella. Next base: position 185,353 of record JAMBLF010000734.1, read on the forward strand.
GTGACCCTTATCTCAATATAGGTACCTACCTTTGACATCAAAGCATGCATATTTGACATTATACCTCATATTTAACTTTCATGACAAGTACGCATAATTTACTTAAAAAATATTTTTTTGATGTCAATAGGTTAATCCTTGTGATAGAGAAAGCATACATACCTAATTAAGCCCATGTGCAATTTGTGTAATAGGAAGCTTGTCAAAGATTAGTAATTTCATTTATTACTAATTGTGTAATATGATTTGCTGATTAAAATCAAGCAATTACTTAGAGAGGCTGCGAGGGAAAGTGTGCAACATATTAATATTTCAATTTATAGTATAATAAAATACTTAATATGCGCTAATATTAGTTACATAAGAGTTTTTGTGGTTAGGTACTCATAAAGGTTGCTAATTTTTGTACACACTTATTTACATCATTACACAATTGTCATTGCAATTAAATTGAATACAAAAATATCTATGCATATGCACTTAGTAGTTAATGTAGTAGTATTGTCACAGAGTCCAAATAGACTTGATTCCTTACCAAAAACCTAGTAAAACATATTCCCTTGTTACCTCAAGGTTTGAAAATAAGATGTTTATGTATTTTTAGTTGCAGTAAGCTGATTTTGTTTTTGTGGTTATATCAATGTAGTCATAGCAACTAAAATGCATGCAATATGATAACATGCATCTGATAGATTTTGTGCATTCAGTGTTATATGATATGATTAAAGTAATACGATATGAGATATCTGCCTGTCTAACATTAGTGTGCATTATAAATTTAAACCTAGTAAAAATATCAACCTACAGAATTAAAACACAGATCCAATGGCAGAAAAACTTAGATAAAGCTATAAAAATTAATCAATGCTGGACATAATGATTCATATCCTGTCTTTGACATAATTTTGTAAAAAGCAGTAATATCTATAATAAAATAAGTTTAAGGTTCTGTAAATGTTTTAAATAAGGTTGTTTGAAAAACTTGTACTTGCCCCAAACACTTTGTTTTAGTGTAGTGTGTTTAATATTCTTATCAATTGTTAAAAAATGTACCAAATGTACATGTAATGTATGAACCAAAATGTGGTAAATTTGCATAAAATTAAAGTTTATTTATTGCATTAAGTAAATTATAATGTATCATGTTCTCATGCACTACTAACCTATTTAAATAAATACCACAACAAATCCACAATAAGTGTAATAATAACATATGAGTATTTGCAGAATGTATGTCATGTATTAGTTAAGTTACTGAACAACAATGGTATAATATGAATCCAAGATCCTAAGATAAGATCCTTTTGAAGGAAAATTTCTTTACCAAAACTTGCACATAAGTTGCTGGATATTTTTATTCCGAATCCCAACTAGCATGGAAGCTATAAATAAATAAAGAATTATCTTAACATCCTCATGTGTTGTTCCCTGTTTTATTTTAAACTACAGCAAAAAATTTTATCAGTGTAACATCCGGTTCAACACTATTTTTGTTGTTTTCAGTGCCCGTGTGGCCATGGCTACCCTGATCCAAGAGAATGGCATTAAGGAGCTGAGCAACGGCGCACACGGGGTCGCCAGCCATGGCATGTCTCACAGCATGGCCGCCCACATGGTCCCCGACCATGAGTACTGCGAGCCCTCGCCTGCCACCACTGCGCCCGTGGCGGACAACCCCCAGCAGCCACAGGCCGAAGAGGAAGAGACTCCCGAAATAGATATCATGATAAACAATGTTGTGTGCAGTTTTAGTGTTAAGTGCCACCTGAACTTGAGACAAATAGCTTTGAACGGTGTTAATGTTGAATTTAGGAGGGAAAATGGAATGGTGACTATGAAGTTGAGGCGGCCCTACACGACGGCCTCAATATGGTCATCGGGCCGCATCACATGCACGGGGGCTACCAGCGAGGACCAGGCCAAGGTGGCTGCGCGCCGGTACGCCCGTGCTCTACAAAAACTAGGATTTGAAGTGCGCTTCCGCAACTTTAGAGTTGTGAATGTGCTAGGAACGTGCCGGATGCCCTTCGGCATTCGTATTATAGCATTTTCCAAAAAATACAAAGAAGCAGAGTAAGTTTATTTTTATATTATTATGTTTCTACTTATTTTTATTACTGCATGATTTTTGTAAATTGGTACTTTTTATTTATCTATATTTCAAGGCTTAATTGCTGTTATTTGAAATATCAGGACTGTATTTCCTAATAATAACAAACATTGACAGTTTGTTAGTCAGGAAGCTAACTACATATTAGCAGCATATTTATGTCCCAAACTAGGATAGTACAGCAAATATGTCAACATGTTACTATTTAAAACAATAATTTTATGTCTCTTTACAACATTGTAGCATTTTTCCTGTCAAAAATGATAACATACAAAACTGATTTTGTTAATTTCTTTTAAGCTTTACCTTCTTATCACAAGTTATTTATTATTATATTTGTTGATAATAATGAGACTAACTATATGCTTTTTTAGTGTGTTATTTAAGGTGTGTTAATGATAATTTGATCTAATATTTCATATTATGCAATGACTCATTCACACTATTGTATTAATATTTTGCTACTAGATATTGAACATTGTTATTGCATCAGAATTTCACCATGTCTTATGGCTAGTATTAATCCATATGCTTGGTCATAATCAAAAGAACATTTTCTAGGTGATGAATAATTATTCTTCTAGTTTTTGGGTGATTGGCTAGTAATCACTTATTCAAATAACACATGTATAGGAGGACCTTAATCTATTGCATAGGAGATAAGTAGAGGAGAGATAAGCACTTACTACTCTGGATAGGATGTAATGGTTTTTAAACACTGATGTGCACCAATTTTTAAGTAATGACTAAGCAAAAAAAGTACATAAACAGTTAATTGTCACAAAAGGGACTGTACTCACCGTGCTTATTGTTTTATCTTTATCAATATGGCTACATGTTTTTATGCATATAAAACTTGCAATATAAATGTAGAAAACACCAAAGTTTATTGCATTATTAATACTATTCACTTTCTCAATATTTTATTAGATATTATTGAAAGGAGAAAGTATCATAAAGACAATAGTAAAATTGACTATAGTTATTATACTCTGTGGGGTTTCTTTATATATTTCTTACTCTTGAAGGTTTTGCAGTAGACGATCCAGTAGTGATTTAACTTAAGTTGTTGATTGACTGATAGATATTACTTGATATGCACATATTTGTATTAAATAAGTTGATACGATGGAAGATTTACCATCATAACTTGTTTTTTTTATTAAATTTTTTTGTACTTACTTAGTTATAGTCATAAATCTAATTCTTATGTGTTTACTACCTTAAACTATCCTGGCAAATTATTTAAATTAACGAACATTCCAATTAACATTATTTCCAAATATTTACATAATAAATAGCATTATATTATTTTGATTGCTAAACATAACTTCCCAATGTAGAGATATCAATGGCCTCAGTACGTTTATTTTCATTCATGGTCATAGCTTTTCACAAATACTTGTTAACAGCATAGTTGATAAATTACTATAATATAAACTTCCCTGTGATAAGAGATTACATGTATTGGGTAACATAGTAATGTTATTTTAAACGAGTATTATTCCTGCAAATTATTATCTTAACCATAACACATTATTTTTATGACTACCTTAACTTAAAGATTTGGGATTTCTTTGTCTGTAAGTGTAAGTTCTTATGTAGGCACAAGTTTAGTATAACTCATCATCATCGTAATCATCAGCCTGTCTGAATCCACTGTTGGACATAGGCCTCCCCCAAATGACAAAAGTATAAATATAATTACTATAAATCAAATTAGATGAATAAAATAATTTGTCATGCCATTCTACCCATATCTTAGGGTGTTACCACACCAATCGATCGATTGTCGATCGACGCCATCGATCGACATCGGTCGATGTTGATCGACTGGTGTGGTAGCTTTAATTGATCGACGCCATCGACGGATACCAGTCGACTAACCAATCGATCGATTGCTGATCGATGGCACCGGTCGACGTTGACAAATAGGGAGGGAGCGGTCGGAGCGCAGCACGACTGACGAAACAGCTCGATCGACGTCGACTATTCCATTCTGCCATCGATCGATGCCGTCGATCGACGGTCGATCAATTGGTCTGGTAGAAACTATCGATCGACGTCGACTATTCCATTCTACCATCGATCGATGCCGTCGATCGACAGTCGATCGATTGGTGTGGTAACACCCTTAGGGCAGGGGTGTCCAAACTAGATGGGACCCAGGGCCAATAATCCGACTACTTGGATTAGTACAGGCCAAGAGCAATCTCATTCTAAAAAAAAAAAAAAGAAAAGAAATATATGAAAATTAAAATAAAGTATTATTATATGCAGTGGGTAGAGATCTCTTTGTAGTCGGTGTACCCGAATCGAACTTTTTTTTTAAGTCGGTTAGAAAGGTTCAATGGGTCGCAGTAATCTAAACCGCGGGCCGGTGGTTTGGACAGCCCTGTCTTAGGGTATACATAGGAGTTATTAAGTATGTCTATTGTCTGTCTTTTAATCATAATTAATTGTAATGATTATTTATAAGCATCAATAACAAATACATAAGTAGAGATAAGACATTTTTAAATGTACACAAACAAAGGATCCAAGTAATGTGAGATTATTATTATCTAACTTAAAATAGCATTACAAATAAAACGCTTGATACGCAAATGCTTAAGCTGAGATAACTTTTTCTAAAACAGCATGTCATGTAAAAATAATGTTATGTAGCTGCCATACTTCCAGACATGACGTAGGATAAGACTAATAGCTAAATATAATCTATTAGGTGATCGGCTAGCAACTTTTTACCATTGGTCCATATGTCATCACAACCCCAATATTCAAGCAAAAAAATGATGTTTTCATGTCCTGGGGGTTATGTCCACTCCGAAAGGGATTAAAGGAGGCAAATTATCTATGTAGCAAATGTGATTGTGGTGAAATTTAAATTAATTATTTTTATTTAATCACCATTATGTGCATTCATGCTTATTTATATTAACTATAAACTTTTATAAAGGACGGAGGTGTAAGTTGCCTATAGTTCACTAATGTAAGGCTTTAAACAAACATACTACTATTTACTATATCGCCAGTAACCAGTGTGTGTATGAACTACCTGTACAGACTATGTTTCTCTTATTGAAGAAATTTTGTCTTTATTGTATGCAAATATAAAACATATTTTATAAATGAAATATTGTTTATCCATTTCAGCTATGAACCAGAGTTACATCCGGGTGTTACATTTAAGTTATATAATCCTAAGGCCACATTGAAAATATTCTCCACGGGAGGTGTCACTATTACAGGTTAGTTCTTTTATATATTAGAAGGTGGTGGAGTTAAATAAATTGACAATATAATGAAAAAGTATTAAGTAACAACCCGTAGCTACTGAGTCTCTTTCAGAGTTAGTATATAATTTTCTAAAAATGCATGATAAAGGCCTGTATTATGTCTCATACATTTAGCCTATTTTCTAATGTCCTGAACGAAACCAAACTATAAAATTCTGAAGAATGCTAAAACTGTGGATGTGAACATAAAGTCATGGAGTCAGCTTGACCTACTAGTATTAATATTATCATAATAACTATTAATATTGTGTTGGTAGTTTTGGCCGTTAAGTCTTCAAGAAGTTCCCAACATATACAAGCAAAGTTACATTCATACATATACTAAACCTTTCTTTCCGACGCGACCTCCGTGGCGCGATTGGTTAGACGCCTGAACGCTAATCGTGAGGTCCCGGGTTCGATTCCCGGTGAAGGCAGAGATAACAATTACGCTTTCTTCTGCTTTTCAGTCTGGTCGTTGATTATATATGATATATATGTATGTATCTATATATAATAAGTATACATTTCTTAAATATACGTTGACTAGTACCCTTAACACAAGTCTTAAATGTACTTAGCAAGGGGCTAGTTCAATTGGTGTAATAACGTCCTACAATATTTATTATTTATTTCCCCAATTCCAGCTCGCAGTGTAAGTGACGTGCAGTCAGCCGTGGAGCGTATATTCCCCTTGGTGTACGAGTTCCGTAAAGTGCGGACGCCAGCTGACGAAGAAGCCTTGAGGGCTAGACGCGGCGAGAAGTCAGCTAGCGCACCAGCCAAGCTGCATCCAAACAAAGACCCCCTCACACTGGTACAAGTGTCGGACGACGACGCCGACACGTGGGAGTGAGAAGTCAATTAGGTTCGGCATTTTGTCTCTTTCTGGCGGCGGCCATCTTTGATATTATAACTTAGGATCCGAAGTGTACTGTGTATATAAAGTATACTAAAAAGATGAAATAAGATTATTAGTTGGACGTTTTCATGTACATTTCATTGATGTGAGATGGCAATGCTCAATGACGCCTTGATATCACTAAAATGATGTGTTTTGAAATGTACTGATCATATTTACATATCTAATATAAAATTTTAAAAATCTTCATATAAATATAAACGATTTATCTCATCGAGTAGAAATGCATCAATACAGTGCCAATATCGATTATGTAAATGCTGAGAGTTTTTGTAATGAATATTACATGCTTAATTAAGTACACACGGACTGATTGAGCAAAAAACGTAACCTATTATTCATGCACTTTTTCCCTATACCTTAATTGATTACACTGATGAGTATATTCCTCCTTCAAAACTACTTTTAATCAGCCTTTACTACTGAATCTGCGAATCTTGCCATATTGTGGTTTCAAATTGAGAATTCTTTCATACTTACAAGATGTAAATTGATTAAAAACATGTGCGTCATTAGAAGTAAAGCCCTATAATACCGGTTTCAATCTTCTAGAAATTGCTTCAGCACATATCTTTTAAAGTTACGTAGAATATATGTCTGTCAGTCAGTCAGTGTGATGTTTTTCTACAGTAGCAGTTAAGTTATTGTATCAAAGATAGTGCCGCCGCATCTCGATTAGTTGGTGTTCACCAATGTAATTTTCGTTTTTGATTGTTCGCGTTTCCGACGGAAGCCTGTTTTGTTTTACAATGGAGCCTTTTGTGATGATTGTATCGAGTTGTACGATGCCAACGTGTGATGAAAGCAGGGTGCGAAGGCGACGTTTAGAGCGCAAGCAATATTCTTTTTGTGCCTGATAATGCTATGTAGATAAATGCCGGATTTAGGACAGCCATTCAAGGGAGTGTTGCGAGTATGGACCTGTCAACTGTCAAAGGAACCAAGTGACAATAACTGTCAAATGTTGGTGCTATATGTAGTTAAGGATGCTAAAAGTATCTTACATTAGTGAAGTAATAGTGCTTGTTACGTACTGGACTTTTCACCACTGCTTTGAGACTTTTGAACATTGTAAATCTATGGATTTTCATACTATAGATTTTCATACTATATCTTATATGATCTGTGTATCTTACGACCTTTTCTTATTGATTAATGTTAGGCCTACGTACATTGTACCATTCAATATCTATTACTTTTGGTGCGATTACGTTTACTGCCTAAAATTACTCTGTACAGAAGTCATTAAATTTCTTCGTAGTGATTGAATCCACCTACTATCTATATAGTTTGAACGTTAGCAGTCTTAACAAAGTCGTGTTAGTGCAAAGTAAGTCCATATTATATTTGTGTGTAATATGTTTGGAAAGTTACCGATAGTCAATTAGTGTGTGCGCCACAGTTCCATACTCGCATCACGTGACTTTAACGTAATATATAAAAGCAATAAATGGTTGTAGTTGAAAGTTAAATGGAATTAGACGCCGTGTGAATGCCAAAGATATTTATTCCGCGGATGAGCTGCGTGCTCCGTAGTCACTTGAGATCCTACGACGGTCTTAGCAATTTAGATAATGCAGTTGATCCTAGCCTTACGCTTAGTGTGTTTTCCAAAGCAATAACGTTTGAAGAATCCCAACTAATACGATACCCGCAACAATGTATTCTTAGTTAATGACAAAAACGTAACAAATTATAGGTATATATTATTTTTCTATTTGGAAACTATGCATAAATTACCGAAATTAAATCAAGAATAGCAATAATTAATGTAGATCACTCACATACAGTCACTGAGTTTGTTGACAAGCATAGTTCATTTTTGGTCGCATAAATAGGGGGCGTTAGTGTGCTTATGAATCAAAATGACGTATGACGTTCTCTATCTATTTCTCTAATCTGTACCATGCAGGTACAATATTAATTGTAGTGATACAAGTAGCGGTACAAAACTCTACCGCTGAGCAAAATGTGGAGTGGATAATCGCGTATTGTTACAGTCAAGCACGCAATACTATTGGCCAGAGTAAGGTTAGAGAGCCAACTGGTACGGCTTATACCCACACATTATTCTTTTGGCCCCCTACTGTACCTGTTTGACTTCTGCGTAACAACATCGCTAGAGTTATGCCGCTACTTACTTGTGTTTTGTGCAATGAAGTGACAGGGTTATTTAATGACATATCTAAAATGGTTGCTTCGTACAGAAATGACGTTTTTATTTTCATTAAATACTAGGTATTTCTAGAATTAAGAACTGGAATTCCTATAGTTTAAGGCCTCAAATGGAAGGGATTTTTGAGTCGAGCTCTTATTTATTTGTAGTGTTAGTGAATGGATTTCATCTCAATAATGGCTGCCAGTATTTGTTGATTGATTTTGTATTTTCTAAGCAAACTTCGCTCACTCAGAAATCCGTTGATTTTGCTCTTTTTTTACTGTGAATGGGTTATGGATAATAAGTAAATGCATCTGTATTTACTTTTAAATGTAAATTGAGGTTAGGTATCGGATAGCATGTATCAAATGGGATATGTGATAGGTTTGCCCAAAAATCATACGTACTGTTGCTCATTATTTATTCATAGATATAGCTAAACGTGTAAATGAAATGTGATTCAAATGCTCATCAAACACTGCTTGGGGCAATAAGATAAAAAAGCTTTCGCTGTTTTCTAAGACCTATTTCTAAGTTGCATATTACGACATCTGTGTGACAACAATCCCTTTTTAATGTTTGTTCAATCCAATATTGTTCATTTTTAGATTTATATAGCTTTCCGCAATGTGTCATTAATATTAATTTTCCATCTAGCATTTATTATTTGATGATTTTGAGAAAGTTACAGATGAAAGTTTAGGTATCACCAAATTTTTGATATAGATTAAAGTCAAACATTATATCGAGATATCGCAATATAGTGATCAGATGAGAATATAAATAATATGTATGATTATAACTAGTGCCATCTCTGTATTTTATTATGTAACTGACATGTTATGTGTCACTTACTATTTAATAAGATACTATCAATACTAAGGTGATATTCGGCTACTTATTATCGAAGTTTTAAAACAGGCATCCTTTAGAAAATTAGAAAACCATATATAAACTATACAATAACGTTATGAGACAAGTATATATTTTGATTAACCTTTTTTGAAACATCCATATTAAGTAGCTATATGACAGTGCAATAAATTTGTTCTTATTATATCATACATCTTATGAGTTTATAAACTTAGGATAAGGAAATGATGTTAACTTTCTTCTCTATCGTAACTTTATATCTTTCCAAATGTTCCTATCTAGCACCATTTGGATTGGGGTCTGTAAGGTAGATTCTAATCCAGGGGTTCCCAACCTGTGCGCCGCGGCGCCCTGGGGCGCCGCGGAATGAAGCCAGGGGCGCCGTGAGTCCATCCTCTGATCATCATCAAAATTATTTTAATTTTGTTTTCCGACAAGGACACCCGTGTTGAGTACTGAATTATCGAAAACAAACCAGAAGTCCAAAGTTCTGTTATATCTTGCGATTATAATAATTATATGTCTTAAAAAGCAGCTAGGGTAGGGCGCCGTGACAAAATTTTTAACAAGTTAATGTGCCGCGGGCTGAAAAAGGTTGGGAACCCCTGTTCTAATCTATATTTATAGCGCTATCTAGGATATATTGATCTAACTTAACAGAAGTTCTTATAACTAAAAACACGATGTATTCTTAGTATACCACGCCTCTTGACCAATTAGACGTGATTAGGATTTTCTGCTATTGGTCAGTGTTACTTGTTTTCTCGTTTACTAACGACTGATTGGTTAAAATGCCTGGGATAGATGATAAACTACTATTATTTACATTTTTTTAAAGTGGATAAATGTTGTTGATTCTTATTTCTAAAACCATCTTATATGGCGATTCGCGAAACCATGCTTGACAATTCAAGGATCTATGAAATATGTTCTTATACTTGCTTCTTAAATTACCATTTTATTATGGTGGTGTTTGAAATAAGACTTTCAATTGTGATACGAAGGTTTATTGATATAATTTGCTATATGATCTAAAAAAATATAAAATATCAAATGGATAGTGTTATCCAGATGCAACTATATAGAATATTGACTGATTTCAACTATGAATAAAGAGAAAAGGAAAAGTTTATTTGAATGATTGAAACTATGTGACGTAAAAAGTTACAAGTTCCAACTTGTAATATTATCGTCGCATATGAATAGCGTTTTACACAAGTGACTATCGAGTAGGCTTTTAAGGCATAGGATCAACTGCTTAGTACCAATGGGCGTTAGCCTTTACTGCGCTGTAACCAAATTTGCTAACCTTAAGCAAATGAGAATGGGGCGAGATATAGAATATGTAGATGTGAGTGAGAAACTCAACGGATCGCGACCCCAGAGTCAAATCTCGATTGATACTCAGTCTTATGTTTTCCTTTATTATTAACAGTGTAGTGAAATTAATTGTAGCGTAAGTAGTGTTCATAAGATGTTTGTCTAAAATTATCTAATGACTGAACCATTAGTTAGATGTTGATGATTGTAAATATGAAAGCTTGAATATTATACATTTCAGTAAAAGTAATTTGTGTGTTTATTAACCCTTTCCTTTAAATCTACACATAGTCATGAATTCGAATGATCCATACCTAACATGCCTTCGAAATTTCGGAGATGGGCATTCGGTCCTCTGACTACCCCGCCATAATAAAGAAGGGAGTGTGTATACACAAGTCGTGAAGCGTATGTTTATGTTCATGAATATTCACAAATTAGTAAAATTTATTTTCTGTAGATGCAGTGATCGAGAAAAAATGTTTGTACCTAACTGGTACTTCAGGAAGACTGTTTATCCTGAAAGGATATAATACTATGGAGATGTGATGTATAATAGTAATAATAACTGAAACAAATATAGTTTAATTACATTTAATAAGGGCTCAATACGTATATAAAGCTACAGTATAAGTGCTACCATGTACGAGGGGAGGTCAATAAGTTCGCGGAATGAGCGGGAAGGAGGTTGAAATTATACACGAAACTATTTTTCCTTTTCAATATATTCTCCCTTAACCTTAATACATTTTTCCAATCTCTCAAATAATTTATTAATACCATCGAAAAAAAATGATTTGTCTTGGCTATCAAAATAGGCCGAAATTGCGGACTTGACTTCTTCATCGTCCCCAAATTTTTTCCACGCAGCTTTTTTTTCATTTTTAGATACAAATAATAGTCGCTGGGGGCGAAGTCTAAACTGTAGGGTGGGTGGTTTAATTGTTCGAATCCGCATCGGTGAATGGCAGCCGTCGCAACATGGCACGTGTGGACGGGTGCGTTGTCGTGCAAAAGGAGCGCACCTTTTGACAGCTTTCTTCTTCTTTTTTCCTTGATAGCTTCTTTAAATCTATCTTATAAAGAAGCGTAGTACTGTCCCGTTATAGTCACACCACGATCTTAATAATCGATCAGCAAAATACCTTCTGTATCCCAAAAGACAGTCGCCATGATCTTTTCAGCCGATTGTGACACTTTAAACTTCTTTGGACGAGGTGTGCCTTTTTTATGCCACTGCATCGATTCTTGCTTCGACTCAGGTTCATAGTGGTGAACTCAGGTTTCATCACCAGTAACAATACGGTCCATAACTTCGTCCTTATTCTCTACACAGAGCTCCAAAACCTGGCGAGGACACTTGCCACGCTCGCTTTTTTGAAGTGGCGTGAGCATTCTTTGAACCCATCTTGCCATGACCTTAGTCATTCCAAGTTGATGATGTAAGATATTTAAAATACTTGTTTCGGATACTCCAACCATCCCTGCAAGCTGCTTCTTCTTTAACCGGCCATCTTCCAATATATTTTTTTCTATTTTTGCGATGATTTCCGGTGTGGTCTCAGGTGGTGGCCTCAATTGGTCGTTTGGAGCGGAGGTCATCTTCAATGGATTCTCTTCCTTGTTTGAAAAGTCCATGCCACTTGTAAACCATGGTTTTACCAGGGGCAGAGTCCGAGTAAACTGCTAACAGCTCTTGGAAAATCGTCTATGCGGTTTTTCCTTGCTTGTTGAGGAACTTAATAACGGCGCGGTGTTCAATTTTCGCCATACTCGCTGACTTCTTCCCAATTCACTTGTTTGCAGGTAGACAACTAAAACGTTAATGACCCGATTTGGTTCAAACTTTGTATATATACTCTTAATAAGGTGCTGAAATAGTTACTACCTGGACGAGTAAACCAACCCCCTCCAACCCCTCCATTCCGCGAACTTTTTGACCTCCCCTCGTAAAGTGTAGCAGTGAATAGATTTTAATATATAATTAAACATTACGACTAGAAAAACATTGAAAGCAGGAATTTCTTGCACATAACACATAGATTCATACAGGTCACGCCTGTTTAAATTAAGAAAATCATAGATTAATAGCATGAAGACATAAATTACCGTATACACTTTTAACTAGTATGAATTCTTTCGCATTGTAACTGGCATAAAGTTACAAAATTGCAGTCCTGATCCTATCGCAAAAGTTAAGAAAAGAGATAAGCCTATAACATACATACATACACATCACGCCTGATTCCCTGTAGAGGGGTAGGCAGAAATCACGGATCCCCATTTGTCTCGATCCTGACAGACCACTTTCGCTTCATTGACATTCATACATCCTCTCATACACTCTCGGCGGTTATAGGTTCTCCTAACGTCACCTTTTTTCAATATAGCGTCTATCTGACTGTTATATGTCTTATTAGGCCGGCCCCTACGTAACCGCCCTTCCACGTCACTCACATATATTCTTTTTGTCAATCTGCTATCATTCATCCGTATAACATGTCCAAACCATCGAAGCATCGAGCCTATAACCTATTACTTTTTTTTCCATTTGTTAGAGCACGATGCCGCAATGTATGTAGTAATACTATATGTGGCTGAACATATCTAACAACCCTATTCCAAGGCTCTATCGGTATTTATGCTTTCCGGAACTGTTAACCTTAAAGTATTGACTTTACATATAACGTTATGGTATACTTTGGTATTGTTATAGTCTACGGGAGTTGCGTCACCCATAAGGTATTCTTCAATAGTCAGAATCCTGTGTATCATACTCATCGCTTGTAACTCGAGGCTGTGGTTTAAATCCCCTTAGTATTCGGGGTTTGGACTTGGGGAAATAAGGTGCCAGCTTTTTGGAAGGCGATCGGATGATGGAACTCATGTCCAGGATCGACAGACGTGGTGTTCGAACTGCAGTGCCTGTGAAATGGAAATTATATTAAATATTCACGTATCTGCTGTTAAAAGATTCTTAAGGTACTATTCTTTATTTTAAATGAATAATGTTCAGGAACTACGTTTATTAATAGCCAGAATTTATCGAGACCTGAATCTATTTGTTTCACCTAGTCACACCTAGTGTTAATTTAATCAAAACTGGCATCTCCATTATTATTTCACGGAAAAATACATATAATAATAAAATATGTCATAAACCATATCACGATGTAACGAAAAAAGAAAACCTATATGCTCTCAAGTTAATGTATAGTTAAAAATTTTAACCAGAAAACAAAGCACTAGCACATCTGTATTACAACCTTATCATTCATTACCTTACATACAATTAGAGATCGCGCCATATAAATTGGCAGTTGGGGGCGTCGCCACAGTCGCGTAATTCAGTGTTACCAGTAAACACGCCAAAACTAGCACTCACTGTGCCATACGGCTCGATACATTATAGGTTTCATTTGTAACGGTCTTTGGTTGCAGAGCTATAAACTGATATATTTATTTGTTTTATTTGAGTTTATAGCTCTGCAACCAAAGACCGTTACAAATGAAACCTATAATGTATCGAGCCGTATGGCACAGTGATTGCTAGTTTTGGCGTGTTTACTGGCAACAGTGAATTATGCAACTGCGGCGACGCCTCCATCTGCCATAATATATTCAAAATTATAAATATCACAAGCTCTCTTTGAAAGGTATCTTATGATCTAAGTATAAATTAAAAAAACTATTTCAAACATGGCACTGAGCATTGTCTTTACATATTTTTTACCGAGGTTAGATCAGCGGAGACCCTAGCTTGGAGAAGAACTAACAAGAAACTCCGGAAATCAATTTATTATAATCACCCTTAACAAACATAAAAATTACAAAGAGTGGGCAAAAAACACAACGCTGGTAATACTAAATTTACCTTTCATACAAAATAACACGCAATGGCGGAAACGTCAAATTTAGTTCCAAGTTTGGCTACTGCCAATTTATGTGGCGGGATCTCTAACTACTTGCTTGAAAGAAGTAGAAAAACAATTCCGTGTCATATTCTCAGAACAATTAAAAATGTTCACTATAAGATACTCGTATAACTAAATATTTACCAGTAACAACAGGCAAGGCAGGTTCTGTCACGTACGCGTCAGGAGCGACCCTCTGTCGCGCAGTGGCCAGCACTCTGGGAGGTCTGAAGATCTTGGTAAAAGGCGCCGACGGAGGTTCCCGCACTGAGAATGGAGGTGACACCACCCTGGCCCGCACGACACGGCGTTCTTGAGAAGAACTTGGACTTCTGGAAGAGAAGTTAAAGAAGACTTGAGAATCTATACAGGGTGGCGCATTCAAAACGGTCAGTATGGGAAAGTCTGAAACTATAAGAGATACGAAGATTTGTTCTTAGGAACCATGTCACCGATTTTGATAAAAAGAAAAACTGCATTCATACTTTCTTTGAAAAAATAACTGTATCCAGTACGGGAATCGAACCCGGTTGCTTTGAAAAAATAAACCGGCCCTTTTCACTTTTTCTTTTTAAATATCAATTGTGTAGGTCTTAAGCTGTAAATGTCTGTATGAAACATGGTGTCAAAAATGAATAAAATGAATTGTTTTGGCATACTTTAGTTTATCATAGTAGGTTTTATAAGGGACCACCGTTGTTTTCAATACAATATTCAACACGTTTAGGTAACGATCTTACTATTGAATTTTGTATTTTCATGTGGTGAATTTGCGTTACAATTGACTTTATTGCTACTTTTAGGTCTTCAATGGTGTCATAGCTTGTTTTGTAAAATTCATCCTTAACGTAATCCCACAAGAAATTTTCTAATATGGTTTAACACGTCACTTTAAGTGGACTTTTCAACAGATTGTTAGTTTTTGATTACTGTAGATAACAAAACCTCCTTAAAGGATTAATGCAATGCTAATGCCACATGATATGGTGTATGTAACAAGTAGGGAAGTACAAAACTACAAACAGCCATAGAGACAATTTTACATGTCTGTTGAATATTGTTACGGTGTATGTAAACTACTATGATAAACTAAAGTATGCCAAAACAATGCATTTTATTAATTTTCGACACCATGTTTCATAGAGACATTTACAGTTTAAGACCTACACAATCGATATTTAAAAAAAAGAAGTGAAAAGGGCCAATTTATTTTTTCAAAGCAACCGGGTTCGATTCCCGTACTGGATACAGTTATTTTTTCAAAGAAAGTATGAATGCAGTTTTTCTTTTTATCAAAATCGGTGACATGGTTCCTAAGAACAAATCTTCGTATCTCTTATAGTTTCAGACTTTCCCATACTGACCGTTTTGAATGCGCCACCCTGTATAAAGATATGGGTCAACAATTCCAAATTAGAGGAATTCTAGAGGGCTTCTCTTTTATTTATATTCGTTATAGGTGTTTGCACTATCCTAACATGAATCGAATGCAAACGAAAGCGAAAGAGAAACGAAAGAATATTGGAATACATTGGACGACGGTATGGCTAATTGACATAATTATTTGATATCAATGCCACAGCATCGTTAATTATTCTATTAGTATCCGAATTTAAGTATCTCCTATAACCTGAATTTGAGGAGCATTTAAAAGACATCTGAATACAATAATACAGTTACCGAGCTTTAGCCATCAGTAGTAGCCTAGTCTTACCTCTGTCTTTCACCGGTAGTTCTGCGACGCCTCCGTCTTCCCCTCGGTTCTTTCTTCTTCTTAGGCTGACCCTGACGAGGTGGTATGACTCCTATATGTCGGTAGTAATCGCAGAAAGCCTTTGCTAGGGACCTCCCTATTCTCATGTCTGATGGTTGAGTTAAGGAACAATAAAAATTTTCTTCATAATTTTGTAGTATTTGGATCTCAGTGAAGTAAGATTAAGATCGATAATTATGATAGATTATCCACCTATCATGGATGCTGATCATCTACTGATTGTGAGTTAAGTGTGGCCAACACCCTCTTTGACTTGCCTTCGGCTGTCACGAAAGAGTACTATCTTACTGCTTAAGTTAATATTTTTTACAAGTTCGTACAAAATTGTATTACCTGGGAAATCTAAACCAAAAAGGATACAATCTTCCTCATTATAATGCAAGTAGGGACCCTTTTTATTCAGTTTTCTTCCACCAAAAGATGCGAGCAGGGTATAAGAATCCACCGCGCCAACGTTGAGCGTGCGCCGAGCACTGCCTGCAACGTTGGGGTCAACGTTGTAGAGGCAGTTTTCGGGTAGCCATGCTTCTATGCGGTTTGCTAGAAATTTTGGTAAGACCGCGTGACGCTCGAACCTGAAACATAACATATTTTAGAAGGAATTACTCTAAGTGATGCTATCTATTGACCCTGGAGCAAAGAAGCGCTATTGTCACAATTCTGTTGATGATCTTGTATCAGTTAACGTTTTTATTTTTGCCTACCTGTCGAATATATTGCTCACGCGGTTCAATTGTTTTCAACTCGATGATTTTTATCGAAGAAATATTACTATTTTATGACTATTTTAGGTCTATAATACCTACTACAGGCTTAATCTTACTCGGTGTTTGTATGTAATTACCTGTAAACATCGTCGAATGAATTGCCTCTAACGAACACACCCTCCTGACTTAGATCTGCATGGATGTCGATCACGAAATCTAGTTGAACAGTCTGCAAACAATTATAATTTTGTAACAATATTTCATTTAGTGCAAATAGCTTTCTCGGTCAGAGGACTTACTAATATCTAACCTAGAAAAACAAACTTTAAGCAAACTGGAGAGTCTGCTCCTCAATGGCAATATCTTTCAAAATAGAATTTTAACTTAAAATTTACACATCTAAGAAAAGTTCAAAGGTTCTTTTGTTCTATGTACCTCTACTTGTATATGTAATAATTCATACGTATTACATATTTAATGTAATCTAATGGGAAGGTTCTTTCAAATCTTTTGTTCTGTCTTTTCGGAAACCTTAGACGTAAAGTGTGTAGCAAAAATAGTATTACCTTTTCCCTCTTTAGTTTATTAACTACATTGTTGGCAGCGATCAATGCTGGATGGGAGAAAGTAGTGGCTTTGTCCCAGCACCGATTGAGGTCCGAACCAAGGAGATCGGAACGCTGGTTTCCCAGGAACACGCCATCAGGGTTCAACATGGGTATTACCTGTCAATATATACATATTATATAATCTAATGTAGTTGTTGATAAATTATCTTCCTAAGCGTCGATACTTCAAAAAGTTAAGACATAGAATAAATCTACCATAGTCCTGCAACTAGCGGGGATAATATATCATTTTGACGATATTTTCCTGTACGCACATATATATATAAGGAGAACATAATTAATACAAATATACAGATTAATAGTTCGAACTTACTTGAAATACTACATTGTTTTGTAGAGCAACCGCTTTTTCTGATGTCCCTATCATGAAGTCTAAGAAACCTGTGTGTAAAATAAAATTTATTAAGAAAGGAATGTACTACCTATTTTCCTGACTTTATTGTTACTGTTGTACTGACTTTATATGTATATATCCCACGATAATTCCGGCAGCAGCGTTTAATAGACCCGTTGGCTAGCAACTCATAATAAATGTTTGTAATATAATATATACCATCACGACCCCAATACGAATGCTAAAACTGATCAATTATGGCTACAAAATTCTGTGCACTTAAGGAATTATAATAACATAGATGTATTTACGTATTGTACTGGCTGAAGCTTAATGATTTTGTATGTACATTTTCGTTCTAAAAATACATATACAAAATGCATCGAAATATACGTTGAGGGAAAACTTCGCGAGGAAACCTACCTCTTCCCCGAACAGGTAATAGTTAGTACTTGTAAATGGCGACATGGCTTACCACATGTCACATTGAGTACTGACCATCTGGTCAACACGTGGGTTCGCGGTGGCCATAGAATTACTACCTTCGCAATTGCGGAGATAGACACCTAAACCTCCGACAGGAGGGGTTAATGGTCGTGAACGCGTTTGTCCTCTTGTTTTCTAGCTCTATATGTATGCATTACCTTGACAAATATATGAAGCAGGATGTTGACCCCCGTGTGCTCGAGATAGAATGAGAACTACTCTCTTTTTCTGGTCTACGTTCTTCCCTCTGATTGGTGGATGATCTTGGGTCACTTCTGGTTCGTGGACCTTGAAGTCTCCGATGGTGAGGAGGTCTATCCTACGGTGTTGCTATAAGAAAAACGTTTGATGTTTTAAAGGAATTCATTGTCACTGATTGATAGTCAAAAAGAAACAAAATCACTTCTATACTGGCTAGTAATAGTTAGTATTTAATTCTACACTGTTAAGTCACTATTAGTGGCTAGTATTTAATTCATAAGTATTTTATGTATCGGTTACCACTCCCATTCAGATGATCTTTGCCACAAAGACTTTACTTCGATAAGTGAAAGATTTATTATGGCATATTTTTGTTGACAGATTCTCATTTGCAATCATCATCGTAATCGTTCCCATTAGGTTCGTTAAACTAGCTTAGTTTTACTAGCATTAACCTATTCCTGCGAAAAATCTGGGTTATAAGAGCATGAGTCATTCGTTACATCAGAATTGTATTTTTTATGTCTATTAGTTTACATAAACATGTAAAATAAAACTTTACCGTAGTTTCAGCAATATTTTCCCTTGTAAACTGACACCTGGCTTTCTTCTCCCACTGTGCAAGGTGTTTCTGCAGTCTCGAGAAGGAATAAGGGTGTGCTGCAGCGAACTGGTAAACGTCTTCCTCGCGATCGAAGGCGAATGCTATGCTCAGTACCCTTCGGCCCTTATGCGCTACGGATTTGTGGTAGAATATGAAGCGACGAGGTATCCTTTGCCTGTCAGTAGAATTGGTAAAAAAAAAAAAAATGGGACAGTCAAAACGAAGTTTCATTGAATAAAATTACATAATAAAACAGATGAAGAAGATTAACCGCGGATCCTGACTATTTTATATGATCTCTAACTATAGGAAAGACATGGATAATACGGTTTAGGCTAGTGTAGAGATAAATGAGGCCTGAGCTAATAATATCAATGACGATTTAATAGATTACATACCGAGAATGGTGATGTTAGAAGTGGGTCTCTATAAAAGCAGAATTTGTGGGGAGATGTACCTATAGATCTCATTGAAGCAAAAAAAGCTGTTCTGAGGTATCTTCCCACCGTATTGTAGGAATATGATCGTGATATGTATGTATGTATGATATGATCGTGATATTTATCTATGATCGTGATAAGTACAGTGAGGTGTTGGTATATGGGTGTAAGCCTACGTATTATTCATGAACTTACCATTTTGGTCGTGAGTTAGATCGGACTAAGGGTGTCATGGAGCCGCAATACAAAGTGCGCTCTTTCCCAAAGTTCACGATGTTGAAGATCACTCGCTGCGAAAAACAAATTCTATTTAGGTATACTCATATTTACTTACTAGTATGTCGATTGAAAATAATCGCTTAATTAGTTAACCGGAAAAGATACATACATATTTATGATTAATAACTAACGGGACTTATCGCGTATGTTTTTTATATAATAAAGTTACCTTTATTAACCCGATGTTTCTGTAATAACGACATACGCGATAAGTCCCGTTAGTTATTAATCATGACTTTAAATCGCGAATCTCTTAAAACTATAGATACGTATTTAGTATTATAAGAATTTTAATTCCAGTTTCATAGAAATGTTAGTTATGAAGCCAAATTACTGCCAGTGTGTCACAGACCGGAGAGGTAAATAATATACCTAATTTCATTCTATTAAGCTCGTAGCTAAACATTAATACTCATTCAAAGGGAGATTATGCCGCTAATCATATTGTATTCAAATCCTAGTCTACGTAACCTTAACTTAAATTCCATTGCTCTTCCCTCACCTGATCCTGCTTAACATTCTCCACAGTAAAGTTGTACCAAAACCTGGCTCTAGGCTTGCACGTATCAGGCCTGATGAAGAGATCATACTCAATCTCAGTGATGTGATCAGCTCTGCCCAAGTTGCCACATTCGTAAGCCGCGTCAAAACAAAGATGGCCGCGCTTCGCTTTCCCGCTATGCCCTGGAGGACGCACAATAAGACGGCTCAGGTTCCCCAAACCCGCTTCTCCGTCGGATTCTTCGCTGTCTGTGGAAGATAATAGTGTTTTCTTATATTTATTTATATATAAATAAAATGTCTCATTTACTACATGCTGTTGATATTTAAAATTAGAGACTTTAGAGGCGAGAATGTGTGTAAAAGTATAAGGATTTTAGTGACGCAAGAAAGATAGATAAAAGAGGCGATTGTTAGTCTGATTTGTTCCGTAATTTTTTATAGCTTTCAGTTATTTTCTCTACCAATATTGCTTTAACTCGTTTATAGGTGACTGAACAGGTAAGTTAAAATTTTTTACTAAAAGGAATAAAAAAAATCAAAAATGAAAATAGAACCAAAAGAAAGGAAGGCAATAAAAGCCAATATCAAACATAACATAATTGTTTGAATAGACAAATACTTAATATGTAATTTCTTAATACTTTCTCTAAATTTTGATCAACTTTTTATTTACTTCGTTTATTTCATTGCCAAATTTCTCCTATTCTCAATATATGACGGAAAATTTTATTACCTATCTTATACCTAAGCTTCATTATAACGTGCTTAGAGTTAAAAGGCACAAAATATTTACCCAGGGGGTCCCTAGTGTATATGGAGGCATGGTCGAGCGCGTCGGTGTTGAACATGACTCTGACGCCATTAATCCATGTCCTAGCCATCGCTTCTTATGCTATGCACGCGGGTTAAGTACAGATTGCAAAACATACCAAATTTCAAGACTTGGAAAAACTTACAGTAAAAATTATAGAAGCTGGTAACGCTTTGTACTCCATAATGTCAAACTAGCATCGGTTATCCAAGTGAAGGTAAGTTTTAAGCACCAAATAGTTAATTGAGGAATCCTCTATTCCTCTATTCTATATAAGGTACCTACTTCTGATTCTGATAAAAGTACTTTTTGTATCGTTCGCATCTTCGTATACGTTGAGTTATCCATCTCTATTCACGACATTTATTTCTATTACAAACGAAATAGAGTGTTCGCGTTCTGCGGGAAATAAACCTAATGCTCGATTTCAGAGACATGTTGAAAAAGTCTTCAAGATTTGGTTAAGTATTAAGGCTCTAAATGGACAGAAAGAAAAAACGATGTGACCTCAAGGGGATAGGGTATTAAGATTTGTCATAATTTTGTAAACGTTTAAATTCAGTGAAAAAAAAATCCCATCTAAGGCATTGTTTTTGGTAATACATGAAGTATTCTGACTACACTTTGCGTTTTGCGTGCGTTTTGCGTTTGCACTACATGCGTTAGTTTTAGGTATAACATAATAAGAAAAAAATATATAAATACTGGATGAACTTGAGACTTTGTTAATAACTTCCAAACAAGATACTTAATATTACTTGATGCAGTTATTCCTAGTCCGAGTATAATATATTTTTTATGCACACATATATGCATTCACGTCCTTTAATCCCTTTCGGGGTGGTCAAAACCTTGGAGAAATGCAAAACATTTTCAACATTAGCAGATATATTAGGTTTTTTATGTCTTATACAATACTGGCGACAGGTTACCAGCCTCACGCACATTTAACACCATATACCCCTAGTCCCCCAGTCGCGTATTTATTATTAATAAAAAAACAAAATTTAAACTCATATACTCCTGCTATCGGTACATCGGCTAGTCTTAACCTATTAATCTAACTAGGTGATGCCCACACATGCAATCAGGGCAGCGCAGGTATCTAGTTAGTACCAGTGCTCAGCCGTGATGGATGTATACTAGAGACTAGACGACCATAGATAATCGGGTCGTTAATCAGGTCTTGGAGATATTGTAAGTAAATTATGTACTATATCGATGGTTTAGTGCACACTTGTAATATGTACTTATAGTTTTAAGAGACTCGCGATTTACACTCATGATTAATAACTAACGGACTTATCGCGTATGTTTTTATATAATAAAGTTACCTTTATTAAGCCGACGATGACGACGACGATGGTCACGGCAGACTCATTGAGTCCCGTTAGTTATTAATCACTGGTATGTACGTTTTTCTGTTAAATTGGCTTTAGTATACAAAATCAATTGTGTACGGCAAATCTTTTAAATTTAGTTCACTTAGGACATATAGCTTTTAGTAAGTTTTCATTGCTACA
>JAMBLF010000735.1:0-205777 GCA_030578115.1 Leucoptera coffeella
ATGTTGCGGAGCCACGACTTTTTCCTTCGTCCAACACCTCTTCTTCCGGCTATCTTGCCCATCATAATGAGTTGCAGCAAGTCATATCTTTCATGTCTTAAAACATTTCCGAGATATGCAACCTATCCTATGTTACCCTAAATAATAATAGCTATAACCATTTACAGCTCCGCAAACGCACAGAACAAGCAGAAAAAGAACGTGAATCGGCTGTCATGCGTTACGCAAGCACAGAACGTTCCGTTATAGAAGCGAAGAAGTTAGCAGATAACGCTATTAAAGCAGAGAAGAACGCCTTAGCAGAAGTAGAAGTTATGAATAGAAGAATGAAGATCGCGTATTCTGAGAAGGAGAGGATCTGTCTTATGTATGATACGAAGGTATTTATATAGGGGATTTTTTATGTTGATAACTGTGTTATGTCCCGTTGTAGCCTGAAACTTGAAAAGACAGCAAACTATAGTCCATTCGAGTTAGGTAAATAGTGACGTCATGATTTTCAAAAGTAAACTGACCAATAAGACGTGAGATAATGAGAAAATAAGTCTCTTCGACCAATGGCGGACAACCGTTGTCACGTCTCATTGGTCAAATCGTGGAGTCATGATGACGTCACTATTTTCTTAATGCGAATATACTATAGCTACCGTTCTTCTCGGTATGTCGTAGGAGACGACTAAGGGACTAGAGGTAAATGGAATCTATTAGCCGATGGGCTAGCAATCTATCACCAATGTTCCATACGACATCACAACCCCAATATTTGCTCAAAAGTGACCTAGGGGATACTAAATCTCCGAGGTTCTGTCCACCTCGAAAGGGATTTAAGGACGTGAATGTATATGTATATTGTATGCACCGTACTTCCGTTTCAGAACCACGAGCTATCAACCACTGAAAGGGAATTGGCGAAGGTTAGAGAAGAAGTGAAAGAGTTGGAAGGAAGACTGAAGTGGACGCAGAGCAAGTTCAGGATGGAGATGGACGCTTATAAGGTAAGAACATAACTTAAACTTCACGATGGTTGTACGCTGCGGGGATGATAGAAAAAAATATCCTCTTCCTCCTCGGATCTCATTGTGAGTGGACGTGTGTAGTGAGTTGTGAGAGTAGTTCAGAGTGTAAATTAGTCCTGTTGAAAGTTTGAAGTGTGTAGTAGCGCCATCTATTTACGGAACCTTAAAACATCGTAAGTCATCGCATATTCCTATGATCTTGCCATATCTAATGTGATACGTTGCGGATTTGAAAGCTACCAGTAGCGCCATCTATTATTGGCAAGTTGAACTAAAAGCCCATACAAACTTGTGTTATTTCAAATAAAAATATTAAAATACGAAAATACAGTTAGTGACACTGAAACCTCAGAGTACTAGAGGAGTGAGCTCGCATTAAAGAAACTGGAGATTTGTTGGGGTCTGCATCAGCGTTTGGTTTCAAGGTTGCTGCGATTGCAAGTTTTGCCGCTCTTTCTTCAGTCTTCCCCTGAAAGCCTACTCTTGAGCCAAAATGAGTAAATTACAGCGTTCTCCACCGCACAAGAGTCCGAGGGTGCTTATCCCTCCGGCATTGGATGCTTCCAAAAAACATAATTCCGCACCGAATCTGGAAAATGAGGTCTCGGACTTCGTTACTCATCGTAAGAAGCAAAGTTTTTCTGACACTGATATGAAACTCTTCTTGACACAAATGTTCGAATCATTTGCTACAGATATTAAGCGTGATTTTCGATTACTGCAGCAATCGGTTGAGGAGATCAAGACTCAAAATGAGGATCCAAAAACCAGTGTAAAGTTTCTCTCCGATAGTTGCGATGCTTTCACCAAGAGAATTCAGGTGCTTGAGTCTAAGGTGGCGGAAGATGAGAAGTATGTGCGTGCGTTAGTGCAGAGGATAGATTATCTTGAGCTTGTGTCATCAGCCCCAAAGATAGAAATACGCAATATCCCCGTTGAGAAGCCACTCACGAAGAATGATCTCTGCGAGGTGGTCTGCTCTATAGCCTCTGCTATCAACATCCCACTAAACAAAACAGAGATCAAGGATGTTTATAGCCCAAGGGCTACTGTGAAAAGGTCTCCACCGCCGATCATCGTTGAGTTGGGATCAGTTTTGAAAAAAGAAGAGTTCTTGACTGCTGTAAAGCACTTTAATAAGAGTCAGGCCAGGGGGCAAATGCTCAATACCAGTGTGCTGAAATTAAAAAGTGGACAACCTACTAAGCCGATTTACATATCTGAGCATCTGACTTTTAAAACTCGTCAGCTTTTCTACAGCTGCCGCCTATTCGCTAAGGATAATGGATATGCTTTTTGCTGGACGTCGCGCGGCGTGGTTTATCTCAGGAAGACTGAGGGCCAACCCTTCGTGAGAGTCGTCAGCGGGATGACCTCAGGAAGCTCCAGAGTGAATTGTGACTACTTATTTTTTTCTATTGCTGTTAATTGGTGGTGTTAATTTACCAGATGGGTTTTATTTATATGTTGCTTGCTTATGTTACTTCTTTATGGGTTAATTTTGTTTACTTGTACAAATTTTTCAATGCCTTTATGATGGTTAATTTGTGTTATGTTTTTATACCGGTTGTTGCGCTAACTATCTCACGCTTAAGCAGTTTTGGTACCATTTTTTTCTATGTAAACAAAATTCGATGCTTTTAACATAATTGCAGAGATCGATGAGTTGCAGACGTTGAACTCTTTTGAAACTGATGTGGAGGGCTGTGCAGGGCTTCTTCCAAGCCTCACAGGTTTAAGAATAATAACTCACAATATCAGAAGTATTGGCCATAGTACACACTTGCCTGATTTCATCATTTTCTTAAACAGACTCAAGGTTGATTGTGACATTATAATACTGACAGAATGTTGGCTCTCCTGTTGTAGCGTTTTGCCTAATATTGATGGATACTATTCGTTTGCCACCAGTCAGAACAGATACCAAAATGATGGGGTAGTTGTGTTTATTAAGAATTGCTTAATTTTTACAGTCGAAGAGCTGGTTTCGGTCAGTTGCAATGCGCTTGTTTTGAAATCACCCCTCTTAATGATAATTGCAGTTTACCGTCATCATGCTTTCTATAAGGATCTTGGTTCAAAGCAGAGCAGTGTAGATAAATTTTTTGATTTTTCTTGATGATGTGTTGTCTAAACACAACACACAGCAAAATCTTGCTCTAGTTGGTGATATTAATTTGAATATAATACCAGATCAATGCGACGTGAATAGCGAAAGGTATCTTAATATCTTAGCTTTTCACGGTTTAATATCTTGTCATAATTTTGTCACTAGAGAAGAGTCTGGAACGTGTATTGATCATGTTTTTCTCAGATCTAAAGCTCCAGTAGCTACTATAGTGATTAGTACCGCAATTACTGATCACAGGCCAGTTTTGCTTCATCTGGAGATAAAAAGTAAACATAACGTTGTTAATAAAATCGCCCGTAGGATTGATTATCAGAATGTTTGGAATCTTTTATCCAAGGCTAATTTTAACCCGATTCTTGAAATCGACGATCCTGACGTTGGAATTGATTTGCTTGTCTCAACTCTGCAGGAAGCCATTGACGCGAGTTCAAGGGCTATCCGAATTCCAAGTAGGAAGGTTACCCTTAAACCGTGGATGACCACAGGTCTACTCAGTTGCCAAAAGAACAAAGATAGTCTCCATGCTAAATATAAAAGAAACCCTAACAATGAAATTGCTAAAATTACCTACTTTAGATACAAGTCTTTCTATTTTAATCTCATTAAGCAGCGTAAGCGTCAATATGAAAAAGACCAAATTGACAAAGCAGGAAAAAATCAGAAACTTCTATGGCAGGCCATTAAAAATATCTCGTCGTCTTGTCAGAAGAAACAGACTAGCTGTCAACTTTTAAAGGAAGGTGATGATAGTGCTGAAATAGATAAAATTAACGAACATTTCGTTAATGTCGGCAAAACTTTAGCTCAAAGTAGTTCTGATAACCTTCCTTCATCTTCCAGCTCACATTACTTCAAAGACCTCAGCCCTCATTTAACAACAAACTGTAGTTCTTTAGTGTTAATCGAAACTGATGCACAGGAAATTGATTCACTTATTGACCACTTAAAGACTGATTGTTCTATAGGCTGGGACCAAATTTCAAACAAAATCCTTAAATTGGCTAAACCTTTAATTACTCCCATTTTTGGTACACATATTCAATAATTGTCTGAAACTCGGTATTTTTCCAAAAAAGCTTAAAAAAGCCATTGTTATACTAATTCATAAATCTGGTCCTTCCGACAATATTGCAAACTATCGTCCAATTTCTATTCTTCCAGGCTTGTCGAAAATTTTGGAGAAACTTTTAAATACTCGATTAACCTCTTTTGTAGATAAACATGGGATCTTGTCCGAGAACCAGTTTGGTTTCAGGAAAGGCAAATCAACTTCTGAAGCAGTTCATGAGCTTACATCCTTTATAGCTCGTAAATTAGACAAAAGTGAAAAAGTTATAGGAATCTTTTTAGATCTCGCAAAGGCTTTTGACACCGTTTACTTTCCGCTTCTTTTGCACAAACTTAATAAAATTGGTGTTCGTGGAACAGCTCTCGATATCTTTACGGATTATCTATCAAATCGAACTCAAAGTTTGAAAATTGGTGAGCGTAACAGTAGTGATTTACAAGTTAATTTCGGGGTACCTCAAGGAAGTATTTTAGGTCCAACGCTGTTTTTAATTTATATCAACGATCTTCTTTTGTTATCTGTACATTTATCTATCAAGATCATATCTTATGCGGACGATACAGCCTTGTTAATTTCTGGTAATACGTGGGAGGATACTTTTCAAAAAGCTCAATTGAGTCTAGACATTGTTTCTAACTGGTTAAGGCAAAATGTTTTAACTCTTAACTATACTAAAACCAAATACATATCCTTTTCAATTAGAGACAATACACAGCCTGACACAAGTTTCCAGTTAAAAGGTCACTCAACAAATTGTGGGCACCAACAATCGTGTGCCTGCCCTTATCTTGACAGAGCGGTTATGGTCAAATATTTAGGTGTTTTTATTGATAAAAATTTAAATTTTCAGTATCATATTTATAAATTATGTAATAGGGTAAGATCACTTATTTGTATTTTTAAAAACCTAAGAGAGATTATGTTTCCGAAACTGCTTAAGAGTATATACCTTGCCCTATGTGAAAGCCTATTGACATACTGTATCACATCTTGGGGTGGCACGCATAAAACTACTTTCTTACGTGTTGAGAGAGCGCAGAGAGCTTTACTAAAAGTCATTCATAGAAAGCCTTTTCGTTTTCCTACCGTTACATTGTATGCACTGTCTAATGTTCTTTCAGTCCGAAAATTGTTTATTTTAGCAGCTATACTTTATCAGCATCAGTTTACTAGTTTTCCTAAAAACATTTCAAAGCGTAGAATCGATCTAGTTTGCGCTAGAGCAACTTTCAAAACAAGTTTCAGCCACAATTTTTGTATTTATCTTAGTCCTAAGCTTTACAACCATGTAAGTAAACTAATTACTATTTATAATTTATGCTACTATGATTGTAAACATAAAATCCTTGAATGGTTGCAATCCCTCACATATGAGCATACTGAAGCATTGTTAAAACCCATCATCTAAACATGTTTAATGTTAATTCTTATGTACCAACTGCTGTTTTTGCCTCACTACAATTCCTTATAATTATGTGCATTAATTTGGGTTGAGCTTACCCATCCTAAGCTACAGGGCTTTGCCCTTTTTTAGGGGGTTTGTTCTTATGTATAATGTTAAGGTTTTTTGAAATAAACATTTTTACTTTACTTTTACTTTACTTTATATAAAAATATACTGTAGGACACTATTACACCAATTGTAGTAGTTCCTTGGTAAGTTCATTTAAGACTTGTGTTAAGGATACAAGTCAACGTATGTTTAAAAAGTATATTTATTAACGAATGTAAATCATGTGTATGTAAATATGTTTAAAAAATGTGAAGTATATATATATATATATATATAAAATTCGACGTAGCTCAGTTGTTTGGGGCTTGACTCTGTATCATGGTTCAAATCCTGCTTGAGCATGTACCAATGGAAATGGAGTTTAATGAATTTTTCTGTACATTTTCGTAATGAAATACATTTACGGAATGCATTGAATTATACGGTGAGGGGAAAACATCGTGAGGAAACCTATCTATTCGCCGAACAGGTTAGAGGTTCAGATGTCCATCTCCGCAATTGCGAAGGTAGTAATTACATGGCCACTCCAAACCCACGTGTTGGCCAGATAGTTAGTACTCAATGTGACAGGTGGTCAGCCATGTCGCCATTTACAAGCACTAACTATTACCTGTTCGACGAATACATAGGTTTCCTCACGATGTTTTCGCTCACCGTATAATTAGATGCATTTCGTTTTTATTACGAAAATGTACACAGAAATTCATTAAACTTCATTGCCATTGGTACTTGCTCAAGCGGTATTTGAACCACTGATACAGAGTCAAGCCCCAAACATCTGAGCTGCGTCGATTTTATCTTATTTATTTCCTCAATATTAATTATTTCCTCACGATGTTTTTTCACCGAATCCGTATATTTAACATCTATTTTATACTGTAACTTTTGCCCCACTGAATACAGCCAGCCCCTTCCGCCACTAAAGTCGCAATTGCACCCACAGGACAGTGCGGAACAGGTTGAGAAATTGAAAGCGAAGATCATCGAACTCGAGACTTCGAAGGACGCGGCCCTCGCCAGCGCCCACGATGCCGCCAAAGTCAAGCAGTATGGTACGTAGTTGTAAAAAGAATGCTAACTAGCTGCCGTTCTTCCCGGCATGTCGTAGGAGGCGACTAAGGGACTAGGGGTCAATTGAATCTAAAAAACACGCACGCATTCACGGCCATTAACCCTTGCGGGGTAGTCAGAGGTTCAGGTGTCCATCTCCGCAATTGCGAAGGTAGTAATTCTATGGACACCTCGAACCCACGTGCTAACCAGATAGTCAGTAACAGGTAGGTTTCCTAACGATGTTTTCCCTCACCTTATAATTCGATGCATTTCGTAAATGTCTTTTTATTACGAAAATGTACATAGAAATCCATTATACTTCATTTCCATTGGTACATGCTCAAGCGGGATTTGAACTCTGTACCCACTGATACAGAGCAAAGCCCCAAACAACTGAGCTACGTCGAATTTTGATTGAATTGAATCTATTTGGCGGTTAGCTTGCAATCTGTCACCAATGTTCCATATGACAGCACTCCATATTGGATAAAGGTCAGATAGTCGTCATATTGAAAGGCGAGTAGTAGCTATATCCGCCGAATGTGTAGGAGGAGGTGTATAAGTGTCAATGAAGCGAAAGTGGTTTGTCAGGCTCGTTCCAGGTAGCGATCGATAGTCTGCCTGTCTCATAGGAACGTAGAGGCGTGAATTTATATACATATATGTACATACTAGTGACCCGCTCCGGCTTCGCACGGGTATAAAATATATAGCCTACTCCACTGTTTAATGGATGTTATTATACTTTTAAACCTTCCTTTTGAATCACTATCTATTAAAAAAAAACCGCATCAAAATCCGTTGCGTAGTTTCAAAGATTTAAGCATACAAAGGGACATAGGGACAGAGAAAGCGACTTTGTTTTATACTATGTAGTGATGACAGTCAGATAGACGCCATATTAAAAAAGGCTGACCTTACAAGTACGTATAACCGCCGAGTGTGTGTGAGAAACGGGTGTGTTATAACTACATAGTATAAAACAAAGTCGCTTTCTCTGTCCCTATGTCCCTTTGTATGCTTAAATCTTTGAAACTACGCAACGGATTTTGATGCGGTTTTTTTAATAGATAGAGTGATTCAAGAGGAAGGTTTATATGTATAATAACATCCATAAAATAGTGGAGTAGACTATATATTTTATACCCGTGCGAAGCCGGAGCGGGTCGCTAGTTAGACATAATATAATACTCCATATTGAAAAAGGCCGACCTTACAAGTACCTATAACCGCGGAGTGTGTGTGAGAACTAAGCGTAATATGTATGTATTCTCATACATTGTAGAATCCGAACTGAAAGAGATACAAGCGTCCCTAATACTGTGTCGTCACGAAAACGAAGAGCTGGAGAGAAGGACGACAACACTCAGTGCAGATTACGCTACGTGCAAGAGGGAAAGGGACGACGCTATGGATAAACTGCACCGGGCTGATTTAGAGGTAGGGACTTATATCATATTTATGTATTTATACAAAAAAGCGGCTGTAGCCCAGTGGGTAAGACCTCGGACTTCGTATGAGAAAGGTCCTAGGTTCGAATCCCGACTCTGGCATGATATGTACCAATGAATGAAATTTAAATATGTGTTTTTTCATTTACGTACATAATTTACAGTTGCTAACGGGGATGGAAAACATCGTGAGGAAACCTGTCTATTCCTCGGGATAGGTTATAGCCAGTGCCTGTATACGGCGATACGGTTCACTACCTATCACGTTGGATTCTGTTTATCTAGTGAAACGCGGGTTTCGAGTGACCCATACCTTGCATTCGAAATTTTTGAAATGGACACTCATGCCTTTGACTACACACACACAATAAAAAAAGGAGTGAGGGAACACAAGTCGTGAAGCGTATGTATGTTATATTATATGCTTTAGAAGTACCTTTAACCGCCGAGTGTGTGTGAGAAGATGTATGGATGGCAATGAAGAAGACGTGGTTTATCAGGATAGAGTCATATGGGGGTGATCTCTGCTTAGTCCTATGCAGGGATTCAGGTGTGATGTATTCGTATGTATATTCACAACAGTTAAACCAGGTATCTCAAAAGTTCGCGAGTTCTCTTAAGTGTTACATATACGTTCAAGTCCGTTAATCCCTTTCATTCGATATCGAATCGATATCGTGATCTCTGCCTAGTCTTGTACAGGGAATCAGGCGTGATGTGTATAATAATAATAATAATAATAATAATATTCGGACATTATTACACCAATTGAACTAGCCCCTTGGTAAGTACATTTAAGACTTGTGTTAAGGGTACTAGTCAAGAAATATATAGTTATTATATATAGATAAATACATATATAGCATATATAATCAACAACCAGACTGGAAAGCAGTAGAAAAGCATTGTTCTCAACTCTGCCACCACCGGGAATCGAACCCGGGACCCCACGATTAGCGTTCAGGTGTCTAACCGATCGCGCCACGGAGGTCGTCAAATGAGGTGTATGTATGTATGTTTCTTTTTTCTCATTTCATATCCAGTTAGAAGAACTGAAAGAGAAGAACGTAAGGCTTGAAGAAGAGGCGGCGTCGTTGGCTTCGCTCCGAGCCACTGCCGCCCTCGCCGACACATTAAGCGTGCAGCTGCAAAGGTAATTAGAGTACTAACTATAGTCTATTCGCGTTAAGTAAATAGTGACGTCACAATGTCCCTACGATTTGACCAATGAGACGTGACAACGGTTGGCTCCAATTGGTTAAAGTGAGGTTTTTTCTGATTTACTCACGTCTCATTGGCCAGTTGAGCCTTTGAATATCATGTCGTCACTATTTACTTTACGCGAATAGCACTAGGGTGACATTGAATTTAATTGAATTTCAATTCGACGTAGCTCAGTAATTTGGCGTAGCTCAGTAATTTGACGTTGCCCAGTTGTTTGGGCCTTGACTCTGTATCAGTGGGTGCAGGGTTCAAATCAATGAAAATGAAGTTTAATGAATTATTATTTTATCTTATCTTTGACAGGGAGACAGAAAAAAACATGGCGGCTGAAGCGGCGTTGGCGCGGGAACGTGCGCGGGCGGAGACGTGCGCGCGCCGCGAGGCCAACGCTTTAGAGCATTCCGCCAAGGTGACGGCGCAACACGTTGCTGACAGGGCGGCCGCCGCTGACTCTCTGGCTAAGGTATGCTGTATGGCTTTGATGACTTGAAAGCTAAGACAAAGGTTCGATTCACGGGAATTTAAAGCTAAGTCAAAGGTCCTAGGTTCGATTCACGGTGGAGGCAAAGCGGAGCAAAATGTTTTTCTTCTGCTTTTCAGTCTGGTTGGTGGTTATATATGCGATATATGTATTTATAAGACAAACACGTTCAAGACTATTAACCTTTGCGCGGTAGTCGTTCAGGTTCCCATTTCCACAATCGCAGGGGTAGTAATTCTATGGCTATCTCGAACCCACGTGTTGACCAGTTAGTCAGTACTCGATGTGACAGGTGGCAAGCCATGTCGCCATTTACAAGCACTACAATTACAACTATTATGTTCGGGGAACAGGTAGGTTTCTTTGCGCTGTATTTATCTATTTACAAATAGTATATATTTACATATTGAAAAGGGGTGACGTTAGGTGTACCTATAACCTCCGAGAGTGTATGAGAAGATATATGAATGTCAATGAAGCGAAAGTACTCTGTCGGGATCGGGACAAATGGGGATCCGTGATCTCTGCCTACCCCTCTACAGGGAATCAGGCGTGATGTGTATGTATGTACGTTTCTGTTCTTCAGGCCCAAGCGTTGACAGCTGACAACGCGTCCCTCAGAAGCAGAATAACTACTCTCGAGGAGCTGGTAGCCAAACTGGAGACTTCTCTCACCGAGGAGACAGAGAAGAGAAACAAGGAGAACCGGGTGCTGGCGAGGAAGGTAAGAAATATATGTTTAATTAATTTTAATAATAATAATAATATTTGGACATTATTACACCAATTGAACTAGCCCCTCGGTAAGTTCATTTAAGACTTGTGTCAAGGGTACTAGTCAACGTATATTTAACTAATATATACATATTATATATAGAAAAATACATATATAGGATATTATTACATAATCAACGACCAGACTGGAAAGCAGTAGAAAAGCGTTGTTCTTAACTCTGCCACCACCGGGAATCGAACCCGAGACCCCACGATTAGCGTTCAGGTGTCTAACCGATCACGCCACGGAGGTCGTCAATATGTTTAATTGAACCTTTTATTTATTTACTACTAACGACCCGCTCCGGCTTCGCACGGGTATAAAATATATAGCCTACTCCACTACTTAATGGATGTTATTCTACATATAAACCTTCCTATTGAATCACTCTATCTATTAAAAAAAACGCATCAAAATCCGTTGCGTAGTTTCAAAGATTTAAGCATACAAAGGCACATAGGGACAGAGAAAGCGACTTTGTTTTATACTATGTAGTGATGTGACACCGGTTCGTATCACGATAAATTTATAAAGATATAAATACCTTTACTTTACCCGACGTTTCAACCCAGTTGCATAGACCGTGGTCGCGGGAAATTAAACCTTGTTTAAGGGGTAGTTAAAGGTTTAAGTGTCCATTTCAAACGGTTGTTAACTGAGGAGGAATCTAATGTATGAAAATAGTGATATGGTTTACTACCTATCACGTTGTTGCTGATGCTGTATATCTAGTGAAACGCAGGCTTTGAGTGGCTCATACCTAACGTGCCTTCGAAATTTAGGAGATAGGTACTCAAGCCTTTGACTACGCCGCCACAATGAAATGAGATTGTTTTTATTCAACATAAGGACCATAATAATCACTTATTGAAAGTAAAAAAAAACTTTTTTTATGAAAAAAACTGTCATTAACATTACAATTAAATATTCATAATATGATAAATAAAAATTTCATAAAGCAAATCTGCAGAGAAGAATTGCAAAGTTAATGTTTTTCTCTCTTTCTTTCAAAGAGACTCGGCAGACAATATTCAACTATAAATTCAATAGCAATCCATTACAAATAAATTCCATGCCAGAGCCGGGAACCTTAGACCTAATAAGAAGTCAGAGGTCTTACCCACTAGGCTACAGCCTCTATGTATGCAAATGTTCCAAATGATCATATACATGTGTATGTATGTGTTCCAGGTGGCAGAACTCAGTGAGGAACTGTCGGAGGCTACCAAGAAACTTGAATGGGAAAAAGGCGAAAATATACTGCTTAAGAAAAAACATTCCAATGCTATTAAGGTATGTAAATGATGTAGTGTAGGATATATGGTTATTAAGCCTTGTAGGAATATATAGATACATACACATTACGCCTGATTCCCTGTAGAGGGGTAGGCAGAGATCACGTATCCCCATTTGTCCCGATCCTGACAGACCACTTTCGCTTCATTGACCTTCATACATCTTCTCATACACTCTCGGCGGTTATAGGTACTCCTAACGTCACCCTTTTTCAATATAGCGTCTATCTGACTGTTATATGTCTTATTAGGCCGGCCCCTACGTAACCGCTCTTCCACTTCACTTCATTCACAGTCTCATATAGTAAATAAAATTGGTAATAAAAAAAAAAATCTCTCACCGTTAGCGACTGTGAATTATGGACGTAGATGTAAATCACATTTTTTTATTTCATTCATTGGTCCATGCCAGAGCCGGGATTCGAACCTAGGACCTCTAATAAGAAGTCGAATAACTTACCCACTTGGCTACAGCCGCTTTATGCATGCTATTGTCCCAACAAAAGACTTCAGGTGGTGTTGCGTTAAAATATTAAAATCCCTTTTTTACAAGAAAACGGGACTTATGGCGTATATTTTATAAACTAGCCCATTCCTCTATTTAATGGATTTTATTATACATATAAACCTTACTCTTGAATCACTCTATCTATAAAAAAAACCGCATCAAAATCCGTTGCGCAGTTTCAAAGATTTAAGCATACAAAGGGACATAGGAACAGAGAAAGCGACTTTGTTTTATACTATGTAGTGACTTTTATCTTTGCTACTCGACGTTTCGGCCATGTTGCAAGTTGACCCGTGATTGGCCATTACAACATGGCCGAAACGTCGGGTAGCAAAGGTAATACTTTGTTTATAAAATATAAAAAACCCTTTTGATTAATAACTAACGGGACTTATCGCGTAAGTTTATATATAATAAAGTTACCTTTATTTTAACCCGACGTTTTCGCCACGTTGTAGTAGACTTTATTATAATAACTTACGCGATAAGTCCCATACATACATACGCTTCACAACTTGTGTAAACACACTCCCTTTTTTTATTATGTCGGGGTAGTCAGAGGCTTGAATGCCCATCTCCGAAATTTCGAAGGCATGTTAGGAATGGGTCATTCGAAGCCCGTGTATCACTAGATAGTCAGCACCCAAAGTGATAGGTAGTGAACCATATCGCCGTATATAGGCACTTATTATTACCTATCCTGAGGGATAGGCAGGTTTCCTCATGATGTTTTCCCACCTTAGCGACTGTAAATTATATACGTAAATGAAAAACACATATTTAAATTTCATTCATTGGTACATGTCAGAGTCGGGATTCGAACCTAGGACCTTTCTCATACGAAGTCCGAGGTCTTACGCACTGGGCTACAGCCGCTTATAAACTTACGCGATAAGTCCCGTTAGTTATTAATCATGAGTATAAATCGCGAATCTCTTGAAACTATAAGAAGCCTTTTTCTGTTATCAGGAACTAAATCGAGAGCTTCAAAGGACGTTAAAGAGATGTGAGCAGTTAGAAAGCAAAGTGCAACATAACGCAGAGAATGACTCCAATAGAACAGGTAAATAAACTGTATAACTACGCATACATACATATATTCACGCCTCTACGTCCCTAACGGGATAGGCAGAGACTATAGAGGCCACCTGGAAAAATCCTTACAAATCTCTTGCTTACAAACTACATATATGTATATAGTTAACAAATCGGCGCAATAAGACATTATGACGGTCAGACAGATGACATATTGAAAAAGGGTCGCGAATTATGTATCTATGTATACTCTCAGACGTCCAGTCACCTATAAAAGGAATTAAGAATGCAGTTTGGGAGGCATCCGGATTCCTTTTATAGGTAACAGCTTCTTAGTTGGCAAAAGTGTTTCTGTTGGTCAAATCTTGTCATATTTCAAAGAACTAAGAAGTTATAAACAATCCGTGACACTTCGGTATTCTCGATCTACAGAGGACCGTAACGTTCAAAGGAGCGCCTACCTACCTACCATCCTAACCTAACCCAGCCATCCTAGAACAAACTAGTTAGTTATCCTGGAATGTTCGTATTTATATCAGGATCAACTAGTTCGTCCTAGGATAAACTGGTCTATCCTACCGGGCGTAGGACAAACTAGTTTGTCCTGGGCTATACTAGTTAATCCTAGCGTGTGTAGGAAAAACTAGTTTAGCCTAAATCGGGTTTTGGGCGGTATATATATATATATATATTATAATCCTAAATTTGTTTGCAGGTTCGATAAGCTCTCTCTCGAGTGGCGATGGGATGACATCCACTGAGGAAAGACTGCAGAATGGACACGCGTCAGACCATTGTACAACTGTTAAGGAAATTGAGGTAAGGCTGTAAGTGCGAATAAGTTCTTCAACTTCTAAGGACTTGTTCCATTCCATTGTCATCAATTGTTCCATTTTGCTTCGGGCGTCCGGTTAGCACCGCAATTGCGGATGTAGTCATACTATCTATATAAAAACACATTTACGAAATGCATCGAATTATACGGTGAGGAAACCTATCTGTTCGTCGAACAGGTAATAGTTAGTGTTTGTAATTGGCGACATGGCTGACCACCTGTCACATTGAGCACTATCTGGTTAACACGCGGGTTCGAGGTGTCCATAGAATTACTACCTTCGCAATTGCGGAGATGGAAACATGAACCTCTGACTACCCCGCAAGGGTTAATGGTCGTGAATGCGTTTTGTTTTGTTTCATACTATCATCAACTCAATGTGACAGGTGGGCATTGCATGTACTCAATTTACTTGCAGCGGCTATTGCCTAGTCGTTGAATAGTTTTCTTCACGAAGTTTTCCCTCACATTTTTGTGAAAATCAGAAAAACATCATTTCCATTGGGACTTCCGCTTCGAACCTAGTACCAACCAACTACCAACTACCAATTTTATGTTTCTTTATAATTTGTTTTTATAACTGGCACTGGGCAAAAAATCCTGAAAGCCGGAGTTTCTTGTTGGTTCTTCTCCGAGCCAGGGCTGCCGAACCAAATAGAATTTCAATGCCAAGAGACAACCAGTGTCAGGCAAATGTTTTGACTTTCAATGAATGTACTGTACTTAATTATATTGTTATTTAATTAAAACATTTGACTTTGATACGGAGTCAATTCCCCAAAGACTGTGCTATGCTGACTTTAAATAAAACGACGCATGTATTCATGTCGCCCCCTGTCATTTGGACTGATGACCCGAAAAAGGTCGCTGCTAGTGGTTGGCTGAGGGCCACGAGTGATCGTGTTTTGTGGCGTTACCTTGGGGAGGCCTACGTCCAGCAGTGGACTGTCATAGGCTGATTGATTGATTGATTCATGTATGCAGCAGGACACACGACCGTCCCGCGAGCCTGACAAGCAGCAACTGATCGAGCGGATCGTCTCTCTGCAAAGAGAGGCAGCAAAGAGGTCCGAGCGATACGACTTCTTGGAGGAGCATACGAAACAGCTGACGTCAGAGCTGAGGAACAAGACGCGGCTGATCCGCCATTTGCTGGGGACAGTGCCATCTGGCGCCGTCGCCGGGAATCAGGTGGATAGTCATAAGGTGAGGGTTAATTGGTATACATAAAGAGAAAGAAAATACTTTATTCATCATCATCATCTTATGGTACCCCAGTGGTACAAAGGGCCTTCGTTAGAAGTCGCCAACCGCTCCTATCCTGTGCCTTGCACTCCGCGTCCCTCCAACTCAACCCAGCCGCCCTCATACTTTATTCACTGCACCACAACTATAGTGTATTCGCGTTAAGAAAATAGTGACGTCATCATTGCCCAAACGATTTGGCCAATGAGACGTGACAACGGTTGTCTGCGATTGGTCAATGTGACTGTTTTCTCATTCACTCACGTCTCATTAGCCAGTTTAACGTCTGAATATTATGACGTCACTATTTTCTTAACGCGAATACACTATACACAAATTACATTAAACACACAAACAATAACAATAAACATCAAGAATGAAAACCATTGATGCAGTGAAAAGGTGCTGCCTCAGTATACGATGCAGCTAGGCTGCATCACTGGTCCTCCGGCAGCACCCGATTCGAAAACATGATAGATGAGAAAACATGATAGATAGATGATGATTATAACAGTGCAGTGTGGTCGTTGATTACGAGTAAGTTGTTAACTAGTAGTATACATTTAGTATTTCAACAATAATTTATCTTGTCCAAAGATATTTGATTTTGTTACTTACTATATAGATATAAGTTTAAGTTTGTTCACTATCTCTAAGTAAAATTTTCGTATGTGTATGCTTTGGGAGCCTAATAAATAAAATTAAAATAACAAGCATATTGAAAAAGGGTGACGTAAGAAGTATGATAATGTGTGTGTTAGTATTATTATACTGAAAGTGGCTTACCAGGATCACGAGCATTGCAGGTCCTTGATTTCTGCTTATACCTTCGTAGGGAAACAGGCTTGATATGTACGTGTGAATGTGTTAGATATTATTATTAAATGAAATATTATGTGTATTTTTGTTGCACGCATAGATAAAGAAATTGGCCAAGGTAACTAAATATATTTAGTTTAATAACTCTCTTATAATATGCATATGATATTAAAAGTTCGATGTGTTATGTGTGGGGGATGTTATCATGATACATAAAAGACATACGCGTTCACGACCATCTCCGCAATTGCGAAGGTAGTAATTCTATGGACACCTCGAACCAACGCGTTGACCAGATAGTCAGTACTGTGACAGGTGGTAAGCCATGTCGCCATTTACAAGCACTAACTATTACCTTTTCGTATGAACACGTTGAACCCACATGTTGACCGACCAGATAATCAGTATTTAATGTAAACCATGTCGTAATTTACAAGCACTAACTATTACCTGTTCGAGGAACAGGTAGGTTACCTCACGATGTTTTCCCTCACCGCATAATTCATTGCATTTCTCAAATGTGTTTACGTACAGTATATCTATATTTACGTACAATCGCAAACGAAAATGTACATAGAAATTCATTCAATTTCATTTCCATTGGTAGATAGGCGCGTTCTCTCTAAGATACTAAGACTATACCACTGACTATTCCAGAAAGAGATAGCCCGTCACGGTGGAGGGGCGATGGCGGCGCTATGGGGGGGAGATCCCAATGGTCTGACCCTTGAACTGTCCATCGAGATGAACAAGAAACTGCAGGCGGTGCTCGAAGATGCCCTTCTCAAGAATATTACGCTTAAGGTATTTAACACACATACATACAAGAAAAATGGGACTTACCGCGTATTACTACATAGTATAAAACAAAGTCGCTTTCTTTGTCCCTATGTCCCTTTGTATGCTTAAATCTTTGAAACTACGCAACGGATTTGGATGCGGTTTTTTTAATAGATAGAGTGATTCAAGAGGAAGGTTTATATGTATAATATCATCCATTAAATAGCCAGAAGTGCGAAGCCGGAGCGGGTCGCTAGTATTTTATAAACAAAGTATTACCTTTGCTACCCGACGTTTCGGCGATGTTGCAATGGCCGCGGTCACGGGTCAACTGACGATCAACATGTCTACGCCTCCATCGAAATGAGCGGTTAGATTCACCTTCTACCCTCATTTCGATGCTTTACTTCTACTCATTATATTAAATTTTATACATATTTTTTTACATACATAATAATACTAGCGACCCGCTCCGGCTTCGCACTTCTGGCTATTTAATGGATGTTATTATACATATAAACCTTTCTCTTGAATCACTCTATCTATTAACAAAAACCGCATCAAAATCCGTTGCGTAGTTTCAAAGATTTAAGCATACAAAGGAATATAGGGACAGAGAAAGCGACTTTGTTTTATACTATGTAGTGATGAGTGTGTATGAGTGTCAATGAAGTGAAAGTGGTTTGTCAGTTGGACAGATGAGGATCCGTGATGTGTATGTACGTAATAATAGTATTTGGGACACTATTACGCCAAGTCCCGTCCTAGTCTGGGACGTAACAAGAATATTATCAAGCTGCCGTTCTTCTCGGCAAATCGTAAAAGGCAATTAAAGAATTAGGAGTAAATGGAATCTATTGGGCGATAGGCTAGCAACCTGTTATCATTGTTTCATGACATGACAACCCCGAAATTCATGCTAAAAGTGACCAAAAAGATATTATGTCTCCTAAGGTTCTGTCCAACCCAAAAGAGATTAAATGACGTGAATGGTTAAGTATATATGTATTAAGTATACAAAATAATATATAATATACATACAGTCACATCACGCCTGATTACCTGTAGAGGGTTGGGCAGAGATCACGGATCCCCATTTGTCTCACTGACAGACTACTTTCGCTTCATTGACACTCATACAGCTTCTTATACATACTCGGCGGTTATAGGTATATATAATACTAGCCACCTGCTCCGGCTTCGCACGGGTAGAAAATATATAGCCTACTCCACTATTTAATGGATGTTATTATACATATAAACCTTTCTCTTGAATCTCTCTATCTATTAAAAAAAACCGCATCAAAATCCGTTGCGTAGTTTCAAAGATTTAAGCATACAAAGGGACATAGGGACAGAGAAAGCGACTTTGTTTTATACTATGTAGTGATGTATATGTATTAAGTATACTTTTTATTTCAGGACAACATGGAAACCCTCGGGAAAGAGATAGCGAGATTAAAAGCAACGAACAGACAAGGAGAAAACACTAATCAATAGTTTAGCACACTTTATTAAGAAAACATCTTTCGCTTCAACTATGTACCTCCGCATACTCAGTCGGCGGTTATAGATATATAGATCAAGTGGACGATACATTTATTTACGTACATAAATTATAGTCGCTAACGGTGAGGGAAAACATCGTGAGGAAACCTGCCTATCCCTCAGGATAGGTAATAGTCAGTGCCTATATACGGCGATACGGTTCACTACCTATCACGTTGGGTGCTGTCTATCTAGTGATACGCGGGCTTCGAAGGACCCATACCTAACATGCCTTCGAAATTCAAGCCTCTGACTACCCCGCCATAATAAAAAAGGGACTGTGTATACACAAGTCGTGAAGCGTATGTGTGTATGGACGATATACTGAAAAAGAGTGACGTTAGAAGTACCTATAACCGCCGAGTGTGTATGAGGAAGTGTATGACTGTGAAAAAAGCGAAAATAGTGTGTCAGGTTAGGTTAGCTATCTCTGCCTAACCTTCTGTATTATTGCATATGTAAAACCGCCTTGAAAATGTTATGTACTTAATATTTTAAAATAAAATAAAAATATTTCTATTAGAATATCTCTAGTGATGAAATGATATGAAACGCTTTTTATTCAATATGAGGATTATAAAATCACTTATTGAAAGTCAAAAAAAAAATCATTTCCACCGGAAAAGTTATTATTACAATTATTAGTACTTAAATAAAAAAAATAATTAAATAAATCTAATTAAACTAATGGCATTTCGTAAAGCTGGAAATTGGGCTAGCAACCTGTCATAAATATACAATATTAAAACCATAACAACGTTAGTTATGGTATATGTGACTGACATTTTTACCTCTAGTTTCTGTTCACCCAGAAAGGGATTGAAGGACATGAGTATATGGATGTATGAAGTCTAATTACTTGTATTTCTTTTCTGCATATAAAATGCGATTAAAGTATTATATAGACATACACGTATATATTATATTCGTTTATATATCAAACCCTGTTCATTTAAACTTACATTACTATTTAATGACGACCTCCGTGGCGCGATTGGTTAAGCACCTGAACGCTAATCGTGAAGTACCGGGTTCGATTCCCAGTGGAGACGGAGTTAAGACCTACGCTTTTCGTATGCTTTCCAGTCTGGTTGTTGATTATATATGTTAATACACATTGACTAGTACCCTTAACACAAGTCTTAACTGTACTTACCAAAGGGCTAGTTCAATTGATATAGTAGTATCCCAAATATAAATTTGTCTCGAATTAAATTATTGCGAAATAAATCATAACCCCTATTCTAAAAGTGAACTAGGAGATATTATCTCTCCAAAGTTTTATCCACCCCGAAAGCGTTTAAAAGACGTGAATGTATATGTTTGTATGTGAATGTGATCAATTACTATATTATAAACGTCGAAAGTGATGTTAGAAGTACCGATAACCGCCGAGTGTGTAAGAGAAGTATGAATGTCAATGAAGCGAAAATGGTGTGACTACGGAAATATTATTTCTCCGAGGTTCTGTCTACCCCGAAAGCGTTTAAAAGACGTGAATGTATATGTTTGTATGTAAATTTGATCAGTT
This sequence comes from Leucoptera coffeella, assembly GCA_030578115.1. NCBI lineage: Eukaryota > Metazoa > Arthropoda > Insecta > Lepidoptera > Lyonetiidae > Leucoptera > Leucoptera coffeella. The sequence continues at coordinate 20,310 of JAMBLF010000735.1, forward strand.
AATCTATATTACACGACGACGCGCGACGTTAGAAGTATCTATAACCGCCGAATGTGTAAGAGAAGTATGAATGTCAATGAAGCGAAAATGGTTTGTCTTATGGGTTCATATGGTTACCCCTCTGAAACGGGCGTGCTGTGTATGTATGTATGTTTTGATGAATCATTTAAACTTCCATACATTCCTAATTTTACCATGTTGATGTTTTATTATGTATGGTATTTATTATTATATTATTTGCGATTGCGCGATTGCGTCCATCTCAGCTAATGTCTGTCTACCCTCAGAATTGGATTATTTGTTAATTCATAGCACGACACACTACACTCACACTAGACAGACATTTGCTGAGACTAAAGCTAGTCTTCCCGCGATTACGGCCTATGCAACTGGGTCGAAACGTCGGGCAAAATAAAGGTAATCAGATATCTTTATTAATTTATCGTGATATGACCCAGCATATCACGATAAATTAATAAAGATATCTGATGTTGCATAGGCATTTCTCATAGTAAATAAAATTACCTATATCTCTGGATATCTCATTGATTTTGTGGAAGGTGATGTACTCACATCCGCTCACTTTAAGTAGTCTGGTTGTATTTCTGTGTATAATCATATATGATCAAACTTTTATCCCTTATATTATAGACAGAGATTAAAGTAACCATAATCTTTGGTAACCAAATTATTACTAAAAAAATACCATTAATTTATCTATCTAAAAGAATAGGTAGGTTTACTCACGGTTTTTCCTTATTACTCAAATGGGTCACCCATCCAGTAACTGACCATATATAACATTGCTTAACATCAATGATCGAAAGTGTTATAACAATGTTACAAATACCTAATATATGAAATTATCGTAGGTTAAGTGTTTATATGACAAATTGAAGGTAAAAAAGATTTTATGTAAATTACAAAGTGTTATGTTATTGTAAATGTAAAATATGTTATTGTAATGAGGTTATGTGAAATATATTTATTATGAGCATCTCTTTGAGTCTTTTTTATACTTCTAACTAGCGACCCGCTCCGACTTCGCACGGGAATAAAATATATAGCCTACCCCACTATTTAATGGATGTTATTATACATATAAACCTTCCTCTTGAATCACTCTATCTATTAAAAAAAACCGCATCAAAATCCGTTGCGTAGTTTCAAAGATTTAAGCATACAAAGGAACATAGGGACAGAGAAAGCGACTTTGTTTTATACTATGTAGTGATATAAAGGCCCTAGCTGGGACGTAAAAAGAATGCTTACTAGCTGCCGTTCTTCCCGGCATGTCGTAGGAGACTACTAAGGGACAAAAAGTATATTTAATCGAATGGGTGACGGGTTAGCAATCAATCCTGTTCCATATAAATGTTATCACAACCCCAATATGATTGCTAAAAGTGACCAAGGAGATTTTCGCGAGGTTACCTATTGGGCGATGGACTATCTACCTATAATCAATGTTAATATGTATGCTAAAAGTGATGTAGGAGATATCGTGTCTTCGAGGTTCTATCTACCCCGAAAAGGACTAAGGGACGTGTATGTATGGCTACACCATGGTTTTAGACAGAGATATTGCTTTTCATAAACAAAATCTACAAACGTGGTCACCCATCCAATTACTACTTACGTCCATCTTTGCTTAAGATTAAAGATCGAAGCTGTATTTCAATATGATGTAGGAAAAGAACAAACAATAAATTTGTTAAGGTATTAAGTTATTTATTTTAAAAAGTATTTCTTAAATAATCAACACAAATCAGGTACAATAATTACAATAGAGATGTCACAAATACTGAATACATAAAAATCAGACCAATAAGACATATGACAGTCAGATAGACGTCATATTGGAAAAGGGTTACCTCAGAAGTACGTATAACCACCGAATGTGTGTGAGGAGATATATGAGTGTCATTGAAGAGAAAGTTAGTCAGGATCGGGACAAATGGAGATCCGTGATTTCTACATACCCCTCTACAGGTAATCGGGCGTGATGTGTATGTAATGATAATAATATTTGGACATTATTACACAAATGGAACTAGCCCCTTGGTAAGTTCATTTAAGACTTCTGTTAAGGGTACTAGTCAACGTATATTTAAGAAATATATACTTATTATACATAGATAAATACATATATAGCATACATAATCAACGACCAGACTGGAAAGCAGTTGAAAAGCGTAGTTCTTAACTCTGCCTCCACCGGGAATCGAACCCGGGACGTCACTAATCGATCGCGCCACGGAGGTCGTCATATGTAATGATGTAGTGATATATGTGGCACCTCTAATATACAACAATTACAATTAAATCTAACACCTTTACTATTATGATACGACACATACGTTCGAATCGAACGATCCTGACAAATCTCCTTTGCTTTACTCATACACATTAATCGTACAATACTTTTAACGATGAGACACTCAATGGCCACATTGTTTTAGTTCCAAATTAGTGGCGCTGTAGTCAACGGAGACCTGTCAAATGCCAACCGGTCGTTTTCATAATGTAAACAAACATCTATTTGTTAAATAATTTAATTAAACATACGTATTATAAAATTATTTTAAAGAAATAATAAATTAAACATACATATTTTTCCGACATTTTTATCATAAACAACGTTGAACTATTGATGATATTATACTATTATATGAATAGAAATTGACACTTGACAGGTCTCCATTCTCACTAGCGCCCCTGGCGGGATAAAAAAGTGAGGAATGCTGCCATTCTATGGCTACTTACCCTACCCTACTGGCTACCCTAAAAGGGTTAACAGTCTTAAAGTCTATGTATTTTCACAATATCCTGTGTGGTTGTTATTCCTCCACAACAGTCTAGATCGAATGATTATATCCTTTTCAACACCATTAGTGGTTGTCTGATTTCAAATGCTTCTATTAGTTCCTGTAAAGATAAAACAAATTCTGTGTAGCTGGGTACATACATACCAGTGTACATACCACGTACATACCAGTGGGTACATATATCACAACCCTAATATTCATGATAAGGGTCTTAGAAAATATTAGTGTCTCCGAAGTTCTGTCTACCCCGAAAGGGATTAAAGTACGTGAACGTATATGTATCATTTTTCGAAAATAATGTACTTGAACAGTTATGATTGAAGTGACTTTTAAAATTCGGCGTAGCTCAGTTGTTTAGGGCTTGGCCCTGTATCAGTGGGTACAGGTTCAAATCCCGCTTGAGCATGTACCAATGGAAATGTAGTTAATCGAATTTCTATGTACATTTTCTTAATTTAAATACATTTACGAAATGCATCGAAAATTGCTGTAAGGGTCAACATCGTGCGGCAACCTACCTGTTCCCCAAACAGGTAATAGTCAGTGCTTCATCAGTCAGTCATTGAGTACTGACTATCTGGTCAACACGTGGGTTCGAGGTGGCCATACAATTACTACCTTCGCAATTGAGATGGAAACCTGAACCGTTGACTACTCTACAAGGGTTAGTGGTCGAGGACGCGTTTGTCTTTTGGTTTGTTTTTTGTATTTTATACGTTGACCAGTACCCTTAACACACGTTTTAAATTAACGTACCAAGGGGCTAGTTTTATTGGTGTAATAGTGTCCAAATATTATTATATTGGCCTTAAGTAGCGACAATTCTGTCAAAATCTCAATTTGGACGAGCGTAGCCAGCCGGGTTTTAGACGTGTATCTATACTAATATTATAAAGAGTTTGTTTGTTTGGTCGTTTGAACGCGCTAATCTCAGGAACTACTGGTTCGCGTTCTAAAATTCTTTTTGTGTTAGATAGAACATTTATTAAGAAAGGCTTTAGGCTATATAACATCACCCTGCTACTAATAGGAGCGAAGAATATAATATAAAAAACAAATTTTAATTACAGTGCCATCTATGTTTCATGTATTGAAAACTTCTGAACAAATAAAAATGTGACAAATTATTTGATATTGCTTGAAACCTACCCAAATAAGTAATAGTAACTGCTTGTATTATGCGTTTACCCAGAGCGTGCACAAATGTCAAATTGACAAAAACTTCATTTTACGTCACACAAAAGAAAAAACAGTAAGATCAGCAAAAAAGGTACATTTAAAAAAAAAATGTTCTAATCAGAATTGATATTGTCGCTTGCGTCACTAGAAGTCCTGCTGACCATACAATATGACGTCATATAAAGTCATTGTCATTTTGACTTTTGCGCACGCTCTGAGTGAACGCATAATATATATCGCTGCTTTAAAACTAAACTGAAGAAACTCAAAAAACACTATTTTGCAAAAAACATTGTTTTATAATATAGTTGATATATTTTTGACATTAAATTGCATATAATTTAAAAAAATGATTAAATATAAATACATTTTTAATCTTTTTATTAACTTCAATATGTTTTATGTACTAATTATTTAATATTTTTGAGATAAAATTTTTTTCGAGTTTCTTCAATTTAGTTTTAAAGCAGCGATATATAAAGTCACTGACCTGCCACCGCTGCATGTCCATAGAGACTATAAACTGCTTTTCATCAGCCAAATCTCTCTGGTCGCTCTCACGCTGTGTCGCCGACACCGGGGTCAGCATCGGCAGCTCGCATTCCTCATCTATGTAGACAATAGTGGATTACATACATAATTATACATCACTACATAGTATAAAACACCTATACATGTGACCTATACATCATACATACACATCAAGTCTAGAATTTCATGAAGGATAGACAGAAATATATGTATATCACTACATAGTATAAAACAAAGTCGCTTTCTCTGTCCCTATGTCCCTTTGTATGCTTAAATCTTTGAAACTACGCAACGGATTGTGATGCGGTTTTTTTAATAGAGTGATTCAAGAGGAAGGTTTATATATATATACTAACATACATTAAATAGTGGAGTAGGCTATATATTTTATACCCGTGCGAAACCGGAGCGGGTCACTAGTTATATATCGCTGCTTTAAAACTAAACTGAAGAAACTCGAAAAGCATTTTATCTCAAAACGATTAAATAATAAGTACATAAAACATATTAAGTTAATAAAAAGATAAAAAAAATATTTATATTTAATCATTTTTTTAAATTATATGCAATTTAATGTCAAAAATATATCAACTATATTATAAAACAACGTTTTTTGCAAAATGGTGTTTTTTGAGTTTCTTCAGTTTAGTTTTAAAACAGCGACATATTAATGGTATTCGCAATTGCTGCAAGACCGTGAATGCAAATGTAAGTAACAGCCAGTGATTGTTAATGGCGACATGGTTTACAACCTGTCAAATTAAGTGCCCATAGAACCACCGCATCCGCAATAGCGGAGATGGAGATCTGAAGCTCTGACTACCCCGCAAGGGTTAATGGTCGTGAATGCGTTTGCTTTGTTTTTTTATTAATGGTTATTGACACTCATACATATTTTCATACACACTCGGCGGTTATAGGTACTTCTAACGTCACCCTTTTTTAATATGGCGTCTATACATACATACATACAAATCACGTCTGATTCTCTGAAGAGGGGTAGGCAGAGATCACAGATCCCTATTGGTCCCGATCCTGATAGACCACTTTCGCTTCATTGACATCACGTTGGGTGCTGTATACCTAGTGTAACGCGGACTTTGTGAGTTTAACTACTAGGTATCTTAAAGATCTATAAGTAGGTAATTAAAGAAAAGTCTTTTTATTTACACCCAATTTATTGCGCATTATATGTCTGTCACTAAGTCTAATGGACTAGTTAAAAATGAACTCTGCACTTTGATTTAAAGAGCAGTTAAGAATAATAAAAAGACAAACGCGTTCACGACCATTAACCCTTGCGGGGTAGTCAGAGGTTCATGTGTCCATCTTCGCAATAGTGAAGGTAGTAATTCTATGGACACCTCGAATCCACCTGTTAACCAGATAGTCAGTACTCAATGTGACAAGTATTAAGCCATGTCGCCATTTACAAGCACTAACTATTACCTTTTCGGGAAACAGGTAGGTTTCTTCACGATTTTTTCCCTCACCGTAGTATTCGACGTATTTCGTTAATGTGTTCGACATAATATTAAATGATGACGTGGATAGTTCTGACTAAAGTATATTCGCATTAAGAAAATAGTGACGTCATCATGACTCCACGATTTGACCAATGAGACTTGACAACGGTTGTCCGCCATTGGTCTTGAGAGAGACTTGTTTTCTCATTATCTCACGTCTTATTGGTCAGTTTACTTTTGAAAATCATGACGTCACTATTTACTTAACTCGAATGGACTATAGGCTGAAAGGAAGTACTTTACTCACCCAAATCCAAAGCAACCATCCCGTCTCTAACTAAAAACGAGACATAGTACACGTTCTCTATGGTTTTGGCGAAGGAACTAGGGTCCAACACTAGATGGAAGTAACTGAGCGGTTGGCCCTCCTTTTTGCACCATTTCGTTATGAACCTGTGAACTCTGCTAACCATCTCTGAGCCTTCTTCTGTCTTTTCTAACCTGGGAATGGAATAGATTGTATATTCACATATATAGTGTTATTTATTCAACCAAAATAAAACATACAAACTTAAAGTAGTAATAAAAATGCATGTACATATTTTTACATATATACAAACTAAATTATGCCAAAATAATGCATTTTATTCATTTTCGACATTTTCAGCTTAAGACCTACACAATCGATATTTAAAAAGAAAAAGTGAAAAGTGCAACTTTATTTTTTTCAAGGCAACCGGGTTCGATTCCCGTACTGGATACAGTTAATTTTTCAAATAAATATATAGGAATAGGAGGGCTAAGAGACTAGGGCTACATGGAATCTATTGGGCGGTAGGCTAGTAACCTGTCACCAATGTTCCATATGAGATCACAATCCCAATATTCATGCTAAAGAGTGATCTAGGAGATATTATATCTCCAAGGTTCTGTCCATCCCAAAACGGATTAAATGACATGAATGTATATGTATGCATCACCCGCACCTCAATCCTCAAACTATCCTAAAGGTTAATAATCCAGTATCTTTACACTCACTGGAGGAAAAAAAGTCCAAGAGTGGAGACCGCGTCTCAGTAAACGTAGTATTTGGTGCCCCCTGGCAAGGTGGGAAGACGACCTGCGCAGGTTGGCCGGCATCGAATGGATGCGAACGGCCACTGACAGGGAGAAGTGGCGTCATTTGAGGGAGGCCTATGTCCAACAGTGGATTCAGACAGGCTGATGATGATGATATGTATTTACGTGCATATATACTTATATTAACGCACGTACGTCCCTAACAGGATAGGCAGGGATTATTGATTGTCACCTGGAATGATCCTGACAAATCTATCTTGTTTCACTCACCGTCTCATACATGCTCTTCTGTTCTTCACACTTCACGTTGCGTACGTCTTGAGTAGAATTAAGGAAGAATCTTATAATTAGTATATATTTACATATTGAAAAAGGGTGACGTTAGAAGTTACTTATAACTGCCGGGCGGGTATGCGGAGGTATAGGAGTGTCAATGAGGCGAGAGGAATTGTCAGGATCGGTACAGATAGAGATCCGTGATCTCTGCCTACCCCTCTACAGGGAATCAGGCATGAGGCGTATGTATGTATGTGTAGTCTATCCCAAAAGGGATTAAATGACATGAAAGTATATGCATGCATCACTTGCACCTTAATCCTCAAACTATCCTAAAGGTTAATAATCCGGCATCTAGTAGACTCTAAAAGTAGCACGCTTAAGTGGAGTTGAGCTGGTCACGTTTGCAGGACTGATGGTAGCTGGAGCAAAAAAGTCCAAGAGTGGAGACCGCGTCTCAGTAAACGTAGTGTGGGGCGCCCCCCGGCAAGGTGGGAAGACGACCTGCGCAGGTTGGCCGGCATCGAATGGATGCGAACGGCCACTGACAGGGAGAAGTGGCGTCATTCGGGGGAGGCCTATGTCCAACAGTGGATTGATACAGGCTGATGATGATGCTGATGAACATGCCTTTGAAATTTCGGAGATGTGTATTCAAGCCTCTGACTACCCCGCCATAATAAAAAAGGGAGTGTGTATACACAAGTCGTGAAGCGTATGTATGTATGTGTAAGTTAACTCAGTGTAAAGTGCGTAAGTTGTAACTTAGCTAGGAGACAAACGGGGTAATTTTTTGTTTTTGTGACATTACTCATTCTTATCTTTTGTCTTAATTTCGACACATTTGTAATACCCAAGCGTGCATAGTCACTGAACACATCATATCAACGCATTACTATCACTCACTTATCAACATCCTCAGGCGCTTGCAGGGGGGCGACCACGCCTCTTTGTCGGGCAGCCCTTGGAGCCCTAGGCCTCTGCCCCGGCGGGGTGGGGGCGAAGGAGCCGAACAGACAGGACACTACTGGCACTTCCCGTGGCAGAAGAAATTCCCAGAAGTCTGGGCACTCTTTCTGGAATTATAGGTGAAATGAATAAGATTATAATTCCTATACATAAACATTATAAGTATTTGACGACCTCAGTGGCGCGATCGGTTAGCTGCCTGAACGCTAATCGTGAGGTCCCCAAGATTCCCGGTGGAGGCAGAGTTAAGAACTACGTTTTTCTACTGCTTTACAGTCTGGTCGTTGATTATATATGCTATATATGTATTTATCTATATATATATATATATATATATATATATATATATATATATATATATATATATATATATATATATAATATGTATATATTTCTTAAATAAACGTTAACTAGTACCCTTAATACAAGCCTTAAATGTACTTACCAAGGGGCTAGTTCAATTGGTGTAATAATGTCCAAATATTATTATTATTTCTTATTATTTTATTATTATTTTCTTATTATTATTTAACACACAATAATCCTAGGTAACTTTTTATGAATATTGGGATATAGATCTCATTGTAGAACATTGGTGATAGGTTTCTAGTCCATTGCCTAATTAATTCAATTACCCCTAGTTACCCTTATTCAACTCCTAAGGCATGCTGGGCAGAAAATTAGCTACTTAGCATTCCATATATATTTTAGAATAGACAAAACACAAATGCGTTCAGTACCATCAACCCTTGCGGCGTAGACAGAGGTTCGGGTGTCCATCTCCCCAATTGCGAAGGTAGTAATTCTATGGCCAGGTTAGTTTAGTACTCAATGTGACAGGTGGTAAGCCATGTCGCCATTTACAAGCACTAACTATTACCCGTTCCGGGAACAGGAGGGTTTCCTCATGTTTTTCCCTCACTGTAGTATTCAACACATGTTTTAATGTATTTTAATTACCAAAATGTGCATAGAAATTCACTAAATTTCATTTCTATTGGTTCATGCTCAAGCGGCATTTGAACCCTGTACCCACTGATACAAAGTCAAGTGCCAAACAACTGTGCTACGTCAAATTTCAATTAAAATTCTTCACAGACTAATTAATACAAAGGGTATCCTTACTCTGTAAAAGAGTACACGACGAAACAGTACTGATGTACATATTGTATTTTAAATTATTATTTTGTTATATTGTACTATTTTTATTATTTTATTTTGACAATTTAATTTTATATAATTGCAAATTTCAATGATCTCTGTAATATTGGGACATCTATTAATTGTATTAATTGGACATTGTTACAGTGTAATAAATAAATCTAAATCTTATTCATTATATAATGGGATGCCAGCCCATCTAAACTATGAAGTACTTACAATATGCATAGCCAGTTCGTGCCTATCATACGTATAGGCATTGCCACTGACAGCTTCCGAGCATCTCACCGCCAAGTCACTGGTGGCACGAAGCACCCTTGAGTCCAGATAACCCTCACCTGCGGACATTAAAAAACATACATAAAACATACGCTTCACAACTTGTGTATGCACACTCCCTTTTTTATTATAGCGGGGTAGTCATGGCTTGAATACCCATCTTCGAAATTTTGAAGGCATGTTAGGTATGTGTCATTCGTAGCCCGCGTATCACTAGATAGACAGCACCCAACGTGATAGGTATACATTAATAGATATATTTTAACCACAAATTACATAGATAGATTAGATTTGACATAGCGCAGTTGTTTGGGGCTTGACTGGGTATTGAGGGTACAGGGTTCAAATCTTGCTTGAGCATGTTTGAATGGAAATGAAATTTAATAAATTTCTATGTATATTTTCATAATAAAAATACATTTATGAAATGCCTTGAATACTACGGTGAGGGAAAACATCGTGAGGAAACCTACCTGTCACATTGTGTGCTGACTATCTGGTTAGCACTTCTTCGCTACTTCGCAATTGCGGAGATGGAAACCTGAACCTCTGACTACCCCGCAAGGGTTAATGGTCATAAACATGTTTCTCTTTTACTTTATCCACAAGATTTGTTTTTTAAGAACTATGAAATATAAGAGTAATGTCATTGGATATGAGATTCGGACAGACGGGGATTTGTGATTTCTGGCTACTCCTCTACCAGGGCCTTAGTCTACTAATACATTTTTAAAAAAATTACAGTTTAACATCAGATCATTAAGTAATAGTGTGAAGTTAGCCATTTTTTAAGCCAAATTAGACACTTTTAGTCATCCTCTACCAACTCCACACTATTACTGATCTGATATTGAACTGTGTTTGTACTTAAATGCATTAGTGGACTAAGGCCCCAGGAAACAGGGATGATGTATATGTATGTATAAACTTAACCAACTGCATCCCTACATTACAACTATGATAATACATTACCTGGATGCTTGACCCTCTCTTCAAGCCCTCCCTCGGCCAGCAGTGACTGGGCTTCCTTGACGGCATTGGCCGTCTTCTCCATACGCTCCTCATTGTTAGTTGTGTCTATGTCTGGGAGAAATAATCTCAAAGTCAAATGTTTTTATTCAACATAAGTAGAAGTACAGTACATGAATTGAAAGTCTCAACATTTGCCTGACACTGGTTGTCACTTAGCATTTAAATTCTACTGTTGGTTCGGAAGCCCAGGTTTGGAGAAGAACCAACAAGAAACTTCGGCTTTCAGGATTTTTTTGCCCAGTGCCAGTTACAAAAACAAATTATAAAGAAACATAATTATCGATGCACATATGGCTTGTCATGTCAATGTCATTATAAATGCATATTCTTTCACTTACTTTACAGAATGGAGTGGCCAGAACCTCTATATGGAACATTGCTGACAGGTTGCTAGCCCATTGCCTAATAGATTCTATTGACTCATAGTCCCTTAGTCGCTTCCTATGCCAAGCTATGAATTTTTTACCAATACTTTTTATTGGTTTTCCTCTGAATATTCTATATATACATATCCTTCAGTCCCTTTGAGGTTGAATAGAACCTCGGAAACATCTCAATGGAAATTTCAGCATTACATTGAACATTGGTTGTTATTTCACAGGTGAATAGATTTTAATGACGACTACTAAAACTATAAATACGTTAAGTTTATGCTGGAGTGTATCTTTGATAAAGCAAGAAGTTAACTTTACTAACCTAAAGTCGAGAGATCTTCCAATAAACTTCGATATCGTAACTTTCTGTCGTGGCTGCCTAGACTGGTGCGTGTACTGTTAGACATAGTAACCCTTTATTATATATGAACACTATATTCTGATAATCGTAACATCAAAATTATCGGAAACTTAACAAAACAAAACACCCGCCCGCCAAACCAATTCAACTAAAATATTTATTTACTAGGACTTAAAATAAATCTATCTTTACATGATCATCCAATGGTCTGTCTCAACGTAGAATAAGTTCACCTTTTTTTTTAAACTAAGAAAAAATATACTTTATTATAAACTAAGATATATTAATAATACAAATAAATCATTTGTAAATAAAAATGTAAATTCAAGTTTGTTCATAATAAAATAAAGTTTATTCTGCAATATTATATCAATTTCTTAAACTCTCTATTGTGTAAAGTATTCTTTGTACAAAGTTCTTTTTATTATATGTCATATCATGTCAATCATTGTCAATGTCAATGGTTTGCTTGCTTGCTTCTCTGTCTTGCAAAACGTTCGTGTTCGGCGTACAAAGAATTAAATTTTGCAGATTTAGAGCTATTTTATTACGTGGTTTAATGTGAACAAACTTTTTGGATGCAAAAACAATTTACAGACGAACTTTTCGTTAATATTGTCACGGGCTTAAAATGTTGCGTTGCCAACAGAACTAAAAGAGATGAAATCACTTTTTAGGTTATATTGAATGTGTACGGAAAATATATAGTTTGTGCGTGATAAATTAGCTGAAATGGATTCAGGGCCTGCTCAAGAGGTCACAGAGATATTAAAGAAGTGGGAAGAAGAGCACGCTACGCCTAGTTATGATCCTATTCCAACACTAACCAGGTATATTACTTTGTTTATCATGATTACTTATCATCAATTTTCATAACATTCTGGAAACCGCATTGTTCACCCAAAATCATCAGCTAAAACCAATCCGGAATGATTATAATCATTGATATTGTGCTTACTGGATGTGTGCAATGTAAATATTTAAAAAAACATATGGTTAAGGTCATTTATGTCTGCTTATGTTTATTTCCTAATTTTTGTTCTTTTTCAATTTATATTAGTTATTTTAACTTATAAATCAGTTCTATTCGATTAATTGTCTATGAACAATGCTTTAGAACAGTAAAAATGTACAAAGAATGCTTGAAAATGTTACATCAAAATCAAGGTCATGTTGTTTTAAAAATATAGACATTCTCTCTTTCTGATATCTTAATTGATCGTAATTATTTTGGCTTGGAAATACATATCACATTTATATACATTTAGTATCCTTGAAAAATTGAGATATATTTTAAAATACAGTATATTATATTGTTACATAGAGATTGATAATAAAATTTATTTCATACCACCTGTTACGTTGAGTGCTGGCTATCTAGTGAAAGATGGGTTACAGTGACCAATATTTTTCTTTGATATGACAGTGGTCATCAAAAGGGATAATAGTCATAAATAGTGTGTGTACATGTATGTGTATTTTATTTATGATATGTTCATTCTAAGTGTACAGGATACATAGATTTGAATATTTACCTAAACATAAATATATATAGTTTACTACTTATTATTATTTAGTGGGGTATTCAGAGGTTTGAGTGCCCATTGCATAAATTTCGAAATCATGTTTGGTATGCACCCCTCATTTGCCGAGTTTCACTACATAGACAGAAACCAATGAGATAAGTAGTGACCCATATCGCCATATACATACACTGGCAATAACCTGTCCCTGACTGGGTAGGTAGGTTACTTCACAATGTTTTCCTTCACTGTTGGTGACTGTAAATTATGTACATAAATGAAAATCACATTTAATATGCAACAGACTGTATGCGTCAAACAGTTGACACTATATGCGACGAATCCTTAGAAGTAACCGATTCTTATTGGTTCCAAAGCAAAGCATGTGAAGAAATGTATTTAATTGTTTACTTTGGGTGGTTATAAAAAAAAATTTGTATAGAATTAATCGGAGTATTTATTATAATAATATTAGTTCAAAATGAGGCTTGCACAATATTATGAAACAATATTCTTAAATATGACTCAAAATTTTGATATCATTATCTGTTAGCTATTAGTCTCATCTTGCGATAAATAAACAGGTTTAGAAATGAGAAATAACCTAGTGTGGTAGAGGTCTTCTTGTTTGGCCTTAATAAATTCATACATACATACACATCACGCCTGATTCCCTGTAGAGGGGTAGGCAGAGATCATGGATCCCCATTTGTCCTGATCTGGACAGAGCACTTTTGCTTCATTGACACTCATACATCTTCTCATACACACTCGGTGGTTATAGGCACTCCTAACGTCACCCTTTTTGAATGTAGAATCTATCTGACTGTTATATGTCTTATTAGGCCGGCCCCTACGTAACCGCCCTTCCACTCCACTCATATATATTCCTTTTGTCAATCTGCTATCATTCATCCACATAACATGTCCAAACCATCGAAGCATGCTCCTTTCAATCTTAGTCACTACATCTTCTTTCAAACCGCAACCTTCCCTTATCACACTATTTTTAATTCTATCATTCAATGTCATAAATCCATATACTGCTTTTATGTAGTTCTTCTTCTCTTCTTCTTCTTCTTCTTCAGCAATATTGTGTCCATAGTTGGACGTATGCCTCCTGCATTTCTCTCCATCGGGATCTTTGTGCGGCGCATCTACTCTAGGTCGGCCCTGCCGTCTTTCGGATGTCGTCCGACCATCTGGCTGTTGGTCTGCCAGCGCTTCTCGCTCCCGTCCGAGGTCGCCACATCAGACATTTATATGACCATCTGTCATCTTTGCAGCGACAAACGTGACCGGCCCATCGCCACTTTAGTTGTGCGACTCTCTTTGCAATGTCGGCAACTCTGGTGCGTCGTCGTATTTCGACGTTCCGTACTCTATCCCGTAATGAGATGCCAAGCATTGCTCTCTCCATCGCTCTCTGAGTGACCTCTAGCCTTCTCACTCTTTCGGCTGTCAACGTCCACGTTTCGCAACCGTACGTTAATATAGGGAAGACACATTGATTGAACACCCGTGTTTTAAGGCTCTGTGGGATTTTTGACTTGAACTCGTCGCGTAATTTCCCAAAAGCTGCCCATCCTAGCTGGATTCTTTTGTTAATTTCTGCGTCTAGTGTGTCGCCTTCGAGTCTGATCTTTTGCCCAAGGTAAATGTACTCTTGTACTTTTTCAATGGTGGTGCCTCTGATTTTAACCACATCTGAGTTCTGAGGGCCCATCCATTTGGTTTTTTCTGAGTTCATTTTGAGACCAACTCTTAACGACATTCAACACAACTCACAAAGCATCCGTTCCAGGTCTTGGGCCGATTCCGCTAGCAGAACAATGTCAACTGCGAAGCGCAAGTGGTTCAGGTGCTGTCCGTCAATGTTCAAGTCATAGTTTTTCCAATCTAATATTCTTATGTAGTTACTGACAAATTACTATATTATGTAACTTTATGATCTTTTGTATGGGTTGAATGATTTATTTTACTATTAATTCTTTGACTTAAATTGTTATTTTTGTTCATAATTTAGAGTAATTTACAGTCCATCGGGATAGGTATTAAATACAGTGCCTATATACCTCGATACTGTTCTCTACCTATCACTTTGGATGCTGTCTGTTAAGTAAAACGCAGGATGTGAGAGGCCCATACCTAAAAAGCCTTAAAATTTTCAGATGTGTACTTAAGCCCCTGACTATCCTGCCACAATAAAAGTGGTTACTTATTTATTACTTTAAAAATCTTGGCTTTGAGAACTTATCCAACCCACATGAAAAAACATTGACAGTAGCCGAGACCACATTGAGTGTAGAGCATTACCACTATTTAAGTTGATTATTGAGCCATTCAGTTCATTCAATGCTATTCTCAGTTGCTGATATCCAATCAACGTTGGTTTCATACCTCAGAGCTCAATCCTGATAGTATTTATTAACAGTGTATTCCGTTTTCAGGTTATCAGAGATAATAGAGGCGGAAACGGAGAATTTTCTAAAAAAGGACCCAGATCCGTTTGACGAGAGGCATCCGTCGCGGACAGACCCAGAATGCGCCCTAGGTCACGCCCTCAAAGTTTTATTTAAAAAGGATACTTTTATGACTAAGGTAAATACTACAATTTTTACTTTGAAACCAACTTTTACTACTATTATTGTTCAGTATGTCAGAGTTGTTTTTCATTTACGTACATAATTTACAGTCGCTAACGGGGAGGGAAAACATTGTGAGGAAACCTGCCCATCCCTCAGGATAGGTAATAGTCAGTGCCTATATACGGCGATACGGTTCACTACCTATCACGTTGGTGACTTTGAGTGACCCATACCTAATATGCCGTCGAAATTTCGGAGATGGGCATTCAAGCCTCTGACTACCCCGCCATAATAAAAAATGGAGTGTGTATACACAAATCGTGAAGCGTATGTATGTCAGAGTCTGTCTCCAGCTGCAGAGTTAATATACATTCGCATCACGCTTTATTCCCTGTAGAGGGTTAGGCAGAGATCACGGATCCACATTTGTTCCAATCCTGACAGATCACTGTTGCTTCATTGACGAGGTTTGTTGTCCGTCACGTAAGCCTCATTGGAGAGGTGGAGAGTGGGTCTTGGAAACCCGATTTAGAACGTTTAATATCTCTATGGCTAACTCTCTACCTTATTAAATACTAGGGACCCGCTCCGGCTTCGCACGGGTATACAATATATAGCCTACTCCACTATTTAATGGATGTTATTATACATATAAACCTTCCTCTTGAATCACTCTATCTATTAAAAAAAAGCGCATCAAAATCCGTTGCGTAGTTTCAAAGATTTAAGCTTACAAAGGGACATAGGGACAGAGAAAGCGACTTTGTTTTATACTATGTAGTGATGATTATTGTTATTAATTACTTTATGTCTTTTTCCCATTGCAGCTAGTAAATGATTATGTAAGGGACACATACTACTCCCGGCAGAACATAACCGGGAGGGATGTTACCAAGCTAAACATAGTGGCGTGTCGCCTCACCCTGGACCTCATGCCGGGACTAGAAATGAGTGTAGTTTTTCAGGTAAGACCTACAGAGACATAGTTTAATAATGATAATATTTGAACATTATTACATCAAATGAACTAGCCCCTTGGTAAGTACATTTAAGACTTGTGGTAAGGGTACTAGTCAACATATATTTAAGAAATGTATACTTATTATACATAGATAAATACATATATAGCATATATAATCAACGATCAGACTGGAAAGCAGTAGAAAAGTGATGTTCTTAACTCTGGCTCCACTGGGAATTAAACCGGGAACCTCACGATTAGTTAATTTATTCGTATTTTTTACCATTTCTTTTCCATTTCCGTTTGCCTTTTCTGGAGTTGGAGGTATATGTGTGTTGTGTACGTTTGTTATTATTTTAATACTATGTTATTTATACCATGTAATTAGTACGTCATCGAAAGGTTGCCTGTTAGGGTGACGTACATTTCTAAATTAAATAAATAAATCTCTGCCCACCCCTGTACAGAGAATCAGGCATGGTGTGTATGTATGTATTCACAAAAAACAAATAAATGCGTTCTCGACCATTAATCCTTGCGGGGTAGTCAGAGGTTCAGATATCCATCTCCGCAATTGCGACGGTAGTAATTCTATGGCCACCTCGAACCCACGAGTGATCAGATAGTCAGTACTCAATGTGACAGGTGGTAAGCCATGCCGCCATTTATAAGCACTAAATATAAACTGTTCGGGGAACAGGTAGGTTTCCTCTCGATTTTTTCCCTCACCGCAGTATTCAACGTATTTCGTAAATGTATTTTTATTACGAAAATGTACATAGAAATTCATTTCCATTAGTACATGCTCATGGGACTTTGAACCCTGTACCCTCTGATATAAAGTCAAGCCCCAAACTACTGAGCTACGTCGAATTTATATCTATACTAATATTATAAAGCTGAAGAGTTATTTGTTCGTTTGAACGCGCTAATCTTAGGAACTACTGGTTCGAATTCAAAAGTTCTTTTTGTGTTATGTAGGCCATTTATTGAGGAAGGCTTTAGGCTATATAACATCACCCTGCTACTAATAGGAGCGAAGAATATAATATAAAAATCAAATTATAATCAAATTACATTACAAATAAAAATCAAATTACAGTGCCATCTATGTTTCATGTATTGAAAACTTCTAAAAAAATATAAATGTGGCAAATTATTTGATATTGCTTGAAACCCCAACAGGTAATAGTTACTGCTTGTGTATATATAAAAATAAAACTACGGTCCAACAATACGTCTAATATTCCATTTGTACCGTTCGCAGGACAATGAATCTCTGATCCACCGGCTGGTGGGGTGGGCGATGACGGCGCAGGAGCCGCTGCAGTGCTACGCCACGGGGCTGCTCGCCTCCGCTATGGAGGTGCAGGATATTGCTACCAATTTCAGGTCAGTGGGATAGGGACATATATACAGAGATATATACGGTATCACGGCCAGTATATACGGCCGGCATCGAATGGATACGAACGGCCACTGACAGGGAGAATTGGCGTCATTTGGGGGAGGCCTATGTCCAACAGTGGATTCAGACAGGCTGACGATGATGATGATGATGATATACGGTAGAATTTCAATGATAAGAGACAACCAGTGTCAGGCAAATGTTTTGACTTTCAATGAATGTACTGTACTTGTACTTATGTTGAATAAAAACATTTGACTTTGACTTTGACTTTATACATACACTTGTATACGCTAAGCAAGATATAGATAACTATAGGCTATTCGCGTTAAGTAAATAGTGACGTCATGATATACAGAGGTTAAACTTACCAATGAGGCGTTAGTTAAGAGACAACAAGTCACATTGACCAATCACCGACAACCGTTGTCACGTCTCATTGGTCAAATCGTGGGGACATGATGACGTCACTATTTTCTTAAAGCGAATATACTATAGTGCGATCATAATAGACAAAAGACAAACGCATTCACTACCATTAACCCTTGCCACCATTATATTATATGTGTATACTACATGTATTTATCCATCTATAATAAGTACATATATATTTCTTAAACATACGTTGAGTATTTAGTACCCTTAACACAAGTCTTAAATGAACTTACCAAGGGGCTAGTTCAATTGGTGTAATAGTGTCAAAGACAAACGCGTTCACGACCATTAACCCTTGCGGGGTAGTCAGAGGTGGGATAGGGACAGATATATACAGAGATATACATACACATACTTGTATACGCTAAGCTAGATATACATAACTACGTATAAAACAACAAAACAAAAACGCGTTCACGACCATTAGTATTCAGAGTATTATTATTAGTAGTAAGAGGTTCGGGTGTCCATCTCCGCAATTGCGAAGGTAGTATTTCAATGCCACCTCGAACCCACATGTTGACCAATAGTCAGTACTCAATATGACAGGCCATGTCGCCACGCTATCGTGAGGTCCCGGGTTCGATTCCCGGTGGAGGCAGAGTTAATAACTACGCTTTTCTTCTGCTTTCCAGTCTGGTTGTTGATTATATATGCTATATATGTATTTATCTATATATAGTAAATGTATATTTCTTTAATATACGTTGACTAGTACCCTTAACACAAGTCTTAAATGAACTTACCAAGGGGCTAGTTCAATTGGTGTAATAATCCAAATATTATTATTATTAATGATTAAAAGTGTTATATAATTTTTTTCCAGGGAACTAAATGCTCAGTTGGTGCCGTTGATGTTGAAAAAACTACACAAGCTGAGGAACAAAACGCTAGAAGAGAAAGTAAGTATACATTTTAAATCAAAACACTTTTTATTTGCCAACTAGTGACCCGCTCCGGCTTCGCACGGGTATAAAATATATAGCCTACTCCACTATGTAATGGATGTTATTATACATATAAACCTTCCTCTTGAATCACTCTATCTATTAAAAAAACCTCATCAAAATCCTTTGCGTAGTTTCAAAGATTTAAGCATACAAAGGGATATAAGGACAAAAAAGCGAGTTTGTTTTATACTATGTAGTGATACGTGTACAAAAGTTACACACTTTTGAGATCCCGTCCTAGACAGGGCCCTTACTCCACTAATTCATTTTAGCCACAATATTACTTCAGTATCGATATTGTGGCACTTAATTTGACACTTTTGGCACTCCACTAACAAATTTTGGCCACTGAGGGGCTATCGAACTACATCTGCGTCTGAAGTACAAAAAAAGCTACTCCACTATTGACATTTCCATACTTGAGTGGCCACTGAAGTGCCACTTTTACAAGTTCTGTCAAAATATTAGCAGAGTGCCACTTTTACAGCCGAGACGCAGAAGTATCGCTATAGCGACGCAGTTGAGTGGCTGTCAAAGTTAATTAGTGGAGTAAGGGCCCTAGACGTTAAAAGAATGCTAGCTGCCGTTCTTTCCGGCATGTCGTAGAAGGCGACTAAGTGTAAATGGAAGTTGTTTGGGCGATAGACTAGCAACCTGTCGACAATATTCCAATGTGACATCGCAACCCTAATGTTTATCGTAAAAAGTGGCCTAGGAGATAGTATATCTGTAGTTCTGTCCACCCCGAAAAGGGTTAAAGGACGTGAATGTGTATGTATGTATTTAGTTTTTTGGTTTCAGCGTGTTCCATATCTTTGAGCAATGAAATTTAAGAAGCAGATAAAAAAAATTGTTACTTTTTTATATAATGAACTAGTGACCCGCTCCGGCTTTGCACGGGTATAAAATATATAGCCTACTCCACTATTTAATGGATGTTTTATACACTTAAACCTTCCTCTTGAATCACTCTATCTATTAAAAAAAACCGCATCAAAATCCGTTGCTTAGTTTCAAAGATTTAAACATACAAAGGGACATAGGGACAAAGAAAGCGACTTTGTTTTATACTATGTAGTGATTTTGATTTTGAAAGACAGTGGCTAATATTAAATTCACCTTTAGCCTAACTATATAATGTTATGTTACAGCAAAACCAAAATCAGACGCGGCATTTCGCGAGGTTCGACAGACGGAGGTCGAGTTCAGAGGCCAAGACTAACGGACCAATTAATGGTGAGTAACATACATATATCACATAAATACACATACAAATGGGGGTCCATGATCTCTGCCTACCCCTCTACAGGGAATCAGGCGTGATGTGTATGTATGTAAATAGCATACGCGTTCACGACCATTAACCCTTGCGGGGTAGTCAGAGCTTTAGGTGGCCATCTCCGCAATTGCGAAGGTAGTAATTCTATGGCCACCTCGAACTACGTGTTGACCAGTCAGTACTCAATGTTACAGGTGGTAAGCCATGTCGCCATTTACAAGCACTAACTATTACATGTTCGGGGAACAAGTAGGTTTCCTCACGATGTTTTTCCTCACCGGGGGTAATGGTCATGAACGCGTTAGACTTTGTCTTTTGTACTATCTATGTATTTGTTTTCAGATCGAGAAACGGACGAGGGTGGCGGGGGAGATTCCACTCCTGTTAAAAGCTGCAATAATTGTGAGTACCAACAACTAACCAAATTTATAGAAGACCCGGCGTAAGGAGCGGTTTTCGTTACGCGGTACGGAGTCCATATGGCGTGTTTTAATTGGTGTAGAGTCTAAAAATGTGTAGTAGAAAGAAGATACCTGATTGGATTGGACGATGCCGTGTTTTGATTGGTTGTAATATCCCCCCTCCATCCCGCGTACCTCGTTTCACCCTGCGTAATGCCACGCTAGTTTCCATACAAATATTGCGTAAGGCCCACTCCTCTTATTAATTACTCCATGGTACCAACATAATTATGATAGAGCTGAAGTTTTTCACTCATTAATTAAATGTTGGGTGGATTGGAAAACATAGTGAGGAAAACTGCCTGTTTCTCGTAATAGGCTATAGTAGGCAGTAGACCTAAGTAATTCGACGTAGCTCAGTTGTTAGGGGCTTGACTCTGTACCAGTGGGTACTGGGTTCAAATACCGCTTAGCATGTACCAATGCAAATGAAGTTTAGTTAATTTCTATGTACATTTTGGTAATAAAAAAATACATTTACGATATGCATCGGAATACTACGGTGAGGAAAAACATCTAGTAATAGTTACTGCTTGTAAATGGCGACATGGCTTATCATCTGTCACATTGAGTACTGACTGGTCAACACGTGGGTTCGAGATGGCAATAGAATTACTACAATTAATTAATAAATTTATTATTAGCAACGCTAATGGTCGTGAACGCGTTTGTCTCTAACTCACTTGAGTATCTTTTTACAAACGTAACTGCGTACATATAACCGTCCTTGTCTAACCCATCACACCCACATACACCCATCTCTGTTCCAGCGTACCAGTCGTCACCGGAGCATTGGGGCATGATGTCTCCCCCTCCGCGCCCGCCACCCCCCGCGCAGCCCCTGCCCCACGAGACCTCGTCCAACTCTAGCTGGGCGGAGATGGAGACGTACGTGATAGGTATGTTAAGCGATGTTACGGTGTGGGAAAGAATGGATGGGTGACCGATGGCTTTAGTATACCAATGGGTTTTAGTACAAATGCAGCCCCTGCCCCACGAGACCTCGTCCAACTCTAGCTGGGCGGAGATGGAGACGTACGTGATAGGTATGTTAAGCGATGTTACGGTGTGGGAGCGGATGGATGGGTGACCGATGGCTTTAGTATACCAATGGGTTTTAGTACAAATGCAGCCCCTGCCCCACGAGATCTCGTCCAACTCTAGCTGGGCGGAGATGGAGACGTACGTGATAGGTATGTTAAGCGATGTTACGGTGTGCGAGAGAATGGATGGGTGACCGATGGCTTTAGTATACCAATGGGTTTTAGTACAAATGCAGCCCCTGCCCCACGAGACCTCGTCCAACTCTAGCTGGGCGGAGATGGAGACGTACGTGATAGGTATGTTAAGCGATGTTACGGTGTGGGAGCGGATGGATGGGTGACCGATGGCTTTAGTATACCAATGGGTTTTAGTACAAATGCAGCCCCTGCCCCACGAGACCTCGTCCAACTCTAGCTGGGCGGAGATGGAGACGTACGTGATAGGTATGTTAAGCGATGTTACGGTGTGGGAGCGGATGGATGGGTGACCGATGGCTTTAGTATACCAATGGGTTTTAGTACAAATGCAGCCCCTGCCCCACGAGACCTCGTCCAACTCTAGCTGGGCGGAGATGGAGACGTACGTGATAGGTATGTTAAGCGATGTTACGGTGTGGCAGCGGATGGATGGGTGACCGATGGCCTTTGTATACTAATGCGTTTTAGCACAAACGCAGTTCAATGTAAGAATAGTAATAGTGTGAAGTTGGTAGTGGATGAAGAAAGGTGTCAAATTTCACCATTGAAAAAGGCATAATTGTCAAATTTGGATTAAAAATCGGCGAAATTGGTCACTTTTGCTAATCCACTACCAACTTCACAGTATTACTGATCTGATTTTCAAATGATATTCTGAAAAAAGTATTAATGGACTATTGATTATAATTTGTCTATATAATTGAATGCTAGCTCTCTAGTGAAATGTGGGATATGAGTAGCTAAATACCTTCGTAGATAAAATCGACACTAAGTTTCTGACTACCCCGAAGAGTCGTGAAGCGTATGTATTATCATGAACCGAGACGATAGTATGTGTTCGATGTTCTTTCCACCTCAATAGGAGTTACAAGAACGTGACTTACTTATGATATGAGAGCCCCATGCATAAGCGCTGGACCAGAGCTCATTGACAGATACGCTCTGTCAATGTTTCGTTTCTGAGCTGTCCATGTGTGTGTGTGTTTGTGTGTGTGTGTGTGTGTATCTGTAAATAAATATTTTTTATATTCTATGTATTACATACATACATTACACCTGATTCCGTCTAGAGTTGAGTAGTTGAGGGTACTGTTGTGCGGACGAAATAAAAGGCCTTTTTAAAAAAAGCAAATTTTTAATTCCCTAAGCCGAAATACAAAGGATAGTATTATTAGCGAACCATCTTAACCATTTGCTGGTTGGAAGAGAACTGAGTGATGCCAATAAAGTAAACGACAACGCCTTGTCAGCAAAATGTTTTCTTTTTTTTTTAACCGACCAGAGTCATGAGGACGCCAATGCGTGCAAAAAGGAAAAAAGTGTTATATCACTCCATAACAAACTATGTGTTATATCACTCCATAACAGTACTCTATAAACTACCAGACTGTAAAGCAGAGGAAAGGCGTAGTTCTAAACTCTGCCTCCACTTGGAATCGAACCCTCATGATAGGCATTCAAGTTGTTGTTCTTACCACGGTGGCCGTCAGTTAATAATAACATACATACACATCTCGCCTGATTCTCTGTAGAGGAGTAGGCAGAGATCACGGATCCCCATTTGTCCCGATCCTGACAGACCACTTTCGCTTCATTGACACGCATACATCTTCTCATACACACTCGGCGGTTATAGGTACTCCTAACGTCATCCTTTATTATTTACGTAGTATTATTCTTTATTTATGTAATTTATTTTCATTTTGATGATGTTGCAGGTAATATTCAAATTCATCCGCCGACGGATGCGACTAGGCAAATGTTGATACTGCGGTACCTCACCCCCATGGGCGAATACCAGGAGGTTAGTACTCAATTTAATTTTATTTTATGTATAAGCGGCTGTAGCATAGTGGGTAAGACCTCGCCTTCTTATTATAGTATATTCGCTTTAAGAAATAGTGACGTCATCAAGGTCTTCATGATTTAACCAATGAGATTTTATAGGGGTTGTCTGTTATTGGTCAATGTGACTTGTTTTCTCATTTACTCACGTCTCATTGGTCAGTTTGACCTCTGATTATCATGACGTCACTATTTACTTAACACGAATAGACTATAGAAGTCCGATGTCCGAATCTCGGCTCTGACAAGTCCTTAACGGTGAAGGAAAACATTAAGAGGAAACCTGCTTATCCTTCGGAATAGGTAATAGCTAGTATCTGTTTACGGTGGTTGGTTCAATACCCATCGCGTTGGATGCTGTTTATCTAGTGAAACGCGGGCTTCGAGTGACCTATATTTAACGTGCTTTCGACTTACATATATACAGCCAGTGCCTGTTTACGGCGGTTTGATTCACTATCAATCGCGTAGGGTGCTCTCTATCTAGGTAAAAGCGAGCTTTTAGGGGCTCATCTGTAAAAAGATGGACACTCAAACTTCTGAATACTCCGACACGATACAAAAGTTGAGAAGCGTATGTTATGTGTTCTACTATATATATGTAAATTATGCCTCTTTATACAGATATTGACGATCTATTATCTATCTAAAACTGTAGCTAACATATATTTGTTTATATAAATTTCTCTAAGTTAACGAATGTTTTATTTTATTTTGGTCTACAAACATAAATACAAGAGATTTAAGTTAATAACATTAAACTGTTTTAAAAAAAAAAATTAAAAAATAAATAATTGTATCTACAATATCGTTGATCCAAATGTCATTTACAATAGTATAACCTAAACTACAAAAGAAAGAAAGAAGTGATTTGTAAACTTAAGCTTACACTTTTAAGAGATTCGCCATTTATACTCATGATTAATAACTAACGGGACTTATCGCGGAAGATTTTATATAATAAAGTTGCCTTTATTATTAACCCGACGTTTCGGTTGGACGGTTAATAACAAAGGTAACTTTATTATATAAAAACTTACGCAACAAGTCCCGTTAGTTATTAATGATTAAGCTTACACCTACACAAAACGCAATGAAGGATGTTCTATAGTGTATTCGCATTAAGAAAATAGTGACATCATCATGTCTCCACGATTTGACCAATGAGACGTTTCAACGGTTGTCTGCGATTGGTCAATGTGACTTGTTTTCTTATTTACTCACGTATCATTGGCCTGTTTAACCTCTGAATATCATGACGTCACTATTTACTTAACGCGAATAACGCATAATACCTATTTTCAGTTCCTGAGTCACGTGTTTGAACAGAACGCGCTAGGTCTGATCCTGGGCTATCTAAACGTGCGCGAATCAAGAGACTCGAGGCTAGCGTTCGAAGCACTCAAGTATTTGGCGGCGTTGCTATGCCATAAGAAGTTCTCTATCGATTTTATCAATATGGGCGGGTTACAGGTGAGTTTATATATCTTTTTCATACATACATTTCTTCTTCTTCAGCACAATTGTGTCCATAGTTGGACGTATGCCTCCTGCATTTCTTATACATACAAACATGCTATTATGATAGTTGGAATGTGTAATGAACGATATGAAAAGTATGGGGGTTAATATAGAAATGACGGCTAGTAGAAGTACTCGAACGTTTACTGTGATGGTTCGGGTTCAATTCCCGATGGAGGTAGAGTTAAAAATAAGTTTTGCTCTTCAGTCTGGTATTATGTATTAGAAAACATCGTGAAAAAAGCAACCTTTATTGTGAAAAAAACTACTATTCAATAGAAGTAAAATGTATTTGAGTGCTAAGTTTTGTCAACAAAGATTTATTAATATTATTAATGGTTATACATGAATACAAAAATACTTGTTTATTTTCTCCGTAGAAATTCCTAGAAGTACCGCGGCCGTCAGTAGCGGCGACCGGCGTCTCGATATGCCTCTACTACTTGGCCTACTGCGAGGATGCCATGGAGAGGGTCTGCCTGCTGCCTAGGAAGATACTAGCCGATCTTGTCAAGTAAGTGGTTTTACTAGAAAACGGGACTTATCGCGTTTATTTTGTAAACAAAGGTTTTTTTTTATGTATTTTTTTAATAATAACTGTCCAGCGATTGACCCCTATCTCACCTGATGGTAAGTGACGATGAGGTCGATGATGTAGCTCGCTGGTCCAGTAATAGCCTATTCACTCGAGCCTTGAAGAGACCTAAGTTATATTCTCCCGGGAATACAGACGGGGGAAGTGAATTCCAATCCTTAGCAGTCCGCATCAAGAAGGACGAAGCAAAGCGCTTCGTACGGATCAACGGGGTTTCTACTACATATGGATGGAAACGCGCCTATGAATGAATTATGAATTACCTTTGCTACCCGACGTTTCGGCCATGTTTAAACCATCAATGATATTAGTGCCATAGTTACGAGTCAAATGGTTCTGGTTAATTAGTAGTAGGTTAAGTTTATGGGTTAATTAATAAATACAAATACAAAATACTTTATTTACCTTAAAAATTCTACAAATAACAATTCATTCACATCAATTGACGGGTGCTGATCGCAATGAACACTATATGAGGGTAGTTGATGTGAAGTTCGCTGGCCATCGCACTAGGCGCACCTGTGTCGCGACGGCCAAGTTAGGATGCACTCCAATTCATTCGCGATAGCGATTTTGTATTTATTAAGATCTATATATATATTTTTTTTTTCATTATTTCATTTGTTTTTATTGTAACCGCATATATCCATGTTTACCTATTCTAATAATCGATACTGATACGATATTGAATTGAAGATTCTATAAGCATAAATATACATATACATACATACATACACATTCATACATATACCCATATATACATATATATACACACATATACACATACATACACATATACATATCAAATTTATATGAAGCTATAGATATATAACACACCTTTAATATATTTATGTAGGATTTTGTTTACTTTTAAGTTCTAGTTTGTACGTTTAGACAAAAGACTTTCACATTGGTTATAATTCAGCTGTTCTATATACTGATTTATGAGTTTCTTTGCATCGGATAGATTTTGATCAACCAAAGAAATTTTGTTTGTAAGTTGATTATGCAAATATGGATGCAAATATTTCCTGTGTTTTTGTGCAAAATTTGTTGCAACTGCTTGTATGGGGGCCGAGTAAATCCGCTTTCGCTTAATGATGTCATAGTCTTTAGAGCTTATAAGTAGTTTATGCACGTTGAGGACGGCTTGGCTTATATATAGCTTTCGCACACTCATCACTCCCCATTCTTGGTAAAGTTCATGCGTGGGATATCGGCGAGGTTTCCTTAACATGACCTTAAGCACGGCCCTTTGCGCTCTTTCTATCTCTATCATGTAAGTTTTGCTTGCTCCTCCCCAGCTAGAAAGGCAGTATATGATAATCGGTTGACAGATCACTAGATATATTTGTCGTAAGAGTAATTTATCAGCACAATTTCGAAGTCTTTTCATAATAAATATTATTTTTCTAACTTTGCCTGAAAGATTATGTATATGATCTCGGAATGTTAATTTATGATCTAACTCTACACCTAGGTACTTAATATTAGCGCTTTGTTTTATCACAGTGCACATACACTCATTGTTGCTAGAAATCGAGCGGTGAGAGCTGTTGTAATTTTTGGTGTGATTATTGCATCTATTTAGGAATAATAATAACTAAATAATAATAATAGGGCATAATGAGAGAATAGTCAATAGTCTGCGTAAACCATTTAAGTGAGTGCTATTCTAATGAATCATGGATTCAATATCGACATGATATGTATATTATGAGGTAGTGGGATCTCCCGTGCTTGTCTGGGAGGTAAAGAATGCTAACTAGCTGCCGTTCTTCTCGGCATGCCGTAGGAGGGGACTAAGGTCTAGGAAATCTATTACCCTATAGGCTAGCAACCTGTCACCAATATTTCATATGATATCAAAACCCCAATATACATGTTACGAAGAAGATGTTTTTATATCACCAAGATTCTGTCCACCCCGAAAGTGATTAAAGGACGTGAATGTATATGTATGTTATGAGCTAGGTTTCTTCACGATGTTCTTTCTCACTGTAGCAAGTATCGCATTTCGTAAATCTATTTTATTACGAAATCGTACATGGAAATTCATTAAACTTCATTTCCATTGGTACATGCTCAAGCGGGATTTGAACCCGATACCCACTGATACAGAGCCAAGCCCAAACAACTGAGCTACACCGAATTCACTCATATATGTATATTGTGTATTATAGTATATTCGCTTTAAGAAAATAGTGACGTCATAAAGGTCTCCACGATTTAACCAATGAGATTTTATAGGGGTTGTCTGTTATTGGTCAATGTGACTTCTTTTCTCATTTACTCACGTCTCATTGGTCAGTTTGACCTCTGATTATCATGACGTCACTATTTACTTAACGCGAATAGAGTATAATCGGTCGTACATTTTGCAGATACGCGCTCTGGCTTCTGGAATGTTCGCACGACTCGGGCCGTTGTCATGCGACCATGTTCTTCGGCCTCTCCTTTCAGTTCAGGGTCATTTTGGAGGAGTTCGACAATCAGGTGAGTTTATAAGAATCGATGGTTTGGACTATATAGTGGAACTTATGCACTGACATTCAACATTAATTAATACATGCATACACATCACGCCTGATTCCCTCTACAGCCTGATCCCCATTTGTCCCGATCCTGACAGACCACTTTCTCTTCATTGACACTCATACATCCTCTCATACACTCTCGGCGGTTATAGGTACTCCTAACGTCACCTTTTTTCAATAAAAGCGTCTATCCGACTGTTATATGTCTTATTAGGCCGGCCCCTACGTAACCGCCCTTCCACTTCACTCATATATATTCCTTTTGTCAATCCACTATCATTGATCCGCATAACATGTCCAAACCATTGAATCATGCTCTTTTCAATCTAAGTCACTACATCTTCTTTCAAACCGCAACCTTCCCTTATCGCACTATTTTTAATTCTATCATTCAATGTCACTCCTAACATGCTTCTCAGTGACCGCATTTCACTAATTACATTAATTAAGCTTTGTTATTAGTCGTCTATGGATTGTCAACAAAGTCAGCAGCTCAGCGAAAGTTGGAAATACAAATATTTATTTTCGGCAGAATATTTAGTCAATCGTGATGCCAAACTGGCTAAATGTGTTCGCTTTGGAATAAGATTTGGATCCTCAACTGGAACGAACCGAAGAACAAGGAAGAGAAGAGTTAGAGCTTAAACCTCGTTTTTCTTCGGTTGTAGCTGGCGGCGTTGGCATAACCATGGCGACGGAATAACAAGAAGTGCAAACGCCTTGGCATCAGTGTTTGTACTTTCGCCGATATAACCTTAGTTGTGAATGGCATAATAAAGAATAATAAAAAAATAACCTTCGCTATTGAAATGCATGTATGTATGTATATTTGAAACACAAATATCATTGATGGTTTGGACACGTTATGTGGATGAATGATAGCAGATTGACAAAAGGAATATATGTGGGTGAATTGGAAGGTCAGTTTCGAAGGGGCCGGCCTAATAGGACATATATGACATTCAGATAGACGCTATATTGAAAAAGGGTGGCGTTAGAAGTATTTATTACCGTCTAGTGTGTATGAGGAGGTGTATGACTGTCAATGAAGGTAAAGTGGTTTGTCAGGATCAGGATAGATGGGACCTCTCTACGGAGAATCAGGCGTGATGTGTATGTATGTAAGTATGTATATGATTTATGTATGTTTGTCGCAGATATCAATCACAGAAGTATGGAATTTAAGGACGTTCCGTTTTCTAAGAACAGTGCCCACGTTAGATGAATATATGATGTTATAAACTTCATACATACATACATACACATCACGCCTGATTCCCTGTAGAGGGGTAGGCAGAAATCACGGATCCCCATTTGTCTCGATCCTGACAGACCACTTTCGCTTCATTGACATTCATACATCCTCTCATACACTCTCGGCGGTTATAGGTACTCCTAACGTCACCTTTTAATAAACTAACTACCTATTATAATTAAATCTTTTATCTCTTTATTCTAGGACGGCCTCCGTAAGCTGTACAACGTGATCTCGACGCTGCCCATCCTGGGCTCAGACGAGGAAGAGTCCAGGGTTTCCGAGGACGAGACGTGCGCCGCCAGGCAGATAGTCAGGCACGTGTGCGTCGCGCTCAAAAGGTATTTATAGAGGCTAGAAATTTTATTTATTATGTGAGACCGGGTCATATCACGATAAATTTATAAAGATATCTGATTACCTTTATTTTGCCCGACGTTTCGACCCAGTTGCATAGGCCGTGGTCGCGGGAAGACTAGCTTTAGTCTCAGCAAATGTCTGTTTACCCTCACAAAGAAATGACTGAGGCTAGAAATGCCGTAATAATAATAATCATCATCATCATCAGCCTGCATCAAACCACTGTTGGACATAGGCCTCCCCCAAATGACGCCACTTCTCCCTGTCAGTGGCCGTTCGCATCCATTCGATGCCGGCCAACCTGCGCAGGTCGTCTTTTCACCTTGCCAGGGCCGCCCCACACTACGTTTACTGAGACATAATCACTACATAGTATAAAACAAAGTCGCTTTCTCTGTCCCTATGTCCCTTTGTATGCTTAAATCTTTGAAACTACGCAACGGATTTGGATGCGGTTTTTTTCAATAGATAGAGTGATTCAAAAGGAAGGTTTATATGTATAATAACATCCATTAAATAGTGGGGTAGGCTATATATTTTATACCCGTGCGAAGCTTGAGCGGGTCGCTAGTATACAATAATTGATTGACGACCTCCGTGGCTCGAAGGGTTAACCACCTTGGCCCAAGTCTGCTAATGCGTTTAAGCACAATCGTAGGTCAATATCACGCCAGTAATAGTTATTGTAAGCCAGGTTCGGTTCCCGTTAGAGGCTGAGTTTAGAAGTGTGGCGACCTCTAGAGCGCCACACACACAGAGAAACCTAAGTAAAAACCTAGGTTGCAATTAGTTAAACATAATTACCACAGATGACGCCGCCAAGAATAATAATATAATAATTGCACACAAATCAATTCCTAGAACGCGCAAGTGAAATATTTATCGGAAACAAGATATATACAAATTTCCAACTCAGGCCAATAGCCTGGACGAACACCTGCCCAGGTAGGAAGCTTCCTCTTTTCTGTAGGACACCGTGGATCCTACAAGAAGTACGCTTTTCTTCTGCTTTACTTTCTGGTCGTCTATATATTCTATGTATTGTAGAAATTTGTCACTTTTGCTATGCCACGAACAACTTCACAGGTTACTGACGTGAGATTTAACTACGATTGTGCTAAAACACATTAGTAGACTTGGGCCCCTGATTAACACGTGAATTAGAAAGTGGTCATAAATCACTTGATAGGCAAGATACCTGGAAAAAGGGGCTCCGCAACATTAGAGAATGGACAGGCATCACCAGTGTTGTTAATCTCCCGAGAGATGGCACCAGTTTCGTCGAGTTGACTGCCGACCTTCGCTAGTCGGAGAGGCATCAGCACAGAAAGAGGAATCACTTATGAAACTTTTGATTAATAACTAATGGGACTTATCGCGTATGTTTTTATATAATAAAGTTACCTTTACTAACCCGACGTTTCGGCTACGTCGCAGCAGCCATGGTCACGGCCAAAATTGAGTCAACTTTATTATATAATTTATAAAAACATAAGCGATAAGTCCCGTTACTTATTAATCATGAGTATAAATCGCGAATCTCTTAAAATTATGAAACTTTGTACCAAATCTGTGACTACCAAGCACGTTTGAGTGATTTTTTATTATATTATTGTATTTTGCAGATATTTAGAAGCCCACTTGAAGCTGCGAGCGGCGCACGTGGCGAGACAGAACGGGGATAATGTACCTGATACGCCTCCTTACAAAGTGAGTATTAATAATAATATTTTAGGACAATATTACACCAATTGAACTAGCCCCTTGGTAAGTTAGTTTAAGACTTGTGTTAAGGGTACTAGTCAACGTATATTTAAGAAATATATACTTATTATATATAGAAAAATACATATGTAGCATATATAATCAACAACCAGACTGGAATGCAGACGAAAAGCGTAGTTCTTAACTCTACCTCCACCGGGAATCGAACCTCCCGGGTTTTACCCCCTACGATTAGTGTTCAGGTGCTTAATCAAGCGCACCACGGAGGTCGCCTAAAAGTATTACGCATGCACATATCCTATTCATACATATACATTGACAAGTCGTAAGGGTACGAAGCTAACCTATTTTGTAACCAAGTATTAGTTAATTAGTTATTTGACAGATATTGACAGAAATAATAACTTTATTTTAGGTAATTTATTATTTTTAATATAATAAGTTTGTCGTATTATAATTTGCTTCTTGTTAATTCAATGTAGTGTAAATATGTATACTGTGGAATTTCAATAAAGGATATAATAATTGACTAACTTGAAATGTGGAAATGATAGTCATTTTATTTCGGTTCAGTGATTTATTAAACTTAAGTAAAATTACGTTTAATGGTAGGACAGAATAGGTTACAAAAATATATATGTGAATAAAGGTTTTTCTTTTATCTGTAACACACATTCTTTACAGACTGCTTTTTACACTTATATAACGCCAGTATCTCCGTGAATGACTGTTATTGCTCCAGATAACAATGTCTACATGTCGATAAATGTGTACCGTAGAGATCCCTTTTACTACTTTTTACTTTTCATTTATACAATTTCTTACTCAGAAACTACAATTACAGAATAAGTTTTAATACAATAATTAAGTCAACTGTTATCAATTTGCATTACATATACCAAAACAAGCATTTTCACCATCTTTTCACTCTTGTGGGGTAGTCAGAGGAGTCACATAAGTTATTGTAATGGTCTTTCGTCACTCGAAACTTACGTTTTACCTGATAATCAATATCCAACGTGACAGGTGGTTAACATTGTTACCGTGTACAGATATTGCCTATTCGTTATTATAACTTCTAAAACTTATGAACCTACGTCGACGATGAAAAGACTATCTTGCTGATGTGCCATTTCGCATTTTCGCAGGAGAGTGAATCAAAGTTTTGAAAAGTTGAAAAAAATTTATATAATATTGTTTTTCTTTTCATTTTCGTCAAAATTGGTTTGAATACAATTTTTTTATAGCTTTTGTACCATCGATATAACCCCACCTTACTTAATTATTAACTTACTTCCAGGCGTCCACGTCATCTCCCGAAGAAGTCCAGGAGCAGATAGAAACATTGCAGTCAGTGGCGTGGTCCCGCTGGGCGCCGGTCGACGAGTTAATGGAGTTAGGGGGTATCACACTGCTACTCCAGGTGGTAGCTTATTCGTACGAGTGGAACTTTAATGGCAGGTCAGTAGATATATGCACTGAAAGATAATCGTTAATATGCACAATCTATAATAATAATATTTGGACATTATTACACAAATTGAACTAGCCCCTTGGTAAGTACATTAAAGACTTGTGTTAAGGGTACTAGTCAACGTATATTTAAGAAATGTATACATATTATATATAGATAAATACATATATAACATAATATATAATCAACGACCAGACTGGAAAGCAGTAGAAAAGCGTAGTTCTTAACTCTGCCTCCGCCGGGAATCGAACCCGGGACCTCACGATTAGCGTTCAGGTGTCTAACCGATCGCGCCACGGAGGTCGCCAAATATATCTAGATCTATATCTAGATGGACCGATGATATGAATAAGGTCGCTGGTAGTGGTTGGCTGAGGGCCACGAGTGATCGTGTTTTGTGGTGTACTCTTGGGGAGGCCTACGTCCAGCATTGGACTGACATAGGCTGATTGATAGACATTAACATAAAGGTTTTACAGACATTTATCTTTAGTCAGTCTATTAAGTTTTCTACATTTATTCCACGTATGTGGGTACTTATTCTAGGTTTTTACAATAAATGATTATTTTAAATTCCCGTTTTAAAAACTCCAACCTATTCTGGAGGATGAACCCTTTCTTAAAATGTGAAGTGATCCCTTTGAAATCCCATGGTTAAATTACCTAACTTTTAAGATCAACCCCTTGATCGTAATGGTCCGCTAACTTAAAAAATTTTTTATATATAATTGATATATAACTTATATATAACTTATAGATAAATAATACAGTGCCTGTGTATATCGTGGGGTGGGAAGTCGGTGGTATGGTCTTGGTGGTAATTGCTGACGTAGTGAGGTCGGCATTGCCTATAAAGTGCCAAGTAGCCATCTGCAGTGTCCAGTAGTGGGACACCGATATACGCAGAGCCCCGGCCAGTCCGCGCATCCACGTCCAAGTTCGTCCACCCCGGGATCTGCTGCAGTCACGCCACGCGTGTCCACTACCTCGAATCTCGAGCTTGCAGCTGAGCCGACGGATGCAGGGCACAGGCGAGCATTCTGCGCCTTAAAACAGAACCATCTCACTAGGGAGGATACCCGAAACAAAACCGAACTTGCCTGGGAGTTCCAAGGTGGCACCCCCACCACCAGGCTAGGGTACAGTGGGTTAATCACCCGCTTGCCTAAAATAAAATGATTAAAGAAACAGAAACAGCAGAAAACCGGACCGATCCTACAACGACGACCTTTGGCATGAAAAAACGGACACGAATAGCTTTCTGGAACATACGGACCCTTAGCGATGACAGCAGACTAGCCCAAGCGGAAGCAGTATTGCTTAGTTACAAGTTGCAGATTCTAGGCCTCAGCGAGGTGCGCAGGAATGGCTTCGGGGAACTGAGAACGTCCAAGGGCTTGACTTTTCTTTACTCTGGTAAGGAAAGTGAGGAAGACACTCTGGAATACGGAGTCGGTATGCTCCTTTCCGATGCCGCTAAGAAAAGTCTCTTGGACTGGAAACCGATCTCAGACCGAATCATCTGGGCCCGCTTTAACTCAAGAGCCCGAAAGATCTCCATTGTGCAGTGCTACGCTCCCACCAACACTGCTACAGACGATACCAAGGACGACTTCTACAATGCGCTAAACGCCACCTTGAAGCGGATCAAAAAGCAAGACATTGTCATCGTCATGGGAGACCTGAACGCTAAAGTCGGGAGTGACAACACCAACTGTGAGCGGCACATGGGAACAAGGGGCCTTGGGGTTCGCAATGAGAATGGAGATCGTTTCGTAGAGTTCTGCCAACACCACGATCTGACCATCGGAGGCACTCTGTTTATTCACAAGGATGTCCACAAACACACTTGGAATTCACCCGATGGCAGGACCAAGAACCAGATTGACCACCTCGCCATTAGCTCCAAATGGCGCTCCTCGTTGCTCGACGTCCGTAACCGGAGAGGAGCAGATGTCGACAGCGACCATCACCTGGTTGTTGCCGAGCTGCGCCTCAAGGTCGCGGTAGCACGACCAGCCGGCGGACCTGGCGAGGTGGGTAGGAGGTTTGACGTCACCAAGCTCAGAGTGCCTGACACCCGCACCAAGTTCCAGCTCGAACTGCGGAACAGTTTCTCCAGCCTCAACGCAGATGTGGGTTCCATAGACGGAGAGTGGAATCGAATTAAAATGGTCTACACAGAAACCAGCTCGGCCGTCTTGGGGCACGCGGCGCGCTCCCGCGAGGACTGGATGTCTCAGACCACCTGGCAGCTCATCGGCGACCGTAGGGACCTTCACCTGAGACTGCTGCAAACCAGAGACGCAACGCAAATGGCTGATCTCAGACAGCAATACCGCCTGATCCGCAAGCAAATCTATCGCAGCACGCGGAAGGATATGCGGATGTGGGCAGACGACATTGCTGATAAAGCCCAACACGCTGCTAACACCGGCAACCTGAGAGAGCTATACAAAGCGACTAAGACCCTGGCTGGAAGCAGTAAGCCGAAGAGGAGGCCGCTGAGGTCGAGGGATGGGCAGCTCATCGCAACATCTGAGGGGCAACTGCAACGCTGGCGCGAGCATTTCGAGGACATCTTCCGCTCAACAGCATCAACTGCGCCGGCTGTGCCGTGGTGCACGCCCTCACCTCCTGGGCAACTGGGCATTAGTGTCGACCCCCCAACCCGCGAGGAAGTGACGAGAGCCATCCTTTCACTGAAGACCGGCAAAGCTCCAGGCCTGGATTTTATCACCGCGGAAATGTTGAGGGCTGACATACCCTTCGCCGTAGAAGCCCTTACACCTCTGATCCAGAACATATGGTCGAATGAAGAGCTACCTGAAGACTGGAACAAGGGGCTCTTAATAACGGTACCAAAAAAGGGCGACCTAAGCCAATGCAACAACTGGAGGGGTATCACTCTGCTCTCGATACCATCGAAGGTGTTCTGCAGGATCATCCTAGATAGGCTGTCGGGAGCTATTGAACCTCTGATCCGCAAGGAGCAGGCTGGCTTCCGTCCCAACCGCTCGTGCACCGACCAGATCAACACTTTGCGCATCATCCTCGAGCAGGCATCAGAATGGCAAAGGGAGGTTTACCTTACCTTTGTTGATTTCGAAAAAGCCTTCGATACGCTGAAGTGGGAAAGCATTTGGTCTCGTCTGGCTGACATTGGTGTACCGGAGAAGATACTCAACCTCTTAAAGGCCATCTACAGAAATTATTCCTGCAGAGTGACACATGACGGCCTCATCTCCGAAGACATCGCAGTACATGCCGGCGTCCGACAGGGCTGCTTACTCTCGCCGCTTCTCTTTCTGGTTGTCCTCGACGGGATTATGCATCGCGCGTGCCTCGACAGGCGACGTGGGATAGAGTGGGGCGTGACCCATGTTCTTGAGGACCTGGATTACGCAGACGACCTATGCCTGCTGAGCCACACGCACCGCGATATGCAGTCTAAGCTGGACGACCTGAACAGGGAGGCAATTACTGCGGGACTGAAAATTAACACGCGGAAGACCCAGGAGATGCGCGCTGGTGTCGGGAACAACACTCCACTGCGGATTGGTGCAGAGGATGTGGAGCGCGTCCACAGCTTCACTTACCTCGGTAGCGTCGTGTCGGAAACGGGGGGGTACCGAAGAAGACATCGCTTCGCGGATTGCCAAGGCCAGAGCAGCCTTCGCACAACTTCGGCCGGTGTGGCAGTCACGGAAATTGACCCAGCGAGTCAAGCTGAAAATATTCGCGTCAAACGTTAAGTCCGTACTGCTATACGGGTGCGAAACGTGGAAGGTTACAAAAGCCATCTCGCACCGTCTCCAGGTCTTTGTGAATCGTTCCCTTCGCCGAATTCTCGGTATATTCTGGCCCGAGAAAATATCCAACGAACAACTATTGGAACGCTGCCACGAAACCCCGATCGACCATCAGATCAAGCGCCGCAAATGGAACTGGATTGGCCACACGCTGCGCAGAGACCCAAGTCACATCCCAAAGCAAGCGATGGACTGGAATCCCCAGGGAAAGCGCAAGCGTGGTCGCCCCAAGCAATCCTGGCGGCGCACCGTTACAGATGAAGCGAAAAGAATAGGGAAGACCTGGAGCGAGATTAAACGCGAAGCTCAAGACCGATCGGGATGGAAGACTGTTGTGGACGCCCTCTGCCCCACCCGGGGGACATAGGACAATAAGTCAAGTCAAGTCTGTGTATATCGTGAAAGTTTTAAACAAGAACTTCTTTTAATTTATTAGGGGTCGATTTTTAGACCGCAAAAATCAATTTTCCTTTATTTTGACCTGTAGACCACTTAGGGTATCCCTGATCTAAATGAAAATGCTAATGTTAAGACAACTTTCCCTTTTTTATTGTGTAGCGCCCAACGTGATACGTAGCGCACCATTGTGCCGTATACAGGTACTGGCTATAAGTAATACCTATCCCGAGGGATACGTAACTTCCTCGCGATATCTTTCCTCATGCTTAGCGACTGTAAATACATTCCTTTCCATTTTCGATGTTCGTTCATTGGTACATGCCAAACCCGGAATTCGAACCTAGGAGCTACATACATACACATCACGCCTGATTCCCTGTAGAGGGGTGGGCAGAGATCACGGATCTCCAATTGCCCCGATCCTGACAGACCACTTTCGCTTCATTGATATTCATACATCCTCTCATACACACTCGGCGGTTATAGGTATTCCTAACGTCACCCTTTTTCAATATAGCGTCTATCTGACTGTCATACAAAAAAACAAAAACAAACGTGTTCACGACCATTAACCCTTGCGGGGTAGTCAGAGGTTGTCCATCTCCGCATTTGCGAAGGTAGTAATCCTCTAATAAGAATTTTACCTCTAACATTCACCTATTTTGACGACCTCCGTGGCGCGATCGGTTAGACACCTGAACGCTAATCGTGGGGTCCCGGGTTCGATTCCCGGTGGAGGCAGAGTTAAGAACTACGCTTTTCTTCTGCTTTCCAGTCTGGTCGTTGATTATATATGCTATATATGTATTTATCTATATATAATATGTATACATTTCTTAAATATACATTGACTAGTACCCTTAACACAAGTCTTAAATGTACTCACCGAGGGGCTAGTTCAATTGGTGTAATAATGTCCAAATCTTATTATTATTATTATTGGCAGGTCGGAGACGGTTCGTTCCGCGCTGGACGTGGTGAGCGTGTGCTGCGTGGCGCCCCGTGTGCAGCTACTGCTCACGGAGAAGATCGAGATGCGGGACGGCGAGCAGACCACGGGCGTCAATATCGTGCTAGGTGGGTATCGGGGTAATAACGGTAACTTCACTATAGTATATTCGCATTAAGAAAATAGTGACGTCATCACGTCCCCACGAATCGACCAATGAGAAGTGACAACGGTTGTCTGCGATTGGTCAATGTGACTTCTTATCTCATTAACTAACATCTCATTGGTCAGTTTAACTTCTGCATATCATGACGGACGTCACTATTTTCTTAACGCGAATGGACTATACATAGTATAAAACAAAGTCGCTTTCTCTGTCCCTATGTCCCTTTGTATGCTTAAATCTTGGAAACTACGCAACGGATTTTGATGCGGTTTGTTTTAATAGATAGAGTGATTCAAGAGGAAGGTTTATTTGTATAATAACATCCATTAAATAGTGGAGTAGGCTAAAACGTAATATATTTTATACCCGTGCAAAGCCGGAGCGGGTCGCTAGTTATTGTATAAAAACTTACGCGATAAGTCCCGTTAGTTATTAATCATGAGTATAAATCGCGATGGAATCGATAGATGAACCGATGACTTGAAAAAGGTCGCTAGTAGTGGTTGGCTGAGGGCCACGAGTCTTCGTGTTTTGTGGCGTAACCTTGGGGAGGCCTACGTCCAGCAGTGGACTGACATAGGCTGATTGATTGATAAATCGCGAATCTCTTAAAACTATAGGGTAAGAATCGTAAAAATACTATGAGATTCACTGCGTTCTACAGGAATAAGTGTCCTACCTGTGACCTTACTCCACTAATTTTATTCATATATCATTTATCATTTTAGTCACAATATTACTTCAGTATCGATACAGTAATACTTCAGTGGCCGTAATTTGACACATTGATACAGTGGGTATTGGTGGGAGTAATCAGCTGACTACTGAGTTAAATATGTATACATGGACAAAAGACAAAGACAAACGGCCATTAACCCTAGTGGGGTAGTCAGAGGTTCAGTTTTCCATCTCCGTAATTTGATGTAGCTCAGTTGTTTGGGACTTGACTCTGTGTTACTGTGGGTACAGGGTTCTAAACCCGCTTGAGCATACAGCAATGGAACTGAACTAAATCAATTATATGTATATTTTCGTAATAAAAATACATTTACGAAATCCGATGCATTTCGTAAGGGAAAACATCGTGAAGAAACCTACCTGTTCCCCGAACAGGTAATTACAAGCACCTGTTTTTCCCACAATGTTAGTCATCACCGTAATAGTCGGTGCATTTTACAAATGTATTTTCATTTCGAGAAAATTCATAGAAAATCTGAAAAGTTCATTTCCACTGGTACATGCCTGGGGTTTGAACCCTGTACCCACTGATATAAAGTCAAGGCCCCAGACCACTGAGCTACGCTGAATTATAGAATTAAATATATTTTTTTTAACTACATCGTCAACCTCAATATATATATACATACATACACATCACGCCTGATTCCCTGTAGAGGGGTAGGCAGAGATCACGTATCCCCATTTGTCTCGATCCTGACAGACCACTTTCGCTTCATTGACATTCATACATCTTCTCATACACTCTCGGCGGTTATAGGCACACCTAACGTCACCTTTTTTCAATATAGCGTCTATCTGACTGTTATATGTCTTATTAGGCCGGCCCCTACGTAACCACCCTTCCACTTCACTCATATATATTCCTTTTGTCAATCTGCTATCATTCATCCGCATAAATGAAATAATCATTAATACAAATTTTAATCAAAGTATCAAAACATGTTAATCCATAATAAGAAGTATTGACGTATTTTCTATGACCGTGGTCGCGATTCGCTTGACAAACTGTATGTATGTAATTACTATACTAATATTATTTATAATATTAGTTGAATTAGCTGAAGAGTTTGTTTGTTTTTTTGAACGCGCTAATCTCAGGAACTACTGGTTCGAATTCAAAAATTCTTTTTGTGTTAGACAGACCATTTATTGAGGAAAGCTTTAGGCTATATAACATCACCCTGCTACTAATAGGAGCGAAGAATATAATATAAAAATCAAATATAATTACAGTGCCATCTATGTTTCATGTAATGAAAACTTCTGAACACATAAAAAGGTGGCAAATTATTTGATATTGCTTGTTACTATATGTTTCAGGTGCGGCGGACGGCGAGATAGTTCCCGAGCCGGAGGTACAGAAAGCGGCGCTCAACGTTCTAGTCAATTGTGTCTGCGCGCCTGTTCACCGGGTATGTACATAACATGGGTTCACTGAGCGAATACGCGCTTGTAATAGATAAGTGTGTCAAAATGACTTCTCAAAAAAATTTACGGAATTAAATTATATAATTGTAATCTTGTTTAATATATTTTTGTAAGTTTTTTTAGATCTGTTTTTTTTAACAATGGCTGAATTTCCTTTCGGGTTGGACTTAACCTTGGAGATACGATAATATATGTTGGGTCTTTATTTGGCATTAATATTGGGTTGCGATGTGCCATGTACAATGATGTCAGGTTGGTAGCCCAAGGCCCAATAGATTCAAGTCCCTTAGTCGCGTCTTTTGACACACCGGGAAGAACAGCAGTTCGTATTTTCTATACTACATTTGTTGAAAATGGGCGATGGCGTAGAAACCTGACACCAATATTTATGCTAAAAAGCGACCTATATGATATAAATATCACCAAGGTTCTGTCTATCCCGAAAGGGATTACAAAACGCAAATGTATATGTAGATACGTATTATAGAGAGATAATTACATATGTATAATCAACGATCGGACTGGAGAGCAGAAGAAAAGCGTAGCGTAGCGTTCTTAACTCTGCCTCCACCGGGAATCGAACACTTATAGTGTACGCACGTTTCTGTGTACGTGTTTTCATGTATATACATTGTTCGAGGTTGCAAAAATACTATAAAATAATTACGGTTGAATATGATAATTGTGAAAAATGTTATATAAGATTATGATGATATTTTTACTAAGATCTAGAAGACATGTTTATGTATCTATTTTCATATATGCGTTCGTGGTTGCAGGCGGGTCCGTCGGCGACGCGTTTCTCTCTAGGCGGGTACAAGAAGAAGACTGCGCTGCGCTCCTACGAAGACGTCATTCAAAAGGTGTGGGAGAGCGTCCGGATCAACAACGGGATCATGGTTAGTATATCACTACATAGTATAAAACAAAGACGCTTTCTCTGTCCCTATGTCCCTTTGTATGCTTAAATCTTAAACTACGCAACGGATTTTGATGCGGTTTTTTTTAATAGATAGAGTGTTTCAAGGAAGGTTTATATGTATAATAACATCCATTAAATAGTGTAGTAGGCTATTTTATACCCGTGCAAAGCCGGAGCGGGTCGCTAGTAATTAGTATATAACACTATAGATACTAAAATTCATTCATTTTCTTTCATTTCATTCATTTATTTTAATAGGGGTTGACAAAATAAAACATATAACAGTCAGATGGACGCTATATTGAAAAAGGGTGACGGTAGAAGTGCCTACAACTACCATGTGTGTATAAGGGCATGTATAGATGTAAATCGAAACAAACAACAAACAGAATCGTGAGAAATGACGATCCGTAATCTAGAGCGAAAACAACAGTGATTCGTACGTATAGATATTCCGTGTTAATACTGTCTCAAAACATCTGAAAGCCACTACTGGTTCTAGCATAAGATCAGCGCAGCGATTGTACTTCAATCATTGTACAAATGCTGAGCTGGGACCATTTCACTGGGCAATGACATGCACATGTAGGATTTAATAACTTACTTGTATAAACTTCTTTTCTCTTTTTTTAACCTTTTAACCGCCACATCTTTTATCAGTTGGCGTGCCCCCAGCGCCCGGTACATTAAATCGAAAGATAAATACCTACGAAAATAGAGATGTTATGTATACTTCGATCAATTTATCAATTAATAAAAGGTTGAATATATGAACTTCGAAAAAGCAATGTATTTTAGGTTAAAACATCGCAATATGTATAGAAATTGTGTAAATAATTAACTAGGTTTTGTGTCGGATAAATCCGACTCAGGCGGTTATAAGGTTAATTTCCTGTCTGTGTATGTCAATGTGTTTCTATGAATAAAGCATATTATTATTATTACTGTTTCCAGGTCCTGATAACCCTAATGATGGTGAAGTCACCTATCACAGACGCGGACCGCATCCGAGGGTTGGCGTGTCAGGCGTTGGCCGGACTGGCTCGATGCCCTACTGTTAGGCAGATCATATCGAAGCTACCCCTCTTCACTACATCGCAGATACAGAGTGAGTGAATGATAATAATTGAATGAATGATTGACGTTCTGTTAGGGCGGCCGTTGGTTCAGGCTTTTTAAAAAACTCTTTTTCACAGAACACCAAGTTTGTTCACTAAAAGTACTATAAAGTATTGGTTTTATGAACTCGATGTTTGATGGCTATCAGTACTGACACAGTTGAGTGTTTTCTAAGAACTGAATTAAATATGTGAAATGAAGTAAAGAATAAAATATGCTGAGCTTGCACTTGCTCGTATTGACGTCATCGATAGTAAAAATACTGAGGTCTGAGGTAATCAGTATTACCTTATATTCAAGATTATAACAGTTCCATTTAACCTCTCAGACGTCCAGTTACCTATAAAAGGAATTAAGAATGAAGTTTGCGAGGCATCCGGATTCCTTTCATAGGTAACAGCTTTTTAGTCAGCAAAGTGTTTCTGTTGGTCAAATCTTGTCTTATTTCAAAGAACTATGAAGTTATAACCAATTCGTGACACTTCGGTATTTTCGATCTACAGAGGGCCTTAACGTTCAAAGGGAGATTTATGTCATTTTTTTGTTTATAGTCATTTTCCTATTTATAGTTTGACAAAAACAAAGGCAAACGAGTTCACGACAATCAACCATAGCGGGGTAGTCAGTGGTCAGGTGTCCAACAGTAGGTAGTAGTTCTATGGCCACCTAAACCCACATATTGACCAGATAGTCAGTACTCAATGTGAGAGGTGGTAAGCCGTGTCGCCATTTACAAACACTCACTATTAGCTGTTCGGGGAACAGGTAGGCATTGCGCTGATTGTGTTTACGTATGTACGCCGTCTCACATATCTATGAATGAATTTCTATGTACATTTTCGTAATAAAAATACATTTACGTAATGCATAGAATAATACGGTGAGGGAAAACATCGTGAGGAAACCTACCTGTTCCCTAAACAGGTAATAGTTAGTGCTTGTAAATGGCGACATGGCTTCCCACCTGTAACATTGAGTACTGACTATCTGGTCAAGAACGTGGCTTCGAGGTGGCCATAGAATTACTACCTTCGCAATTGCGGAGATGGACACCTGAACCTCTGACTTCCGCAAGGGTTAATGGTCTTGAACACGTTGTTCTTTTTTGTGTCTTGTCTATCTGTGTCTATACACATTATGATGATGAGAATGATGACATAATATGTCCATGTTAACGTATGTAAGCTTTCTCACATATCATCACGAAGTCACCTCACGTTGTAGCCAGTATCATA
The DNA here is from genome assembly GCA_030578115.1 of Leucoptera coffeella. NCBI lineage: Eukaryota > Metazoa > Arthropoda > Insecta > Lepidoptera > Lyonetiidae > Leucoptera > Leucoptera coffeella. The sequence continues at coordinate 64,775 of JAMBLF010000735.1, forward strand.
CCTACATCCATCACTCTATCTGTCTATCTGAACCGAAATTGCACAGTCTCAATAGTATTTTCAGTTAGAACTATACCATATGATATATTTTATTTGTTTATAGAAGTGCTGGTACGTACTTAAGGGTTTGTCGTAATATCAGCGTTGGCAGTGTGAATTTCACACAATCAACATTAGCTGAGACAAATCCTATTCACACTTGCGCGGGGTTACCATGTGCGCTTGGTTCCATGAATGTAAATTATTATATAATTAATTCTTTTCTCTATTTGTGTATATGTATTACTGCGTCTATAGTATATTCGCGTTAAGTAAATAGTGACGTCATGATATATAAAGGTTAAACTGACCAATAACACGTTAGTTAATGAGAAAACAATTCACATTGACCAATTGTAGACAACAGTTGTCACGTCTCAGTGGTCAAATCGTGGGAACATGATGACGTCACTATTTACTTAATGCGAATGTACAAACATATACATACACATCACGCCTGATTCCCTGTAGAGAGGTAGGCAGAGATCACGGATCCCCATTTGTCTCGATCCTGAAAGACCACTTTCGCTTCATTGATATTTTTACATCTTCTCATACACTCTCGTCGGTTATAGGTACTCCTAACGTCACCTCTTTTTAATATAGCGTCTATCTGACTGTTATATGTCTTATTAGGCCGGCCCCTACGTAACCGCCCTTCCACTTCACTCATATATATTCCTTTTGTCAATCTGCTATCATTCATCCGCATAACATGTCCAAACCATCGAAGCATGCTCTTTTCAATCTTAGTCACTACATCTTCTTTCAAACCGCAACCTTCCCTATACGAATGTACTATAGTGTGAATAAAAGCAATTTTATTTTATTTTATGCAGACCTGATGCGCGACCCGATCCTCCAAGAGAAGCGGCAGGAGCACGTGATGTTCCAGAAGTACGCGCTCGAGTTACTGGAAAGGGTGTCCGGGAAAAGCAAGCACATGGGCGCCGAGTTTGAGACATCCCTCGCTAACATACACAGGGTAAATGAATAATAAATACTATTTAGGATTATTATACTAATTAGACTTGTGTTGTGAGTCAACGTATGTCGTACGTGTTGTCAACGTATTTTTATCAAATATATTCAAATTTGAGATTAATAAAATACATATTATATAATATACTAGTGACCCGCTCCGGCTTTGCACGGGTATAAAATATATAGCCTACTCCACTATTTATTAGATGTTATTATACATATAAACCTTCCTCTTGAATTACTCTATCTATTAAAAAAAACGCATCAAAATCCGTTGCGTAGTTTCAAAGATTTAAGCATACAAAGGGACAAAGAAAGTTACTTTGTGTTATACTATGTATAGTATATATGACGCAGTAAGATGGATAAAGCCTTAAGTAATATAGTTATATCCCTAGGGATATAATTATATACCCTAACACAGTTATACAAAAGCGATTCATTACTATCAAACTAACTTATAATGTAACGGTGTATCTTGGAAGGACTGCTACATAGAAAAAAGACATGACAGTCAGATAGACGCCATATTTAAAAATGGTGACATTGGAAATACACATAACCGCCGAATGTGTATGAGTGTCAATGAAGCCAAATTTTGTCAGGATCCGGACAGAAACGGACGTGTATGTATGTCAAAGTTATTTAGCGGTTGTTCTTCCTAGCATGTCGTAGGAGGCGACTAAGGGACTACGGTATATAAAATCTATTGGACTAGCAACCCGTCACCCATATTACGTATGAGATCGAAACACTAATATACACGCTAATAAGTGACCAAGGCTATGTTTTCATGTCTCCGGTTCTGTCCACCCCGAAAGGGATTGAAGAACGTTAACGTATTTATGCATTAATGTACATGTATGTACGAGTAAGTCAATCTTATGTTAGCTCAATAATAATAATAATATTTGGAAATTATTACACCAATTGAACTAGCCCCTTGGTAAGTTCATTTAAGACTTGTGTTAAGGGTACTAATCAACGTATATTTAAGAAATATATACTTATTATACATAGATAAATACATATATAGCATATATAATCAACGACCAATCCTTTAATACCAATAAACCCTTAATCTATATCTATTCCAGGCAAACGTAGTAGCCCAAACCCGTATAAACTACAACGAGAGGCAGCTACTGCAGCTCATAGCCGACCACCTGTCTGCAAGAGGTCTGAGCGACAGTGCCAAGGTGTTGAGAAAAGAGGCCCACTTGCCCACCCCCGTGGCCGCTGGGCCGCCACCGCCGCCACCTCCGCCTGTCTATACGCCCTCTACGCCTGTTCGGGTATGAAGTTTCATAAAATAGTGGTAGTAAAGTAAAATATACAAAGAATTATACACAAAATTTGTTAATAATCTATGCAGTTTTGTACTGGGATGCCATTTAATTATTGGAAAAGTACAAATTACAAAACAAACAAAACAAACGCGTTCCTTACCGTTAACCCTTGCTGGGTGGTGATAGGTTCAGGTGTCTCCGCAATTGCTAAGGTAGTAATTCTATCGCCACCTCGAACCCACGTGTTGACCAGATAGTACTCAATGTGACAGGTGGTAAGCCATGTCGCCATTTACAAGCACTATTACCTGTTTGGAGTTTTATAAAATTTTCAATAATAGTCAAATATGTTTATAGTATATTCGCTTTAAGAAAATAGTGACGTCATCAAGGTCTCCATGATTTAACCAATGAGATTTTATAGGGGTTGTCTGCGATTGGTCAATGTGACTTCTTTTCTCATTTACTCACGTCTCATTGGTCAGTTTGACCTCTGATTATCATGACGTCACTATTTACTTAATGCGAATATACTATAGTGACCCGCTCCGGCTTTGCACGGGTATAAAATATATAGCCTACTCCACTATTTAATGGATGTTATTATGCATATAAACCTTCCTCTTGAATCTAATCTATCTATTAAAAAAAACCGCATCAAAATCCGTTGTGTATTTTCAAAGATAAGCATACAAAGGGACATAGGGACAGAAAAAGCGACTTTGTTTTATACTATGTAGTGATTGACCGTCATCCCTTCACCCTATTAACCGTACTCTTGCGTCCGCAGTCGCGTCTCTCAGTGTCTCGGGCGAACAGTTGCAGCTCTCTTCCCAAAGACCTGGATTTGAACTCCAGTACGCAGAGCTTAGACGAGGGGAGTCCTATGCCCACTGTTATTAAGCTAAGGTAAGGTATTATAGTTTTAAGAGATTCGCGATTTATACTCATGATTAATAACTAACGGGACTTATCGCGTATGTTTTTATATAATAAAGTTACCTTTATTCCGTCGGGTTAAATAAAGGTAACTTTATTATATAAAAAACATACGCGATAAGTCCCGTTAGTTATTAATCATAAGGTAAGGTATATTTGGACATTATTACACCAATTGAACTAGCCCCTTGGTAAGTTTATTGAAGACGTGTTAAGGGTACTAGTCAACGTACATTTAAGAAATGTACATACATACATACATACATACACATCACGCCTGATTCTCTGTAGAGGGGTAGGCAGAGATCACGGATCCCCATTTGTCCCGATCCTGACAGAGCACTTTCGCTTCATTAACATTCATACATCTTCTCATACACTCTCGGCGGTTATAGGTACTCCTAACAATAAAATCCTATTTATTATAATAACTTTTATGTAGGTTTAAATAATAATCTTTCATCAATTTTTTATTCATTTTAATGACTTCGACATAAAATATAAATTATTATGTTTTTTATGACAGTATTTTTCTTAACATACACAAGTTTTATCCCTTAGTTTGTAAACGTTTTAATTGTAAACGTTTTGTATTGTGTATGTTTTTGTGGCTGTGAATAAACGCTTTTATTATTAATAAAGACAATCAAAATATTAGATAATTAATATACGAAATCAGAAATTTCAATATACATACATTCACGTCTTTTAATCTCTTTAAGGATGGACAGAAAATTAATATCAATTGAAGCTATAATATCTCTTACGTCCCTTTAAGGATGAATATTGGGATTGTGGTGTCACATGGAACAGATTGCTAGTCTAGCTAGCTAGTCCCTTAGTCGCCTCCTACGACATGCCGGGAAAAATGGTAGCTATAGTATATTCGCATTAAGAAAATAGTGACGTCATCATGTACCTACGATTTGACCAATGAGACGTGACAACGGTTGTCTGCGATTGGTCAATGTGACTTGTTTTCTCATTTACTCACGTCTCATTGGCCAGTTTACCCTCTGACTAGCATGACGTCACTATTTTCTTAATGCGAATAGGCTATAGTATACGTATTAGGATTATTCCTGATCTTGTCAAGTTAAATTGAACATTTCTCCCTTCCAGAAAGGTCCAACCATCCCTCCCGTCGCCGACAACAACCAGTACCCCAGTGTCAATGGAGCATAGACGCTCCCTACAAAAACAGGTGGCGCCCCCACCCGGTCCAGCATCGAACCCAACACACCGAGTCACGCTAGACGCAATAGTGACTGAGTACCTCTACAACCAACATTCGCTGTGCAAGAATCCAATGGCCACGTGTCCTATGTTTAATTTGTTTCAGTGAGTTTTGTTTTTGTTAGTTAGTTTGGTATAAGTGAACTAAAGGTCAGTGCCTATATACGGCTATATATAGGCTACATATATATATACTAGAGGGTCACGCTAGACGCTATAGTGACTGAGTACCTCTATAACCAACACTCGTTGTGCAAGAACCCAATGGCCACGTGTCCTATGTTTAATTTGTTCCAGTGAGTTTTGTTTTTATTATTTTGGTGTATGTGAATAAAGATCCTCTACCCTATATCAGGATCAGGATATATGGTCAGTGCCTATATACGGCGATACGGTTATATATACTAGAGGGTCACGCTAGACGCAATAGTGACTGAGTACCTCTATAACCAACACTCGTTGTGCAAGAACCCAATGGCCACGTGTCCTATGTTTAATTTGTTCCAGTGAGTTTTGTTTTTATTATTTTGGTGTATGTGAAGTAAAGATCCTCTACCCTATATCAGGATCAGGATAGGTAATGGTCAGTGCCTATATACGGCGATACGGTTCACTACGGCATCGAACCCAACGCATCGGGTCACGCTAGACGCTATAGTGACTGAGTACCTCTATAACCAACACTCGTTGTGCAAGAATCCAATGGCCACGTGTCCTATGTTTAATTTGTTTCAGTGAGTTTTGTTTTATTAGTAAAGGTACCTGCCTATCCCTCAGGATAGGTTATTATATACGGCGATACGGTTCACTACCTATCACGTTGGGTGCTGTCTATCTAGTGATACGCGCCTTTCGAGTGATCCATACCTAACATGCGTTCGAAATTTCGGAGATGGGCATTCAAGCCTCTGACTACTCCGCCATAATAAAAAAGGGAGTGTGTATACACAAGTCGTGAAGCGTATGTTATGTATGTAACTGTTAAATGAAAAGGAACAAAGACAAACGCGTTCACGACCGTTAACCGGGTTCAGAGGTTCAGGTGTCCATCTCCACAATTGCGAAGGTAGTTAGTAGTAATTCTATGGCTACCTCAAACCCATGTGTTGACCAGATAGTCAGTACTCAATGTGACAGGTGGTAAGCCATGTCGCCATTTACAAGCACTAACTATTACCTGTTTAGGAAACAGGTAGGTTTCTTCACGACGCACAGTGTTAGAATGAGAAAAACTAGGTAGACAAAACCCCGCAAGCTATAGGAATTGTTCGTATTCATGTTATTATTGTATTTTATGATAAATAAGACACTGTTTTGGTATAAAACATTATTGTTTTATTAATATGTATATATCTTTATCCGAGTACATGTGGGATTTTGTTGATAATTTGCGAAGTAATGTAATGTAGGGGTCAGAAATCATTAATAAATATTTAATTAAATCAAAATTAGTAACATGACGTGATTTTTAAATGTATGGCCTAATCTTGACTTTCTAATTATTTTATTCATAGCCTCTGCTGGTTCCTCGGACATTTGACCTATAGGAACTATGCAAGACTTTATCAATTGAGCTCCATGTACCAAAATTTTATGGACTGTAACAGGCATTACATACCAATCATACAACTGTAAATATAGGTTCCTAGTTATGTCACAATACTCTTGAAACTTAACGGTGTCGATATCGAGTCCAGAAGCGATAGTTCTTAATATAACAGAAAGCCTATAAATAAGTTGTTCATTAAGTCCAGTTATGGATGCAGTTTTCTTGTAATCACTTAAAAATCTTCGTGCAGTATTGCCGTCGTTACTTGTCCCATAACCGGGTTTTACTTTATCTATAATCAAACCTATCTCTTTAAACTTTTTTTGAATATCTCTCTTTCGGTTTTTAACTTGATCTTTCTTCTCCTCACCTCTGATTTGCCATTCTTTAATATCTAGACGATAAGCTATGTTTAAAAGACATTCCATTGTTCTTATATATCCATGCAAAGACGAAATTCCATACTTATACATATTTTCATCAGGTTTTTTTTGTATTTCTGCAGTATTCATTTCTCGTCCGACTGATTGACAAATAAAGCATCGTTGAGACAACTTGGTCCCAGATAAGACATTACATATTTTGCCATCAATCATAGACAGTAATAATTTGTGAGTTACATGTATCTCATCTGTACCGAATGTAACTCGTGTTGGGTTCAAAGCTGATATATGATTTTTCATAGCCTCTACTTCTCTGGTTATCAACGCTGAAGATTCCTTTTCAAAAACAAACCTAACAATACGACAAAATCTAGAAGATGATGTTCTAGGATTTTGCCATAAAACTTTTTTAGTTTCACTACATATCAATCTGATAGGAACAAGAGATATGATGAACATATACTCATCTGTACTGTCTATGTTTTCAAATCTTTGTTTATAGATGCTATGGCCAGAAGAGCCGTCACAACCCCACTTATAAATCAATGTAGTATCTCCAGTTCTTTCCTCTATCAACGTCGATTGTAATATATCTCTGCAGATTCTTGTAGAAGTATGATCTAATAATGCCTGAAGGTCAACTTCTGCTGAAGTATCAGTAACTGTTATCTTAGCCACATCAGGATAACAGGTTTTCTTAATATTATTTATGACATCATAAGAAGGATATAGCAGGAAACCGCGTTCTTTAGCTTCTTGGTACATATTTCGATATTGAGAAGCAGTCATGTCATTAGCTAAATAAAATGCTAACGCTTCGTCTGGTGTGTAGGGACGCTGCTGCTTGGGTTGTATCTTCATGTCAAGAGCTTTCTTATATTCCGTGGCACGCTCTCCCTGTACAGTAGAAAGTTCTTTTACTATTTTTGACGCGTCTCGCTTCCCAGCTGATTGTAATACTTTTTGAGCTGCATAGACAATTTTTTCGCCTTCGTATTTATCAACAATTTCTTGTATCTTCCTTTTCTTTGATTTTTCGGAACTTATTTCGAACGGTTTAGTTGGTCTACCACCAACACTAACAGCTCTTGGTGGAGTTGATGGTGGCGCTGATGGTAACAACTTGCTTTCAAAAATAACATCTTCTTCAAGCCAATGCTTATACGTGTCCAAAAATAAATCAGAACGTCTTTTCTTATGTTCCCACTTAAACCTGATTTTTTCACATTCTTTTTTTACAAATATTTTTAATTCTTGATCTACTTGGTTGCTACAGTCTTCTAAATGTAAAAGGGTCTTAAAAAAGTCTTGAATAGCAGATAATCTTTCGAAAGGTGACTTTGATCGCCATATATTGAAAATTTCAATTCGCTTTGGCTGACGAATACCTACAGAAAAAGACGAATTTCTCAATAATCGCATAAAGTCGCATGATACAACTATGTTTATATGAAAGTGTAATAAATTTACTATAAAAACTTATGTACTTCATTGTATGACAGTGTATGACTGCAACTGTAGGTCTATGGTTTCGTAGCTTTTTGTGCTAAAACGATTTACGCTTAGTATGTCACTTTGGTATGATACTATTGACCAATTAAACAATTAACCTTATCAATTTTGTATTAATTTTGAAGTTACATACCTGTGATTGACGCCATAGTAAGTTAAAATAATACAAGTTACTTTATAACAAAAATATATTATAATAATTCATTGGAATGAAAAAATATTTTACTACCTTCATTTACAAATAATGAAATGTCTATCACAGAATGCGAAAATGATACTTAATACGCTATACTTAATGGTCAGTTTTGAAGGTTTTGTCTCTCTAGATTGTTTCTTTCTAATACTGTGCGACGTTTTCCCTCACCGTAGTATTCGACGCATTTCGTAAATGTAATTTTATTACGAAAATGTACATAGAAATACATTAAACCTCATTTCCATTGGTACATGCTCAAGCGGGATTTGAACTCTGTACCCACTGATACAGAGTCAAGCCCCAAACAACTGAGCTACGTCGAATTATTTTACAAAATTTGAGATGCAAATGTATGTAAATTAATAATTTTAATTATACAACTGTATTTATTTTGCCACGCAATTTTATAAGTAGATATATAGATTGTTAACTATGTGTATTTCTTTCCGGTACTGTATAGGAGGTCAGAGTGAAATATTATGCTTACATGCATAAACCTTCTCAATGCTGTCACAACCGTTGTTAATGAGCATATTTAAATAGATAATTATTATAATTATTATATTTAAATTTAAATAGATAGTGGTTATGTTCGTGTGGGCGTTTGGGTTGCCGACATGTTTTTGGACCTGACTGAAACACAGCGCTGGTTACATGGACAACTGTGCCATGTTACTAGCATTTTAGCTGAGGCAGGTCCTTTTACATTTGGCGTTGCACCGGCTTGCACAGGCCTATTTAGTTTCAAGTTTGTTTTTTTCTATGTTGGTTTCTAAGTCTTGTATTATTGTTTTGGTTTTTATGTTCGTCGGTGTAATGTCCTAATGTAAATAAATATTATTATTATAATTTCTATATAGAAACATGTCTACTTTCGAAATGATCCATTCACTTGTATTAAGTACCTTGCTATTCACAGACCCCACAAATGTCCGGAAGGTGGCGCCCGTTCTTTCACGGCGGAGGCTCCGAATCTAGTAACGAGGATGGTGCGCCGCGAACTTGGACACAGCAGGGCAAGACGCAGCGACGCTAAGCTAGTCCATTCACAGTTCGCACCCGTACGCACGCTTCGAGCGCAAGACGATGACGCGTACTTCACTAATACTGTGTTTCATGTGAGTGTATACATATGAATCGTATTAAATAAGTATAGCAGATTGACAAAAGGAATGATTACAAAAGGCCGACTAAGACATATGACAGTCAGATGGATGCTATATTGAAAAAGGGTGACGTTAGGAGTATCTATAACCGGCGAGTGTGTATCAGGAGGTGTATGAGTGTCAATGAAGCGTGCCAATGGACGCAACTCTGGAAACAGTATCTTTTTGGTGACATTTACACAGACAGACACATACGTCCAGGCATGTAAATAGGTATATAATGGACTAGGGATGAATTGAATCTATAGGGCGATGGGCTAGAACCCTGTCACCAATATTCCATGTCAATAGTCTGTAGAGTAGGTCAATGCTCAGGGCGCAAGGTGATGACGCGTACTTCACTAATACTGTGTCATGTGAGTGTATACATACATTGACATTGACTTTGTCAATTGTGGGTTATATTCCTTGAATCTGTAACTATAGAATAAGCTTTACACTGTGTGTGCAACGGTTTTGAGCCTGCTGTCATCGATACAGGTTATCTCGGTAATCTAGTGATGGCAGTAAGGTATTTGTGATTATGTTGCCTCTTTTATGAATAAAGATATTATTATTATTAATACATACACATCACGCCTAGGGCCCAAGTCTACTAATGCGTTTTAGCACCAACGCAGTTAAATATCAGATCATTAATAGTGTGAAGTTGGTAGTGAATTACTAAAAGTGTCAAATTTTACCATTAAAATCGGCAGAAGTGTCAAATTTTACCATTAAAATCGGCAGAAGTGTCAAATTTCGCTTACAAAAATGGCGAAATTTGTCACTTTTGCTAATTTTATGTTGGACTGATATTTTGCAAAAAGCATAAAAGGACTGAGGCACCTGATTTTATGTCGAGGGGTAGGCGGAGATCACGAATCCCCATCTGTCCCGATACTGGCAAACCACTTTCGCTCCATTGACACACATATACCTCCTTGTACACACTCGGCGGTGATAGGTCCTTCTAACGTCACCGTTTTTCATACATACCTTTCTGGATGGATCAAACTCTGTTTATATTATCTTTCTGGTGACATTTACACAGGCAACCTGTCACCTGTTCCAATATGACAACGGAGCTCCAATATTCATGCTAAAAAGTGACCTAGGAGATGTAATATCTCCGATGTACTGTCCACCCCGAAAGGGATTATGTATGTAGAAATAATATCTAGAAATATTTTACATTATATAAAAATCATCTATTTAGAACATACGTCTTTTACCATTTCGACTATATAGAAAGAAAGAAGAAAGAAAAAACATTTATTCACTGCTATACATATACATTTTGACATAACACTATTTATACACACTTTGATACAAGAACAATACTCGTACATATAAGGAGTAGGCAGTTGATGCAGTGAAAAGGTGCTGTCTCAGTATTTGATGCAGCTAAGCAGCATATAGCCGTAACGATAGATTCGAATATATTTTAGGTAGGAAGTAACTCAATAAGTACATATTGAATGTTTTTTGTTCCTTTCAGCCGACGCAACAACAATTACTGGCAGCCACATCGGCAGGCGACATCCGGGTATACAACCTCTTTAGTGGAACCGAAGAGAATTCTTATCAGGCGCACGAGTCATATATCTATCATATGCAGGTGAATATACATACATATGTGCACCCCCTTGTCGGACAAACCTGAAAAAATGAATCCTGAATGAATCGGGTAAATGCGCTCCGCTCACGATGGGGATCCGCCTCCTCAATGAGTTAGATAGCGAGTTAGACGTATTCGCCTACTCGAGACCGCAGTTTGACCGTATAGCTATAGTCTATTCGAGTTAAGTAAATAGTGACGTCATGATATACAAAAGTAAACTGACCAATAAGACGTTACATAATGAGAAAACAAGTCTCTTCGACCAATGGCGGACAACCGTTGTAAGGTCTCATTGGTCAAATCGTGGGGACATGATGACGTCACTATTTTCTTAATGCGAATATACTATAGTATAGTATAGTATCTGTACTTTTGCTATGGCCCGCGTGTGGCTGACTACTGACATCATTGACATGTTTTTTTTATATTAATTTGACCTATTTATTTATTAATGTAATTGTATTTTAGCTACCAAATGTTTATTTAGATTTACAAATGCAATTTGTTGAACTAATGATTTCCTTTGTCGCATTAGGGTCCTGCCCTGTAAAGATATTGTGAATAATTGACTAATAAATAATAATAAAATAAAATAAAAAATATAGGAAGGAAACTTTGAATGGGGATCTGTGATCACTGCCTACACCACGAACCAAATATAAAGAGGACCCGGCGTAAGGAGCGGTCCCCGTTACGCGGTGCGGAGTCCAAATAGCGTGTTTTAATTGGTGCGGAGTCTAAAAATGTGTAGTAGAAATAAGTTACCTGATTTGATTGGCCGATGCCGTGTTTTAATTGGTTGTAATATCTCCCCTCTATCTCGCGTACCTCGTTTCACCCCGCGTAATGCCGCGATAGTTTCCATACAAATATTGCGTAAGGCCACTCCTCTTGTTAATTACTCCATGGCCTAAACCTTCGTTAGGAAACGTGTGTGATGTATATATGTAATTTTCTTTCATGATATTATCAGATAAGTTGCTCATGATACATAACTATTTAAGAGAGGACCGTTGGTAAAAATCATTGTCATAGTTTGAAAGTTAAATAAGTTTACTTGACCTTGTTACTGGAGTGATATTGAACTAAGATTGTGCTAAAACGCTTAAGTGGAATAGGCCGCTGGTGTAAGATAATAATTATAATAATATTTGGACATTATTACACCAATTGAACTAGCCCCTTGTTATACATTTAAGACTTGCGTTCAGGATACTAGTCTACGTATATTTTATATAGATAAATACATATATAGCATATATAATCAACGACCAGACTGGAAAGTAGTAGAAAAGCGTAGTTCTTAACTCTCCACCGGGAATCGAACCCGGGACCTAACGATTAGCGTTCAGGTGTCTAACCGATCGCGCCACGGAGGTCGTCAATATGAACATACCTTTTAATTATAGTACATTCGCATTAAGAAAATAGTGATGTCATCATGTTCCGACTATTTGACCAATGAGACGTGACAACTGTCGTCTGCAATTGGTCGATGTGAATTGTTTTCTCATTTACTAACGTCTCATTGGTCAGTTTAACGTCTATATATCATGACGTCACTATTTACTTAACGCGAATAGACTATAATTATTGTAACCAAACCTCTATCTATCCCAAAAGCATATACATACATATCTTAACACACTGATTTCCGTTACAGGCAAGCAGGGATGGTCTCCTATTACTAGTGTCGGCGACGACAACGTGGCGACCCCTGTCTGCCCTGTGGAACATGAAAGACTTCGAGCTTATGTGAGTATGAGTACTTAATAATATGGGTAAGATAATGAGTATGAATAGCTATAGTGTATTCGCGTTAAGAAAATAGTGACGTCATGATAATCAGAGGTTAAACTGGCTAATGAGACGTGAGTAAATGGAAAACAAGTCACATTGACCAATCGCAGACATTCGTTGTCACGTCTCATTGGTCAAATCGTTTGGGTAATGATGACGTCACTATTTTCTTAACGCGAATACACTATAGTGATACGCGGGCTTCGAATGACCCATACCTAACATGCCTTCGAAATTTCGGAGATGGGCATTCAAGCCTCTTGACTACCCCGTTTCTGACTTAATATGGGTAAGATAAATGATGATATATCTGCCTTCCCCTCTGTAGGGAAACGGGCGTGAAGTGTATGCATGTATATTTTTACACAGAAATATGCCGCTTATGATTAAACTGAAATCAAAGTTCCTGTAGAATATAAAGTAAAATAAATTTAATTTTGAGTATCATAAGCGATTTTTATATTCTAGTAAATGCCTAAACATTATAGATTCAGAGAACCGCATTCACGACTAATCGCTTGCGGGGTAGACTGAGGTTCAGATTCTCCTGTCCACAATTGATAGTGTCTGTCTATCCCATTGGCGACGTAGAGGCGTGAATATTACCTATTCATATTATCGACCTATATATAATCCTTTTTTTAGCACGGAACACAGTAATAAACTAAAGTATATTAAATAAATATATAAACATTGCGAATAAGACATATAACAGTTAGATAGGCTCTATATTGAAAGAAGGTGACGTTAGGTGTACCTATGCCATATACATATACCGCCAAGAGGTTATGAGATGATGTATGAATGTCATTGAAGCGAAAGTGGTCTGTCAGGATCGGGACAAATAGGCATACGTGATCTCTGCCTACCCCTCTACAGGGAATCAGGCGTGATGTGTATGTATGTATATACATTCACGTCCTTAGTCCCTAGTCGCTACCTACGACATGCCGGGAAGAACGGCAGCTAGTTAGCATTCTTTTTACGTCTCAAACTAGCACGATACAATGTAATAAAATATAGTATAGGAAACATATAAACGGCAGAATATCAATGTAAGAGACAACCAGTGTCAGGCAAATGTTTTGACTTTCAATGAATGTACTGTACATGTACTTATGTTGAATAAAAACATTTGACTTTGACTTTAAACATTGCAGGTTCCAACTGAATAACGAAGAATACGTGGAATTCTCAAAGATGACAGACGAGCGCATCATCGGCACGAAAGGCGAGACTGCGACCATCTTTGACACGCGTACAGGCCGCCAGCTCATGACGCTAACGCCGACGCTTAGCAACCAGTACGCTAAGAACAGGGCCACTTTCAATCCTACAGACGAATTGGTGCTGTCTGGTAAGGCTAACGACATCTGTTGTGCGCAACGGTGAAACACCGGGGCACAAGTCTACTGTTTAAGCGCAATGGAAAGATAAAGACAAACGCGTTCACGATGATCAACCCTTGAGGGGTAGTCAGAGGTTCAGGTTGCTATGTCTGCAATTGCGAAGGTAGTAATTGTTTGGTCATCTCGAACCCACGTGTTGACCAGATAGTCAGTACTCAGGCAGGTGGTAAGCCATTTCAGTGGTAATAGTCAGTGCTGTTTACAAGCGCTGACTATTACCTGTTCGGGGAACAGGTAGCAAAAGTGATGAATTTCGAATTAAAAATGGTGTATCGTCAATAGGTGATCGGTATACAATACCGAGTACTATAATAATAGTACACTTTAAGAATTCATTTATACATTATTTATGTACGTCGTCTATGGTTCGCCAACAAAGTCAGCAGCTCAGTGAAAGTTGAAAATACAAATACTTAATTATTTTCGGCTAAATATTTAGTCAATGTATAAAAAAATATGTTTCAAAATATGTTCGCCTTGGGATTATATTTGGATTCTCAACTATAACGAACCGAAGAACAATGAAAGAAGAATTGGAGTTTCGACTTCGTTTTTCTTCGATTGTAGCGGCTGGCGGCGTTAGTGTAACCATGGCGACGTAAAAACAAGAAGTGCAAACGCCGTGACATCAGTGTTTGTACTTGAGCCGACATAACCTTAGGAGTGAATGGCTTATTAAAGAATTAAAATATTATTTATTAATGTATTTATTTCTCTTTCAGACGGCGTTCTATGGGACGTGAACTCGGGTAAGGAGATTCACAAATTCGACAAGCTCAACCAAACGCACAGCGGTATATTTCATCCGAACGGGCTAGAGGTCAGTATATTTGGATTATAATAAAAACAAAACAAACGCATTCACGGCCATTAACCCTTGCGAGGTAGTCAGAGGTTCAGGTGTCCATCTCCGCAATTGCGAAGGTAGTGATTCTATGGACACCTCCAGAAATTCATTAAACTTCATTTCCATTGGTACATGCTCAAGCGGGATTTGAACCCTGTACCCACTGATACAGGGCCAAGCCCCAAACAACTGAGCTACGTCGAATTAAAAAAAAAGTCGAATTAAAATAATAATATTGTAGGACACTATTACACCAATTGAACTAGCCCCTTGCTAAGTACATTTAATTTTTTTTATTATGTAAAAACTTACGCGATAAGTCCCGTTAGATAATAATCAGGAGTATAAAGTACATTTAAGACTTGTGTTAAGGGTACTAGTCAACGTATATTTAACAAATATATACAAACTTATTATATATAGATAAATGCATATATAGCATATATAAATCAACGAGCAGACTGGAAAGCAGAAGAAAAGCGTAGTTTTTAACTCTGCCTCCACCGGGAATCGAACCCGGGACTACACCATTAGCGTTCAGGTGGTTAACCAATCGCGTTACGGAGGTCGTCGACTAAAATTTTTACCTTATAAAAAGTTACTGGGACTGCACTTTTAGCGCTGACTGTACGTGTTAATGTATGTTTCTGTTGCAGGTAATATCAAACACAGAAGTGTGGGATTTGAGGACGTTCCATCTTCTAAGAACAGTGCCCACGTTAGATAAATCGGAGGTAAGGTCATAAAACGACATATTCCTTGCGGAGGGGTGTTAGATTCACGTTAATAGCTCCGCGATTGCGGAACTTGAGGTGTATGAGCGCTTTAAATCTTTTTACTGGGATAGAAGGAGTAGGGGTAGGGTAAGTGGTAAATGGAATCTGTTCGGCGTTGCCTAGCGACCTGTCAACAATGTTCCACACGACATCAATTCAAATAATTTTGCTAAAAAATTACCAAGGAGATTTTATCATGTCTCCACGGTTCTGTCCACTTAAAGGACTAAAAACCTGCATACACAAACATCACGCCTCACAATGTCTATTGTGTCTACGTATGTATATAGACACTGACTATTACAACCAAATAGGCCGTTTATCTCACCATGTGTAATGTATTATAACAATTAAATAATTTTTATTATTATTTATATTTTTTTTTATTATTTTGCTGAATTTCTTGAAATACTTAATTTAAAAAATATATATATAAATATTCTATATACAAATTTTATCAATACATCTTCATTTATATAGTTATATTTTATTTTTATTAATTTTTTTTTATAAAAAAATTTAATTCATATAAGTTTTATTAATAAAATGTATGTCTATTGCGCGCAGGTGATATTCAACTGCGCGTGCTCGTCGATGTACGCGATGTGCTCGGACCAGGACTCGGAAGACCGCAGCCAGTTCGACACCAGCTTCAAGACGCTCGACCCCTACGACTACAGCAGCATAGGTGGGTGGCACCTAGCTGTATAAACATAAGACCAACTAGCTTACGACCCTTAAAAACAAAAGTGCTCACGACCCTTAACCCTTAGTCAGAGGTTCAGGTGTCCATCTCCGCAAGCGAAGGTAGTCATTGTATGGCCACGTGTTTAGATAGTCAGTACTCAGTGTAACAGGTGGTAAGCCATGTCGCCATTTACAAGCACTAAACTGAAGAAGAAATAAAAAAAATGAACTTGTATTAATTCATTCATTCAATCGTTCATACATTCATTCACTTTTTCATTCATTCATTCACTCAACCGTTCCGTTCACAGCGACGATCGACGTGAAGCGCGACATCTACTCGCTGGCGGTGTCGCGTCACGGCACCCAAATAGCGCTCGTGGAGAACGTCGGCGACTTTGAGCACATGCAGGAGTCCTGCGTCAAGCTGTACGACGTCGGCCGCAAGCGGGACCAGGAGGACGATGCGGTGAGTGCGCCCTCTCGTGGGGAAACGGGGACAAGTAGTGTTCAATAAAAGTTGTAGCTGGCGTAGTAATTAAAAAGCTATTTAAATGCGTTTGGGAATTTGACAGAGGTTGAGTGTCCACCATCGAATAATTTTGGTCGACCGAAACGCGCTAACTAATTTATAAATTTTTGTTTGTTCCAGGAGGAAGACGAAGACGAAGAAATGGCGGGAGGGTCGGAGAACGATGACGATGATGACTCCGCCACCAATGAGGAGGAAGACAGTAAGTATTATTATCAACTAGCGGCCCTCTCCGGCTCGCACGGGTATAAAATATATAGCCTACTCCACTATTTAATGGATGTTATTATACATATAAACCTTCCTCTTGAATCACTCTATCTATTAAAAAAACCGCATTGAAATCCGTTGAGTAGTTTCAAAGATTTAAGCATAGAAAGGGACGTAGGGACAGAGAAAGCGACTTTGTTTTATACTATGTAGTGATATCCCTCGCTGATTTTGGCGTAATGGTTCCAACTAGCTGCCGTTCTTCCCGGCATGTCCTAGGAGGCGACTAAAGGACAAGGGGTATATGGCATCTATTGGGTGATAGGCTAGCAACCTGTTATCAATAATCCAAATGACACCAAACCTCAATGTACGTGCTAAAAGTGATCAAGAAAAGGTTTTCATGGCTCCAAGGTTCTATCCACCCCGAGGGATGTATAAATATATGTATAGTAAAATGATCTTCTTTTGTGGCGTACCCTTAGGGAGGCCTACGTCCAGCAGTGGACTATTACAGGCTGATTGATTGATTGATTGAAAATGAATCGGAATGGTTCAGCTGTTGAGCTTCGCTCTTTACCAGTGGGCACAGGGTTCGAACCTCGGAACGTGTACCAATGGAAATGCAGTTTTCTGATTTTTTGCATACGGAAAAAATACGGTGAGGGTAAACATCGTGAAGATTCTTTGTCATTGTTCCGAATATGAACTGTTTTATATGTGGTGGGATTATATTTATTTATTTTGCTAGGGTTTACGACCTCATAGATAAATGAAACATAACTATGTTGTGACCTAATGTTCGATGACAATAATTGTAGACATGTATATATTCATTTCACAATCATTGAAAATATTGGTTTGCAATAGCTTGGGTGAACAGAGTAGTACTAAGATAGACGTTATCTGACGTGATCATGGGATATTCAAAAAACAAAAGCGTTCACGACTATTAACCCAAGCGGGGTAGTCACAGGTTCAGGTATCCATCCCCGCAATCGCGAAGGTAGTAATTCAATGGATACCTAAAACCCACGCGTTGACCAGATACTACTCAATGTGACTGGTGGCAAGCCATGTCGCCATTTACGAGCACTAACTTACGTGTTCAGGGAACAGGTAGGTTTCCTCACAATATTTTCCCTCACCTTATAATTCGAGGCATGTCGTAAATATAATTTTATTGCAAAAATGTACATAGAAATTCATTAAACTTCATTTGCATCGGTACATGCTCCAGCGGGATTTGAACCCTGTACCCACTGATACAGAGTCAAGCCCCAAACAACTGAGCTACAATTTTTATTATTATATATTCATTATTAAATTCTTCTGACTAGTTGCTTTTCTACCCGTAGAAGTACGAGAATATTACTTGTACCTACTAGTATGTGTGTAATACAATGGTGTTATATCAAGGAAATCGAGTATGTTTATACTTTTGAGATTTGAGATTTTAATTTATTTTACAAGAAAACGGAACTGTTGTCAGTTGACCCGTGATTGGCCTTTGCAACATGGCCGAAACGTCGGGTAGCAAACGTAATACTTTGTTTATAAAATATACGCCCATAGTCCCGATTTCTTGTACGTACACATGCATTCACGTCCTTTTATCCCTTTCGGGGTGGAAAGAATTTCGGAGATATAGTAAATATCTCCTAGATCACTTTTTAGCATGAATATCTCGGTTACAATAGCATAATGGAACATTGGTGGCAGGTTGCTAGGTGATCGTTCAATAGATTAAATTTACCCCTAGTCCTTAAGTTGCCTCCTACATGAACGAACAGCAGCTAGTGTAGCATTCGTTTTACGTTTTCTTGTTAAATGAATATGTATATTTATCTTTTTAAAAAACAAAAGCGGATTTGTGATTTCTCATTACCCATCTATAGCGAACCTGGCGTGATGTGTATGTATTTATATGTAATATAAGTAATACTACTACTACTACTATATGTTGTATTAGTAATACTCTAGTCCCCTCAACCCTAAAAGTGTAACCTTCACGACCGATTCGTTACAGTGGTAGCCCAGAACCTTCTACGGAATGCGGTGATGGATTTCGCAGACCGCGACTCCAGCGGAGATTCCGCTGAAGAAGAAGACGAGGAGGAGGCTGAACGAGCTCCTCCCCGAAGGAGGAGGCGGCGGAGAGGTCGCAGGGTGGGTTGCTAGTCCATTGCATTTAATATACATACACATCATGCCTGATTCCCTGTAGAGGAGTCGGCAGATCGCGGATTCCCATCTGTCCCGATTCTGCCAGACCACTTTTACTATCGATATTTTTTTTTTGAATTGGTATTAGTCAGTGCTTGTAAAAGGCGACACTGCTTACCACCTGTCTCATAGAGTATTGATTATCTGGTTAATTCATGAGTTCGAGGTGGCCATAGAATTTCTACCTTCCATTTGCAAAGATACCCGCCTTTAACTATTCACAAGGGTTAATGGTCGTGAAAGCGTTTTTTAGATGTTTGTTAATGCTAAAAGTGACTGAGGAGTAATAATATTAATGTAAATTCATACATACATATCCCGCCTGATTCCTTTTAGAAGGGAAGGCAGAGATCATGGATCCACATCAGTTACCATCCTGACAAACCACTTTCCCTTCATTGACACTCATACACACTCGGCGGTAATAGGTACTTTTAACGTGACCCTTTTTCAATATCTATTATTCTATCTTATTCAATATATAATGGCGTCTATCTGACTGTCATATGTCTTGTTGCAGAATAACGACGTGCAGAGCAGTGAAAGTGATATGGACTTGGAAGACATCATTGAGTTCGAACTCAACTAGCCACGTGTTATGGAATAAATGTGTTGATCATTTACTCTGCTATTTCATTATATACCTCAATTGCATATAAATACAATTATTACAGAGAAACCTCAACTAGCGACCCGCTCCAGCTTCGCACAGTTATAAAATATATAGCCTACTCCACTATTTGATGAATTTTATTACACATATAAACCTTCCTCTTGAATCACTCTATCTAATAAAAAAAACCGCATCAAAATCCGTTGCGTAGTTTCAAAGATTTAAGCATACAAAAGGACATAGGGACAAAGAAAGAGACTTTGTTTTATACTATGTAGTGATTACATGTAAATACACATAGACATTGTCTATCGGTGTTGCAAACTGAAGTGGCAGTGGGCCGGTCACGTCTGTCGCAGAACCAACGACCGTAGGAGCAAAGCGGTTCCCGAATGGCGGCCGCGTCTCGGTAAACGTAGTGTAGGACGCCCCCCTGCCAGATGGACTGATGACCTGAAAAAGGTCGCTGGTAGTGGTTGGCTGAGGGCCACGAGTGATCGTGTTATGTGGCGTACTCTTGGGGAGGCCTACGTCCAGTAGTGGTCTGACATAGGCTAATTGATAGATATTTATTACAAATATTTTGAGTGAATGCGCGATTGTAATAATCAAATGTGTCGAAATGATGTCACAAATAATAAGAATCAGTAACATCACAAAAAAGAATATAATATTACGATATACTTCAATTTTAAGTTAGATACATACGCTTCATGACTTTTGTACATACACTCCCTTTTTATTATGGTGCGGTAGTAAGAGGCTTGAATGCCCATCTCCGAAATTTCGAAGGAATGTAAGGTATAGGTCACTCGAAGCCAGCGTTTCACTAGATAAGCACCCAACGTGATAGGTAGTGAACCGTATCGCCGTATATAGGCATTGGCAATTAACTATCCCGAGGGCATTTATCATATAACTTCAGTTATTTAATCGTTTTTCTAGATCGAACTGATATTTTTCTTTCCAACCTCAAAATGCTTATATACCTACTGGAACCACAATTTTTCCCGCGCGGCGTTATTAAACAACGAGCCATCTTTTTTTAGGTACAACAATTTTTATTTTAAAATATGTATAAACAACACGAGTTTTGCAAACCGTATTAATTCTTTTTTTTTTTTTTTTTTTTTTTGGGATGTAAGGGGGCACACTATCACCCTAGTGCCTCAAGCCAACCTCACCTGCCCGTGGTGCATCCTGCTTTATAACTAACGAGGCTCTGGCGACCGACAAATGGCGGTATAACCATTTCTTAATCAAGCGTGGCTAAATGCAACAGACCAGTGACGGGCAGCAGCGTCACTGGTGCGAAGAGCTACGTTCTGCGCTCACCAACCCGCCTGCCCAGCGTGGTGAGTAAGGGCAATAACCCCCCATGAGAAAGGTTACGAACACATGGCCCCCAGTTCCCGGTCGCCCTACTATTCCGGCCCACGGCAGCGGTCTCGGTTACGGTAGGGCAGGGGGTGCTAAGAATCCCCGGGTTACGGACAGCTGCCACAAATTGACACTGGCGACGTACAATGGACGCAGTCTACGGCTGGACGAAAGCCTGGCGCAACTGGAGGTAGAACTGACTAATTTAAGGTGGCATGTTCTGGGGATATCGGAGGTCCGAAGATCTGGTGAGGACACCATTACCCTAGAATCAGGCCATCTGTTCTACTTCCGGGAGGGCGACCAGAAGTCACAGGGTGGCGTAGGTTTTCTCGTCAACAAGGTTCTCCGTGACAACGTGCTGGAGGTTTCGAGTGTGTCGACCCGGGTAGCGTACCTAGTACTGAAACTGACCAAGAGATACTCTCTTAAGGTCGTGCAGGTATATGCGCCGACGTCGGCATACCCGGACAGTGAGGTCGAGGTGGTTTATGAAGATATCGCCAAGGCGATGCATAACACCACCAAGACCCACTACACCGTTGTCATGGGGGACTTCAATGCCAAGGTGGGAGTGCGCGAATGCGATGAATCGCGTATCGGAGCGCACGGGGTTGGATGCAGAAATGCCAGGGGGCAGATGCTGGTCAACTTCCTGGATAAAGAGGGGCTGTTCTGCATGAACACCTTCTTCGAGAAAAAGCCCCATAGGAAGTGGACCTGGCAGAGCCCAGATGGTAGGACGAAGAACGAAATCGACTTCATCTTGGCAGACAGGAAGTACGTGTTCAGGGATGTCTCAGTGGTCAATAGGTTTAAGACCGGCAGTGACCACCGCCTTGTGAGAGGCACCCTGAATTTCGACTTTAAAGCCGAGAGAAGCCGATTAAGACGATCCGTTCTTCGCCCAACGATGCTCCAATCCGTGCACAGCTCTGAAGCGTTCCAGCTGGAACTACGCAATCGCTTCGAAGCACTGAATACCACGGCAAGTGTTGACGAGAACCTCGATGATGTGGTGAGGGTACTTCGCGAAGTGGGTGGAAGATGCTTCAAGGGAGGGCGAGGCAGCCGAAGGTCTAAACTCTCAAGCGGAACCCTGGAATTGATGCGGATTCGACGTGAATTGCCAGAGGGAGCTTCGTCAGATACCCAACGTCTCAATAAAACTATCCGAAAATCGGTGAGACGCGACCTCCGAAGCTACAATGCGAAACTCATCAAAGAGGCCATTAAGCAGAATCGGGGGTCGAAAGTCTTCTGTAAAGGAATGGGTACGTCTAATCTGACGAAGCTGAAAACCTCAGAGGGCAGAACCGTCACTTCAATTCCGGGGATTCTTAAGGAGGTTGAGGGCTTTTACGGCCATCTATACTCCTCGCATGCCCCGAAGCCTCCACCCGATGCGAAGGACCCAAGAGCCACATTGGTGCGCCACTACACTGATGATCTCCCGCTTGTGGACGAAGACGAGATTTGGAGCGCTCTCAAACAACTTCGTAATGGGAAGGCTCCCGGCGAAGACGGAATAACCTCGGAGCTTCTAAAGGCGGGAGGAGCTCCAGTCCTGCAGAAGCTCAAGCACCTATTTAATTCCGTCCTAGCTAATGGGACTACCCCGAAGGCGTGGAGTGAGAGCGTGGTGGCCTTGTTCTTCAAAAAGGGAGACAAGGCCCTATTGAAGAATTATAGGCCTGTCGCGCTCCTAAGCCACGTCTACAAGTTGTTCTCGAGAGTGCTCACAAATCGTCTGGCCTCAAGATTTGACGCCTTCCAGCCGCCGGAGCAGGCCGGATTTCGAAAAGGTTTCAGTACCGTAGACCACATCCACACAGTGCGGCAGGTTATACAGAAGTCTCATGAGTATAACCAGCCGCTGTGTCTTGCCTTTGTGGACTACGAGAAGGCCTTCGACTCCATCGAGATCTGGGCTGTTCTGGAATCCTTGCAGCGATGCCAGGTCGATTGGCGTTATGTGCAGGTGTTGAGGAGCCTATACAGCGTGGCATCGATGTCTGTTCAAGTCCAAAACCAAAAGACAAGTCCTATACAGTTGCTCAGAGGAGTGAGACAGGGGGATGTCATCTCCCCGAAACTGTTCACGAACGCACTGGAGGACGTCTTCAAAACTCTGGATTGGACTGGGATGGGTATCAATGTCAATGGCAGATACCTCACGCACCTCCGTTTCGCTGACGACATTGTCATAATGGCGGATTCGCTGCAGGATTTACAGGGAATGCTGCATAGTCTTAACGCTGCCTCACGGTCGGTCGGTCTCCGGATGAACTTGGACAAGACAAAGGTCATGTTCAATGAGCTCGTTGTCCCGGGGCCGATCACGATCAGTGGAGAAACGCTCGAAGTGGTCCAGGAATATGTCTACCTGGGCCAGGTTCTACAAATGGGTAGGGACAGCTTCGAGCGTGAGATTTCCAGAAGAGTGCAGCTGGGCTGGGCAGCATTCGGGAAGTTGCGTCATATCTTCTCGTCGCCACTACCGCAGTGTCTTAAGACCAGGGTCTTCAATCAGTGCGTCCTACCTGTAATGACATACGGTGCCGTGACGTGGAACATGACAGTCGGGTTGGCTCACCGATTACATGTCGCTCAGCGGGCAATGGAACGTTCGATGCTGGGTATCTCGTTAAGGGACAGAGTCCGGAACGAGACTATCCGGCAGAGAACCAATGTCGTAGACATTGTCTATCGATGTTGCAAGCTGAAGTGGCAGTGGGCCGGTCACGTCTGTCGCAGAACCGACGACCGTTGGAGCAAAGCGGTTCTCGAATGGCGGCCGCGTCTCGGTAAACGTAGTGTAGGACGCCCCCCTGCCAGGTGGACTGATGACCTGAAAAAGGTCGCTGGTAGTGGTTGGCTGAGGGCCACGAGTGATCGTGTTTTGTGGCGTTACCTTGGGGAGGCCTACGTCCAGCAGTGGACTGTCATAGGCTGATTGATTTGATTTGATTGAACGTGTTGGTCAGTTTAACCTCTATATATAATGACGTCACTATTTACTTAACGCGAATAGACTATAGTCCATTGCATTTAACATACATATACAAAAAGTCAAACATAACATGCCTACGAAATTTCGGAGATGGGCATTCAAGCCTCTGACTACCCCGCCATAATATAAAGGGAGTGTGTATACACAAATCGTGAAGCGTATGTTATGTTATGTAAAAAGTCAAACACGTTCACGAGTAACCCTTGCGTGGTAGTCAGAGATTCAAGTGTCCATCTCCGCAATTGCGATGGTAGTAATTCTATGGTCACCTCGAACACAGTTGACCAGATAGTCAGTACTCAATGTGATATGTGGTAAGCCATGTTGTCATTTACAAGCATTGACTATTATCTGTTCGGGGAACGTGTAGGTTACTCCCGTGGGGTACAAGTAGGTTTCCCTCACCATAGTGTATTCGACGCATTTCGTAAATGTATTTTTATTACGAAATGTACATAGAAATTCATTAAACTTCATTTTCATTGGTACATGCTCAAGCGGGATTTGAACCCTGTACCCACTGATACAGAGTCAAGTCCCAAACAACTGAGCTACGTCGAACCTTCAACCTTCCTATACATGGAGTATTTATCTATTTATTCATATTACATCGGTTATTAATCCACTGTTCTTTTAGATTATTTTCCGGTTTGAACCGAGACTGAGGAGTAATAATATTAATGTAAATTGATACATACACATCCCGCCTGATTCCCTGTAGAGGGGTAGGCTGATCGTGGATCCCCATTTGTCCTAATCCTGACAGACCACTTTCGCTTCATTGACATTCATACATCTCATCATACACACTTGGCGGTTATAAGTACTCCTAAAGTCACCCTTTTTCAATATGGCGTCTATCTGACTGTCATATGTTTTATTGGCTCGACCCCTACGTAACAATAATAATAATAATATGTATACAATATTAATAATTCGACGTATCTCAGCTGTTTTTGGTTTGAGGCTTTTTGTCTTTGTCTATATAATAATAATAGGACACTATGACAGCAATGGAAGCAGGCCCTAAGCGAGTTTAAGACTAGTGTTAAGGGTAGTAGTCAACGTATATTTAAAAAATACATATACATCACGCCTGATTCCGTGTAGACCGGAGGCAAATATCTCATTGTCCCGATCTTGACAAATTACTTTCGCTTCATTGTCAGTAACTGACCTCCTCATACACACACGACGGTTATAGGTACTTTTAACATATATACATACATACATACGCTTCACGACTTGTGTATACACACTTCCTTTTTTATTATGGCGGAGTAGTCAGAGGCTTGAATGCCCATCTCCGAAATTTCGAAGGCATGTTAGGTATGGGTCATTCGAAGCCCGCGTATCACTAGATAGACAGCACCCAACGTGATAGCTAGTGGTCCGTATCGCCGTATATAGGCACTGACTATTACCTATCCTGAGGGATAGGCAGGTTTCCTTTTAACGTGACCCTGTTTCAATATGGCATCTATCTGACTGTCATATGTCTTGTTGCAGAATAACGACGTGCAGAGCAGTGAAAGTGATATGGACTTGGAAGACATCATTGAGTTCGAACTCAACTAGCCACGTGTTATGGAATAAATGTGTTGATCATTTACTCGGCTATTTCATTACCTCAATTACATATAAATACATACATTACAGAATATATCTCAACTAGCGACCCGCTCCGGCTTCGCATAGTTATAAAATATATAGCCTACTCCACTTTGATGGATTTTATTACACATATAAACCTTCCTCTTGAATCACTCTATCTAATTAAAAAACCGCATCAAAATCCGTTGCGTAGTTTCAAAGATTTAAGCATACAAAAGGACATAGGGACAAAGAAAGAGACTTTGTTTTATACTATGTAGTTATTACATGTAAATACACATAGACATTGTCTATCGATGTTGCAAGCTGAAATGGCGGTGGGCCGGACACATCTGTCGCACGTGGTCAGTGATCGTGTTTTGTGGCGTAACCTTGGGGAGGCCTACGTCCAGCAGTGGACTGACATAGGCTGATTGTTTGATATTTATTACAAATATTTTGAGTGAATGCGCGATTGTAATAGACAAATGTGTCGAAATGATGTCACAAATAATAAAAATCAGTAACATCACAAAAAAGAAGAATATAAAATTACGATATACTTCATCGGAATTCTAATTATTTTAACTTTATTTACATACATACGCTTCACGATTAGTGTATATAATAACAATAACTTTATTGACACAGAAAAAACACAATACACAGGTGAACACAAAAATTAATATGCGCCAAAAAATACAACATTATATAGAGCAGTGGTTCTGCCCCCATCCGAGTGTCCCAAGAGATATGCTCTCCCTTTTTTATTGTGGTGTGGTAGTCAGAGGCTTGAGTAGCCATCTCCGAAATTTCGAAGGCATGTTAGGCATGGGTCACTCGAAGCCAGCAAAGCAAAGTTTCACTAGATAAGCACCCAACGTGATAGGTAGTGAACCGTATCGCCGTATATACCTATCCCGAGGGAGTTTATCATATAACTTTAGTTATTCAATCGATTTTCTAGATCGAACTGATCTTTTCAACAATGGCTGATACTTTTTCTTCATCCTCAAAATGCTTATATACGTGAACCACAATTTTCTCGCGCGGCGATTTAAAACAAGAGACATTTTAGTTAAAACAATTGTTAAAAAAATATGTATGAAACAACACGCACTTTGCAAACCGTATTAATACTTTGAAAAAGGTTGATGTTACAAGCACCTATGTATAACTACCGAGTGTGTATGAGGAATTATAGTTTTAAGAGATTCGTGACTTATACTCATGATTAATAACTAACGGGACTTATCGCGTAAGTTTTTATATAATAAAGTTCCTGCAACGTAGCCGAAACGTCGGGTTAATAATAAAGGTAACTTCACTTCATAGTATAAAACAAAGTCGCTTTCTTTGTCCCTATGTCCCTACGTATGATTAAATTTTTGAAACTACGCAACGGATTTTGATGCGCTTTTTTTAATAGATAGAGTGATTCAAGAGGAAGGTTTATATGTATAATAACATTAATTAAATAGTAGAATAGGCTATATATTTTATACCCGTGCGAAGCCGGAGCGGGTCGCTAGTTATTATATAAAAACTTACGCGATAAGTCCCGTTAGTTATTAATTATGTGTATGAGGAAGTATATGGATATTAATGAAACGAAAGGGGTTCGTTAAGATCGAGAAAAATATATATGTACCTACCCCTCTGTAGAGAGATCGATGTGATATGGACATACCTTTATATGTTACTTATCTAGATGTATATAGAATATCTGCTTTTCATACCAGTTAATCGTATGAGGAATGAACCAGGAGGTTAATGGAATATAAGACCTTCGTTGCGCGTTCGGTTAACTACCTGAATGCTAATCGTGTAGTCCCGGGTTAAATTCCCGGTGGAAACAGAGTTAAGAATTACGCTTAAGTTCACCTGTCTGATCGTTGATTATATATGCTATATATTTATAATAAGTATATTAATATATTATATTTAAGAAAAATGTACTTTGCCTAGTATCCTTAACACAAGTCTTATATAAACTTACCAAGGGACTAGTTCAATTGTAAAAGCGGCCCAGATTATTATTATAATCAGATAGGTTACCAAAAACATATGAGAAAACATGCATTTCTCGAAATACTTTTATATTAAAGATAATATATTTGTTTTAAGTACCAAAATACCACGATAATACCATATGTACGATGGACCCTCAACTTTTGACTATCCCTAAAGGTTGTTAAGGTCGTGATTGCATATAAATATGTATGATTGTGAATCGTCCCTAACTAGCCAGGACAAACTAGCTGCCGTTCTTCCCGGCATGTCTTAAGTAGCGACTAACGAGTAATGGAATGCATTGAACGATGGGTTAGTCACCATCCTAACCTGTCACCAATGTTCCACATGACATAATGTCCCCAAAATTCATACTAAAAGTGACCTAAGACACATAATACCGACACATAAAGAATTCCACCCCGAAAGGGCTTTAGGTCATGAATGCATATGTATGTAAGTACGTAATAAACACATATTTTACGATATAAGCAAATTGTTTCGCTGACATACCATATATAAGGAGTTCCAATAACAATATTATCTGTGTCACAGTAAATTTTAATCGGCCTTGTGTAATCAGCAAAGCGCGAGTATTTTAAACACGTAGCTTATTTTTAACTCTGCATACACACACGTTGTGAATATAGCTTTAGCGGGGTAAGCAGAGATAATGCTACCGTTTTTTTAAAGGAAAATATTTTTTTTATGTGAACGGGTACGGACGTGTTCATGACCACTAACCCTTACGGGGTAGTCAGAGGTTCAGGTGTCCATCTCCGCAATTGCGAAGGTAGTAATCCTATGGCCACCTCGAACCCACGTGTTAACCATATAGTTAGTACTCAACGTGACAGGTGGTCAGCCATGTCGCCATTTACAAGCACTAACAATTACCTGAACAGGTAGGTTCAATATGGAATAAATAAAAATATGGAATTCTTGGAACAGGTAGGTTTCCTCACGATGTTTTTCCCTCACCGTAAAATTCTATAGTTATGTGAACGGGAACGGTGACTATTATTAATCGAAATAATACTTACTGAATAGTGAGAAAAGGGTGATATAACAATTACTATGTCCGCCAAAAATACATATGTACTGGGGCCTTACTCCACTAATGCATTGAAGCACAATATTACTTCAGTCGCGCTACAGTAATACTTCAGTGGCCGTAATTTGAGGCAGTGGCAGTGCAACTGTATCGCTACTGAAGTAATATTATGCCTAAAATACATTAGTGGAGTAAGGACACTATTGTTACGTTCAGGCAAAATGGGGTTCCTGATCTCTTTCTGCCCCTCTGTACAAAAACCTACGTGATATTAATGTATGTATGTTAATTAGATATACCTTAGATATACAGTTAACATGAATTTGGTGAGTAAACTAACTTATATGCAGAAGAAACTTATAAGCTTACGGACTAGGGGTAAATGGATTTATAGGGCACTGGGCTAGTAAGTTGTCACCAAATTCCATTTACATATATCATCTAATATCATAATCCCAAAATCATATTAAAAAGTGATATTGGAGATATTATCATGTCTCCGAGGTTCTGTCAATCGCGAAATGGATAAGACAAAAACAAAGACATATAAGTTCACAACCCTTAACCCTTGCGGGATATTCAGAGGTTCAGGTGTCCATCTCCGCAATTGCGAAGGTAGTAATTCTATGACCACCTCTAACCCACGTATGGACCAGATAGTCGCCATTTACAAGCACTAACTATTACCTGTTCTGGGAACAGGTTGGTTTCCTTACGATGGTTTCCCTCACCGTAGCAGTCGCGAAATGGATTAAAGGATGTAAGTGTATATGTACGTATACAAGTAGGTATGCAAAATTAAAACGACAAGTTAAATATTCTTATTATTTATTATCGTAATAAATGAATAAACGTCTACGTATAAATACAGGTCTATGTACAACTAATTCTATTTATTGTCTATAAAATATTGATATTTTATATTATTTATGTACTTAAGTAACATTATTTATTTTACAAGCTCAACTTATAAACATCGGCAATGAAATTTTAACGGCTTTTACACGAAATGTATTCTTGAAAATACTTTCCATCATTCACAAATAAAAAAACTGGGGGTCATGTCTACTAATTCTTTTTGCATTATCTTAGTTCAATATCACTTAAATAACGTAGTGAAGTTGTTATCGGAATAGCAAATGTGACGAATTTCGCCATTTATGAGTATGATATTTTGACACTTTTACTAATTCACTACCAACTATTACTGAATTGATTGTGCTAAAACGCATAAGTAGACTTAGGTTTTGGAAGAATAAAAATAAATTATTCACTACCCTTGCTAGGTAGTCGAAATTCGAGTACCTATACATCTCCGCAATTGCGGAGTTAGCGAGTCTATGACCATCTCGAATTTTAAGTTACCCTTTAACGTGATGGGTGGTAAGCCATGTCGCCATAAAATATTCTTATCGAAGTGAATCATGATAATATTTGAATAGAATTGTTAAAACTTCATTGACGATTTTATAAGTAACATTTAAGAATGATGTTATTCAAAAATAAGTATGGCACATCAAAAATATACACGATTAGGTATAGCACATTTCAAATTAGAAATTTAAATAATAAAGAAATTTAAAAAAATCTTTATAAGAATGTCTCTGTGTACAAGAAAATTATGTATATAGCACAGTTATTAGTATTTTTAGTACATTTTAAAATCAATCATTATTTTTTATATTTAAAAAAACTTTAAAGCTGATGTTACAATAACTTACAAACTTGGTTACGTTAAAGCTATAAGGTTTTCATTTTGTCACACAACCAATACATTAAAAAGAAAAATACATTAGTATGTTTAAAATAGTAAGTATAAACAATAGTTTAATAACATTTTAGATGGTATTTGTGGTGGTATAGTTTATTATTTATAGAGATTTGATATCCGGCGGAAGCAGTATTAAAATCATACTTCAACTAGATACTTTTTGGGTCATTTTACTGCTTAAACCTGTCGATCTATCTCATAATTATTTTTTTTAAATAAATATGATTTGAAATAAAAACACATTACAGTGTAAATTAGTTATTAGGTTTAAAAACTTGATTATTACAAACATAACTGTTTTAATTCAAAATTTAATGAACTTAGCATTCCATATATCTCAAAACTTCTTAGAGAAGTTTCAAAATATGATTTGCAATGTTTATTATATTAAGTAGAAGCATTGCTATAATGTCAATAATTTCAATGTGTGTTTTTTAGGACTCTGTTAGGTCTAACAGACAACCAGTGTCAGGCAAATGTTTTGACTTTCAATGAATGTACTGTACTTGTACTTATGTTGAATAAAAACATCTGACTTTATCTGTATTCAATGTTAGTAGTAATAAGAACTGTTCACCTATATTTAAGGCAAGAACATTGTAATATCCAATAACCTGTTCCGTTCCTTTAAGATTTCCATTCTTCAAGGAAACTATTGCTTTCGCTAACTAAACCTTTGTACTAACCCAAAACCTTCAATGCACGTATTCATTCACTCCGCCGCCATGATGGAATTGTTGCGTATTGTCAACTATGACGCTAGTGTACCCGCCATCTTGGATTTGTGGACTCGGCGCCAACTTGTTAAAACTACCCTCAAAACTGCTATTTTCCGCCAAATTCGGCCGTCCGTTCTGACTACTATGCCCGTAACACGGTAATAGATTAGTATAGTTATATTGCTGGTTAATATGGACCTCAGAACTCTCAATCGAACTACAAGAAGACGAACTAGCTGAAAACGGTCGTTGACTATGGGTGTAGTTGACAAAATTAGGTAACATACTCGGGTTTTCTGCGTAACTGTTATCGTAACATACATCGTAGCTTTGCGGCGGATATTCTTCGTGTTCGTAGTGGACTAGGGGTAAGTTATAATCGGGGTATGTGTATGCGCCCCCGGAATCACTGTTGAAGTCTTCGTTCAGGTGTAAATGGTTGACTTTGTCCGTGTGACGTATGTGAGGCATTGGAGGGGAAAGGTTGGTGGATGTTGAGGGTGTTTCGTGGACGTGACTCGATAGCTTTGGTGGAGCTTGGTCTATGTTCATCATGAGGTGCTTCTCTTCGATTTCGCTGCGGAAAAAAGGATATTGTTAGGGATATAAAAACAAGTAAAAGTAAAAATGTTTATTTCAAAAAACCTTAACATTATACATAAGAACAAACCCCCTAAAAAAGGGCAAAGCCCTGAAGCTTAGGATGGGTAAGCTCAACTCAAATTAATGCACATAATTATAAGGAATTGTAGCGAGGCAACAGCAGTTTGTACATAAGAACTAACATTAAACATGTTTAGATGATAATATTATAATACATATACATGAAGATATAATTATAATACATATACTTAGGTCTCTTTAGGATTAATAGAATCTTGGAGACACTGTTCATTGATGTACTCATATTTATATACATATGTCTCGGTCACATTTAGTATTATAGTTACGCAATAAAAATACATACAATGCAAGAACTACAGTAAGGGAAATCGGTGAAAGAAATGTCGAAGACGACAACCACCTCTCTTTTGCTCTGGTCAACATTTCGTAGAAGTCGACTGACTAGCTGGTCGATACGGGCTCGAACGGTGGCCATAAAATTACTATCTTCGCAATTGCGGAGATGGACACCTGAACCTATGACTACCAAGTAAAGGTTAATTATGGTAAACGCGTTTTCTTTGTTGACTGACAAACTAAAAACGGTAGAAGTTATTTTTAAGAATAGTTTTTAAGATTTTCAAAAACAATGTAATTAATATTGTTCATGAATAAATATACATATGGTTAGTTTTGTCCCGATAATTTTGCAAAAAGTGACAGAGGTAATACTACGCAAGCTTCTCTTCCGGGAGGGGATAAGGGACTTTAATGTATTTTATTATAGCTGCCGTTCTTCCCGACATGTTGTAGGATATCAATAAGGAACTAGGGGTTAATCGGATCTTTTGGACGATAGGCTAGCAACCTGTCACCAATGTTCCATATGACATCATCACCCCAATATTTGCTATAAAGTGACCTAGGGGATACCAAATATCCGAGGTTCTGTCCACCAAAGGTGTTGAAAGACGTAATTGAATATGCATGTAAACTAACCTGAGCACATAATTGACAGACACAATGCAGTGG
Source organism: Leucoptera coffeella (assembly GCA_030578115.1). NCBI lineage: Eukaryota > Metazoa > Arthropoda > Insecta > Lepidoptera > Lyonetiidae > Leucoptera > Leucoptera coffeella. Next base: position 97,949 of record JAMBLF010000735.1, read on the forward strand.
GTCCTAGATGACCTAGAGTTATGCACTATGGTGGCGTAGCTCTGCATCCAAACCCAACCGCCAGACTTTGTTAGGAATCTGTAATACCTGGATGTCACCTGGCCCTTGGTTAGTACTGAAAAGGAATAATTGTTAAGTTAGTATGAGAACTAGGAATATTCACACTAGACGCAGTAATACATATACACAAATAGAGAAAAGAAATAATTATATAATAATTTACATTAATGGAACCAAGCGCACATGACAACCCCGCGCAAGTGTGAATAGGATTGTCTCAGCTAATGTTGATTGTATGAAATTCACACTACCAACTCTGATATTCCGACAAACCCTTAAGTACATAATCATATCTTTTTGGTGGAATAAACTTGAGAATCTTTTGTACGAGTATGATTGTATTAAGTTAGAGAAATAGTTTAATATTCTTTTTATTCGATAAAAGAATCATAAATGAGACTTATTAAAAGTAAAAAAAATTAAATTACATTAAAATAAGGATAAAATATTCTTCTTAAGAATTATCCAAGATAAATTTAAGATACGAGAAACATACTTTGCCATTTTATCATATTTCTTAAATACATACACTTCACGTCTTTTCTCCCTTTCGAGGTGGACAAAATCTTGGAGACATAAAAAACATCTTCATGGTTACTTATTAGCATGAATATTGCGGTTGTGATGTGATACCAAACATTGCAGACAAGTAGCTAGCCTATCGCCTAATGAATTCCATTGAACCCCTAGGCCCTTAGTTGTCTCCTACGACATGCCGGGAAGAACGGCAGTTAATAAACCTTGATTACCTATTTAATATATACATATTCGCTTCACGACTTGTGTATACACACTCCCTTTTTAATTGTACAGGGGTAATCAGAAGCTTGAGTGATAGATAATATTGGTAATAGCCAGTGCCTATATACGCCGATACGGTGCACTACCTATCAAGTTAGGTGCTGTCTATCTAGTGAAACGCGGGCTTCGAGTGACCCATATCTAACAATCGAAATTTCGGAGATGGACTCTCAAACATCTGAGTACAAATAAAATAAAAAAGGAAAATAATTGTAAAACATCAAAAATACTGAAATGTACACCAAAATATAGCTTAACGCACAGCAAAGGTTAGGTTTGGGTTGGGACTGTATTATTTTGGTGTTCAGTCAACGCTAAAAGTGCAGTTCCAGTAAGTTTTTACAAGGTTTTCGTTTATAAGCATAAAATACAATATTTTTCATTTCGGAGCACGCGAACGTATAGTGGCCATGACAGTGCATAGTGGCGCCAGTGTTAAAATGTAAAATATCGTTTTTTGTTCTTATAAACTTATACCTTATAAAAAACCGGGACTGCACTTTTAGCGCTGACTGTACAATCCATCCATATTGGTGTGCATTTTCGTACTATAAGATGTTTGTTTAAATACTACCCTAAAAATAATAAAGGTACACTTACATATACAGTGTGACTCTCGCATGTGAATGACGTCACTGGCGTGAATGTAGTGGTACAGAGTCTTATCTATGAGGTCCTGGGGGTCGTACCCTGTTAGAGATACCCTGGGGACAAGAAGAAAAAAATATTATAATAATAATAATATTGTAGGACGTTATTACACCAATTGAACTAGTCTCTTGGTAAGTACATTTAAGACTTGTGTTAAGGGTACTAGTCAAGAAATATATAGTTATTATATATAGATAAATACATATATAGCATATATAATCAACAACCAGACTGGAAATCAGAATAAAAGCGTAGTTCTTAACTCTGCCTCCACCGGGAATCGAACCCGGGACCTCACGATTAGCGTTCAGGCGTCTAACCGATCGCGCCACGGAGGTCGTAAATCAATATTAAAGACGACCGAAATTCCAGACAAATGCGTTTACTACCATTAACCCTTGCGGGGTAGTCAAAGGTTTTGGTATCCATCTCCGCAATTGCGAAGGTAGTAATTCTATGGCCACCTCGAACCCACGAGTTGAACAGTTAGTGACAGGTGGTAAGCCGTGTCGCCATTTACAAGCAATGACTTGTTTGTGGAATAAGTAGGTTTCCTCACGAACATTACATATTCGGTGCATTTAGCAAATGTATTTTTTTTACGATAGTGTACACAGAAAATCATCAAAATTCATTTCAACTGGTACATAGTCTGAGGTTTAAACCGTGTACCCACTGATACATGCCAAAAAAATTGATTCGAACTGTATATTTAACACATTTTCGCCAAAAATGACGTTTACATCAAGTGCACCGTTAAGTGTCGATATGTCTTTTAACGTTCAATTATTGAAGAGAGGTCGTCAATGTTTGTGCAAATGAGCGTAGCAATTAGGGTCGAAAACAATTGAAGCAAACATATTGTTTTTCGTTTGTCAGGAAAAAACAAAACACGAGTAAGCGAAATTCTATCCCGAAGGGTGCCAACAAAGTCAGACTAGCATATGTATACTTGTAGGGTAGTAAGAGGTTCAGGTGTCCATCTCTGCAATTGCGAAGGTTGTAATTCTAAGAACACCTCGAACCCACGTGTCGACCAGATAGTCAGTACTCAATGTGACAGGTGGTAAGCCGTTTTGCATTTTACATGCACTGTCTTTTACCTGTTCCGACGAATAGGTAAGTTTACTCCTTCTTTTTACTCTTGTCATACTTGATTCATTTCGCAAATGTATTTTTTATAACCGCCGAGTGTGTATAAGAAGATGTATGAGTGTCAATAAAGCGAAAGTGGTCTGTCAGGATCGGGCCAAATGGGAATCCCTGATCTCTGCCTACTCCTCTACAAGGAATTAGGCGTGATTTGTATGTATGTATTTTTTATGAACCACGGTCGCTCCTAATATTATAAATTCCTATATTTATTACTACATACCTACAAAATGTAACTATCTTATTTCTAAAGTAGTTCCGAATATAACCTAACCACCCCAACAGAAATCAAAGTCCGTACTTATTTAAACAACGACAAAAGAGAAATAAAACATCGTTATTTTCCGCCAATTAATTCCGAACACCAAACCACCATAGAAAGACCCCACCCTCAATACAAAGTATATTTGACTAGGGATTAGACTAAATTGGTTTGTGTTTGCACAATTACTCGTCCAGTTTTATTTGGTCTGTGCTGTAGTAATATGTATTTGAAATGGGAGGTCTTTGTTCAATGGCTGCGGACGCGTGGCGACATTCGATCTAAGCACATACAATACTTTGGCATTGTTTTTTAAATGGTAAAGGAAAATAGGGTTGCTCAATTTTTTTATTATACGTAACTACTCTATGATTCAAATAAAAGAATATTATATGCCTTTTTCCGATATAATTGTCAAAGTAAATGAGAATGAGACTGAGCATCAGCGTCGTTAACTTTCTGGGGCCTTAGTCCACTAATGCGTTTTAGGACAAACGCAGTTCAATATCAGATCAGTAATAGTGTGAAGTTGGTAGTGAATGACCAAAAGTGTCAAATTTCACTTAAATAATGGCGAAATTTGACACTTTCGCTAATCCACTACCAATTTCACACGATTACTGATCTGATATTGAACTATTATTTTGCAAAAAGCATTAATCGTTCACGACATATGCTGAGTCTGGACCCTTTCACGACAGCAATAGAGCGCGCCCAACAATAACTGTTATTCGTACGTGTTTGTACCTATTTTTATAATGTGTGTTGTATTGTTGTTATTGTGAATAAACGTTTTTCTATACTATTCTAAAATTATGCTATAACTGTATGTAGATACATATTTAATATTAGTGAATGCGATCAAAACCAAGTATCGAAATTTTTCTTCTTCCTTTTGTAATATAGGTTTGATATACCTACCTAATAAACATTTTGTTTTATTATTTATATACATACACATATGCATTACGACCATAGAGTACCCGCCACATAAGGTGGCAGTAGCCAAACTTGGAACTAAATTTGACGTTTCCGCCATTGCGTGTTATTTTGTATGAAAGGTAAATTTAGTATTACCAGCGTTGTGTTTTTTGCCCACTCTTTGTAATTTTTATGTTTGTTAAGGGTGATTATAATAAATTGATTTCTGGAGTTTCTTGTTAGTTCTTCTCCAAGGGTCTCCGCTGAACTTCTTCTTCTCAATCGTTACGCTCTTATCAGGGCGGTCGTGGTCTTCATGACGTGGCATCTTGAGCAGCCGAAATGGTTGGTGAACTAACCTCGGTAAAAATATGTAAAGACAATGCTCAGTGCCATGTTTGAAATAGTTTTTTTACATACATACATACACATCACGCCTGATTCCCTGTAGAGGGGTAGGCAGAGATCACGGATCCCCATTTGTCCCGATCCTGACAGACCACTTTCGCTTCATTGACATTCATACATTCTCTAATACACTCTCGGCGGTTATAGGTACTCCTAACGTCACCTTTTTTCAATATAGCGTCTATCTGACTGTTACATATATTATGTCTTATTAGGCCGGCCCCTACGTAACCGCCCTTCCACTTCACTCATATATATTCCTTTTGTCAATATATAGTTTTTTTAATTTGTACTTAGATCATAAAATAACTTTCAAAGAGAGCTTATGATAGGGCCTATTTTGAATAAAAATATTTTGACTTTTGACTTTGGTATATTAATTTGTTTTATTTGAGTTTATAGCTCTGCAACCAAAGATCGTTACAAATGAAACCTCAATATAATGTATCGAGCCGTATGGCACAGTGAGTGCTAGTTTTGGCGTGTTTACTGGCAACACTGGATTACGCGACTATGGCGACGCCTCCAACTGCCACCTTATGTGGCGGGTACTCTACATCGGGTTAGCCAGAGATTAAGTGAGTATATACCATCAACTAAGTTTTATGATTGTCTTTGGTCACCCAAAACCCACTTCTTACAAAAAAAGACAAACACGTTCACGACCATTTACCCTTGCGGGGTAGTTAGAGGTTCAGGTGTCAACTCCGCAATTGCGAAGGTAGTAATTCTATGGCCACCTCGAACCCACGTGTTGACCAGATAGTGAGTACTCAATTTGACAGGTAAGCCATGTCGCTATTAACAAGCACTAACTATTACCTGTTCGGGGTACAGGTAGGTTTCCTCACGATGTTTTTCCTCACCGTAGTATTCAATGCATTTCGTAAATGTTTTTTATTATCTTCTTATTTTGTCCTCGATGTTTTCCTTAATTTTTATTAATATTATATATCCCAATTTAATACATAAAGTAATATTTAAATTACTACAAAGTACCACCCCTACGTATTCGTAAATCCGTACTTCAGTCGGGTTGTGTACCAATTAAGTACCAATTATGCAATGGGGAGCGACACCCCTAACGTTAGTTTCGCTCTACGAGTATTGAATAACATATGCACAGTGCGTACTGGGACTAAAATGGTGTAATCAGCTGCTATGAGTGTGTATGAGAAGGTGTGAAAATGAATAGTCAGATAGGACGCTATATTGAAAAAGGTGACGTTAGGAGTACCTATAACTGCCGAGAGTGTACGAGAAGATGTATGAATGTCAATGAAGCGAAAGTGGTCAATATAGCGTCTATCTGACTGTTATATGTCTTATTAAGGCGGCCCCTACGTAACCGCCCTTCCACTTCACTCACATATATTCCTTTTGTCAATCTGCTATCATTCATCCGCATAACAAGTCCAAACAATCGAAGCATGCCCTTTCCAATCTTAGTCACTACATCCTCTTTCAAACCGAAACCTTCCCTTATCACACTATTTTTAATTCTATCATTCAATGTCACTCCTAACATGCTTCTCAGTGACCGCATTTCAAAGGTATTGATTTTACTTTTATGCTTCTTTTGCCATACTCAACTTACGCTACCATAAGTTAATGTTGGGACCACCATAGACCTATGAATACAAATAAATTACAATACTGCAGTTCTTAACTAAGATGTAGATATAGACATATACATTCACGTCCTTTAATTCCTTTCGGGGTGGATTGAGCCTTGGAGACATGCAAACATCTCTTTGGTCACTTTAGCATCAATATTAGGGTTGTGATGTCATTTGTAACATTAGTGAAAGGTTGCTAGCCCATTGTACAATAGACTCCATTTACCCCTAGTCCCTTAGTCACCTCCTGCGTCATGCCGGGAAGAACGGCAGCTAGTTAGCTTTCTTTTTACGTCCCAGACTAGCACAGGACACCCATGTGACTTCTGGGTGATAATCTATATTGATATTAAACTGTTATGATTACGAAGTGAAATCTGAAACTTAGGTGATAAGAAAATATCTAGGGTTACCTACTAGTACATACATATATTCAAGCCTGTATGTCCCCAACAGGATAAGCAGTGTCTATCGATCGCCACCTGGAACGGGTGACAAATTTCTTGCGTCACTCACAACCATTAACCTTCTTATACATGCTCTTCTGTTCTTCACTACGTACACCCTTAAGAAGAATGTCTCCAATTTGATCTGTATAAGTTCTACGCGACCTCCCGTCCAACTCTACCTTCCACTTTGGCTTTATAGATTCGTTTCGTAACCCTCCTTTCATCCATCCGCTCCATGTGCCCAAACCACTTAACATACCTTTCTCTATTTTCGTCACTACATCTTCTTTCATATTCTACTAGTACATATAACCAATGATAGTCTGAAATTCATAGAAAGCTAAAGTAGCTACCTTTCTGTTCGGTAAGTAGTAGGAGGTGACTAGGAGATGAGGGGTAAACGTAAGTTATAGGGCGATGGGATAGAAATTAGTCACCTATGATCAATTACATTACGGCTCCGTATAATTCTAAATCTGATTTTAGAGACATTGTTTCATCTAGGTTCTGTCCACCCCGAAATGTACTTAGAAACTTAGAATGTGTTTGTGGTCTCTTATAACAAATCAAAACTGAATCTAAAGATTCTTAAAAGATTATTTTAAATTTGAATACACTAATTCACGCTTGCACAAAAACATTTTATCATAATAATTCATTCGTAAGCAAAAATCTAAACTTGTGGCATAATAGAAACACAATCCATGTCTTATCGCGATCTCGTTAAAAAACAATGAACATCGCAGACGTGTCAAATGTCACCGTGACAGATGGGCTAAGATGGCGGGACACGTGGCGCGAATTTCACAAAAACTAAGGCCCGAGAAATATGAGGATATAAATATTGACGGGTATTGTTACACAAATATTTTTCCTGTTCTGGGACGTAAAAAGAATGCTAACTAGCTGCCGTTCTTCCCGGCATGTCGTGAGAGGTGACTAAGGGAAGGGTAAATGAATTCTATTGGGCGATAGGCTTGCAACCTGTGACCAATGTATGACATAAAAATTTGCAATATTTACGCTTGCCCAAAAACATTTTATTATAATAATTCATTCGTAAGCAAAAATCTCAACTTGTGGCATAATAGAAACACAAGCATTAATAATAGCATTAAAATTTGCGATATTCATGCTGTTAAGTGACCTACAAGTTATTATGTCTGCAAGGTTCTGTCCACCCCAAAAAGGATTAAAGGACGTAATGTATATGTGACATACATATTAGGTGATGGACTGACATCTATATCGTTGAATGTGGATGATGACGAGGGAGAAATGATAGCGGAAAACAGTGTTAGGAAACCTGTCTATTCCTTGGGATATGTAATAGCGAGTGCCTGTATACGGCGATACGGTTCACTACCTATCACGTTGGGTGCTGTCTATCTAGTGAAACGCGGGCTTAGAGTAGCCCATGCCTAACATTTGTCGAAATTTCGGCGATGGGCACTATCAAAAAGGGAGTGTGTATACACAAGTCGTGAAATGTATGTTTATATTGATCCCTACATACCTTTCTAGAAAAGGGCTTGGTATGTATGTATGATGTGTATGTATGTTCAATTGGCGTTGGCTTCGGTACGGGCTTGCCATCTTAATAAGCGGAGAACAATCAAAGCCTTTACGACTCTTACTTGTAAGGTGTATATTTCATCTTGGCAAACGATTTTTACTTGCATTCGCAAATGGAGACTTATGGCGATTATATCAGTAGTTTTTTTATTTTATTCGACGTACCTCAGTTGTTTGGGGCTTGACTCTGTATCAGTGGGTACAAGTTTCAAATCCCGCTTGAGCATGTACCATTAGAAATGAAGTTTAATGAATTTCTATGTACATTTTCGTCATAAAAATACATTTTTCGAAATGCATCGAATACTACGGTGAGAGAAAACATCGTGAGGAAACCTAGCTGTTCCCCTAACAGGCAATAATAGTTAGAGCTTGTAAATTACAACATGGTTTACATTAAGTACTAACTATCTAGTCAACACGTGGGTTCGAGGTGGCCATAAAATTTGCATCGCAATTGCGGAGATGGACACATGAACCTCGGACCACCCCTCAAGGGTTAATGGGCGTGAACTACGCATACTCAAAATATCGTGGACCGATAAAGTTCGTAATGAGACAGTTTTGCAAAGGATGAACAAGCAGCTCGAAGTTATGAAAACAATCAAAAGGCGAAAACTGGAATACCTAGGACACATCATGCGAAATACTAAATATGATCTGCTCCAACTAATCATTCAAGGCAAAATAAACGGCAAACGAAGACCTGGCCGACGTAAAACTTCATGGCTAAAAAACCTTCGGCAGTGGTTCAATATGAGCTCAAGATCACTGTTTCGTGTAGCAGTCAATAAAGTCCAGCTTGCCTTGATGATTAAAAACCTCAAATAAAATCAAGCCATACGATTGGCCGACCTCCTATTGGGAGATGGCACCTCAAGAAGAAGAATTCTATTGAGACCTCGAACCCATGTGTTCACCAGATAGTCAGTATTCAATGTGACAAGTTCAATATGTCGTTTATATGACTGTCATTAGTCTTATCAGACCGACCCCTACGTAATTGGCCTTCCACTTCAGCCACATTTATCACTTTTGTCACATATATCTCATTCATCCGCATAATATGTCAAAATTTTACTTTAGTTTTCATGGTATACTAAGAAATAAAAGTATTCTGACTGAGTTTTAAGAGAATCGCGATATATACTCACGATTAATAACTAACGGGACTTATCGCGTAAGTTTGAAACTGACTGAGTCTGCCCGTGACCATGGCTGCTGCAACGTAGCCGAAACGTCGGGTTAATAAAGGTAATTTTATTATATATAAACTTACGCGATAAGTCCCGTTAGTTTTTAACCATGAGTCTGACTGAGGAGAAATAGTGATCAGTATCAGTGAGTACAGGATTCAAATCCCGGAATACATTTTTGGAATAAAAATACATTTACATAATGCATCGAATACTACAGCGAGGGAACACATTGTAAAGAGACCTAGTTGTTCCCCGAACAGGGAATAGCCAGTGCTTGTAAATGACAACAAGTTTTGCCACCTGTGACAATATGTACTGACTATCTGGTCAACTCGAGGGTTCGAGATGATCATAAACTATAAACTGTTTGAGGGACAGGTAGGTTTTCCTCACGATGTTTTCCCTCACCAAAGTAATTAGTGCATTTGGCAAAAATATATTTTTATAGCGAAAATATACAACGAAAATCAGAAAATTTCCAATGGTACACCGTCCAAGGTTTAAACCCTGAACACACTGATGCAGAAGTAAATCCCCAGTGACTGAGCTACGCAAAAAAACTATATGAAATGTAATGAAAATCTTTTATTCAACATAAGGATATTAATATCAGTTATTGAACGTCAAAAAAAAACATTTGTCATAAAAATATGTCATTAACATAAAACTTATTCTTAAAATAAATCAATTTAGATTAATCAAACTAAAACCTAATGGCACTTCGTAAAGACAAACTCTGCAGAGAAGAAATATATATTAATGTTTCAAGAGTCAGTCCCCGCCATACACCCAGACTTGAGGCATTTCAAAGGCTTCCCAATCCGTGAAATGGAATGGAGACCCACCGTGATTGTTCACGGTTTACGAGCGACGCTTGCATTTCGTTTATTAAGCCTTTGCTCCTTTTTTACACTCGCCTTGGGCAAGGGATGGCAATGCATAGGAATCAATTAAGATTACATATACCTAACGGCGTAGTTGTCCTAAACGCCAAACTTTACAGGAGAGGTTCAAAGTTGAAAAAGGTGTCGTAAAAAGCAAAAATGTTCAATATTTTTCACCGCCTTGACGCCAAAAAAGTCGTCATTTCGCCATGAAACCAAAAAATTTAATAGAACTGTATATTTAACTCGTTTTCGCCAAAAACGGCGTTCGCCGTTAGGTGTCAATATATAAGTCCCGTGCTAGTCAAGGATGTAAAAAGAATGCTAACTAGCTGCCGTTCTTCCCAGCATGTCGTAGGAGGCAACTAAGGGAATATGGGTGTAGGAATCTATTGGACGATGGGTTAGTATCATGTAGCGAATGTTCCATATGACACTATAAGCCTAATATTTGGACTAAAAGGGACCTAGGAAATATATATGTATAATCACTACATAGTATAAAACAAAGTCGCTTTCTCTGTCCCTATGTCCCTTTGTATGCTGAAATCTTTGAAATCTACGCAACGGATTTTGATACGGTTTTTGTTAATAGGTAGAGTGATTCAAGAGGAAGGTTTATATGTATAATAACATCCATTAAATAGTGGAGTAGGCTATATATTTTATACCCGTGCGAAGCCGGAGCGGGTCACTAGTTATTTAATAACCGTGCAACCCTTTCGGAGTAGTAAGATCAGAAGACATCACATCTGTACTAAGTTTTTTGTGTCTTTGGTCACTCGAAACCCACGTTTTACCTGATATTCACGTAACAGGTGGTAAACCGTATCACCGTATATAGATACTGAATATGTATTGACTACTTCGAGCAAATGTTAGGTTTTTCAAGATGTTTTCTCACATCGAAATTATTCAATTAACTGCAGGTATAAGATTTCAATAAGGCAATAAAATATTGTTCTAGATAGAGTGACGTTTGTTAGAAGTATCTACTTATCACCGCCAAGTGTGTATGAGAATGTCAATAAAGCAAAAATTGTATGTCAGGAACGAGACATAGAAGTATCAGTGATCTATGCTTACCCCTCTGCAGGGAATCTGGCGTGATGTGTATTTGAGTAATTGTCCATTACATACGTATTCATTTACTTATATTTATTTTGCACGAAACCTAGGAGAAATAACACCACCTGTCAAATTGACTGCTAAGAAATAAGCTTCATATCGCCATATAATACGCAATATCGAAAATTCCTTTGAATTTCTTAAAGGATCATCATACATAGGTAATTTAATACTGTATATAGGTCTATAAAATACCTTACCTTTTAGCCCGATACCAACTTAGACTTTTACGTCTACAAGTATCTTTGATATTATTTTTCTCATTTTACAATTAGATGATCGGCGATAATAAGCAAAAACGCTGAAAATCGGCGGATTTACGGAGCCCGCGCTCCGTAGATTCCCGCCGAGCTGGACGCCATTTGGGATCTCGTTTATAACATTTTTGTATAATTATTCATCAATACTATTGTGTCTTCTATTGTATTGTAGAGTTCCAATAAAGGATTATTACTATTATTATTAGATAGACGAAAGCTACAATACTCGTATGTGAGTGAGGTGGAAGGGCGGTCACGTAGGTCACTCTTTTGAAACACAACATGCATGTTGACAAATTCATCACAATATGGTGAATATGGTTCCGTTACAATGTCAGCGTTACAATGGTCCACCATTCTTAACAGACCAAGCTAAGACGGAACCTTTTTACACCGCAATGGCATATACAAGAATACAATATATATTGTGTGTTTGTATTAAAATCTGCGCTATTTATAAGTTGTTCGTATGAGTCTTTTAGTTGTGAAATAAACGTTTTTATTCTCCACTATATTGTATAAAATAAAAGTCGCTTTCTCTGTCCCTATGTCCCTTTATATGCTTAAATCTTTGAATTTACGCAACGGATTTTGATGCGGTTTTTTTATAGATAGAGTGATTCAAGAGGAAGGTTTATATGTATAATAACATCCATGGAATAGTGGAGTAGGCGATATATTTTATACCCGTGCGAAGCCGGAGCGTGTCGCTAGTATTCAATATAACCAGCAAATATCGATCTCAGGTCCCTAAATGAACGAATAACAAGTATGACCAATGCCCCATGTCGAAGCTCATACCTTTGTCTTATTATTATTATTTATTGCCGCATTTCTCCGAACGCTTAACGACCGTCCGCGGCTGATTAGCGTGAACTAATAAAACGTAATATAACACAATAGTTGAAAACGTTGGCGGGTATACGCATATATTGACGTTTGAATGACAGTTTTGACGTTTTATTTTTAAGGTTATAATTCTTTTATTAGTGTACACGAGTTGGGTATTATTGTTTTGTGGGTTAAGTTAAATGTATTTAAAACACGCTTTAAAGTCGTGAATATATTTTGGTTTAGTTTTAACTTGGAGGTTTTGCTTTCGTCTCTCTCTCTCTCTCTGATGGTGCCTCTCCGACTAACGAAGGTTGGCAGTCACTTTGGCAAATTCAGTCCGATCCCTGGCGAGATGGATCAACTCGGCGGCGCTCTTGATTCCCGTCCACTCTCGTATGTTACGGAGCCACGACTTTTTCCTTCGTCCAACACCTCTTCTTCCGGCTTTGCTATTATTATTATTTGCTTTCGTATAGCATTTAATAGGAGTCGTTTTTGAGTTTCATAGAAGAACAAAAACCCTTTTTTCTTCATTCATTAATTAAAGCATTTTTTACTTTCTTCGAAATGGATAAACGATAAGATTAGACACAGCCAAAGCTAAGCTACATGTCTATAAATATGCAAAGTATCTGACCGTGTAGTGCTTACAACTTACTCTTGTATAATCACTTTTTGACGACCTCCTTGGCAGTAACATGAACACTAATCGAGAGGGTTTGGTCGAGTACAGAACTACGTTTTCCTTTTGCCTTCCGGTATTGTCGTTTATTTTACATGTATTTATCTATCTATAATAAGTCCATTTTTCTTAAATACACATTGATATGTAACCTTAACACAAGTCTTAAATAAAGCTACTAAGGGGCTAGTTCAATTAGCATAATAGTGTCTCCTTATCTAGATAACTTTTAAAACTGGCGCCACTATGCATTGTCATGGCCACTATACGTTCGCGTACTTAATGATAAATATTGTCTTTTCCTATCAACGTAAACCTTATAAAAGTTACTGGGACTGCACTTTTAGCGCTGACTGTACATCTATGTAAATTACTATATTTTCTACACTTACCTCGCATCCACAAAGATAAGCTTCATGTCCAACGTTGCTCTAAACATGAACATGTTGGAATGCAGTTTCAACTCTGTTACGGAGGACGGTGGTAGCGAATGACCCACTGCCACCAAGCCTAGGGGGGCAGCCCCCTCGGGAAAATGCCTGGCGCGGAGGTAGCCTGAACAGTGGATTACCTGGGGGACAGAAGAGCTTGAGTATGTGACGTCATACATATAACGACGACCTCCGTGGCGCGATCGGTTAGACACCTGAAAGCTAAACGTGAGGTCTTCGGTTCGATTCCCAGTGGAGGCAGAGTTAAGAACTACGCTACACATTGGTGTAGGTCACTCGAAGCCCGCGTTTCACTAGATAGACAGTACCCAACGAATAAATGAAATAATAATATATTTATCCATAATAAAAAGCGACGTCGGTTGCCAATAAGCTTTGAAATACTATAGGTATATGAGAAGCATTTCAACAAAAAAAGTAAAAGTAGCTCAGATCATGAGTTTTTGAATGTTGCAAGCTCAATATAGGTAGGACGTAAACATAAATGCTAACTAGCTGCCGTTCTTCCCGGCATGTCGTAGGAGGCGACTAAGGGACTAGGGGTGAATAGAATCTACTGGGCGATAGGCTAGCAACCTGTCACCAATGTTGTGTTATAACATCGCAATCCCAATATTCATGCTAAACGGTGACCTAGGAAATATCCTATATCCGAGGTTTGGTCCACCCCGAAAGGGAATAAAGAACATGATTGCATATGTCAATACAGGTAATACGTATATACGTTAATATGACTATTTATTCGACGCATTTCGAAATTATATTTTTTAAATTCATTAAACTTCACTTCCTTTGGTACATGCTCAAGCGCGATTTGAACCCTGTACCCTCGATACAGAGTCAAGCCCCAAACAACTGAGCTACGTCGAATTTAATTATTTAGTTTTATGACTATTTATTATAAATATATGAGAACTTTTTTCCTTACCTTATACCCAGAGGTTGTCAATCCAGCGTTCCTCTTAGCTAGTACGCATTTCATCCGAATGAAAAAGGCCCTTTCACACTCGATGTCCACTGTGGGTCCCCACGCACCAATTACTGGATATCTGCAAGGAAAGCAAAAGGTGACTAAGGGACTAGGGGTACACGGCATCCCTTGGGCGATGGGCTAGCAACCAATCCCAATTTTCATGCTAAAAAGTGACGATATTGGGTAGCGGGTTGGAGATCTATCCACGGATAGGCATCAATCTAAGATAGCTTGCAATCTTGGATTGCAGAAACGTTATTGGGTTCGGCCGTTAAGAGATACAGTTGCCTCTTACGATATGCCGAGAAGAACGGTAGCTAAGTTAAAGTACAATTAATCTATTAGGTGATGATAGTTTTAAGGGAAACGCGATTTATACTCATGATTAATAAGTAACGGGACTTATCGCGTAAGTTTTTATATAATAAAGTTACCTTTATTAACCCGATGTTACGGCTACGTGGCTAGGTTAGGTTAGAATATGTTAACAGTGTCAGACGCGTAATAATTTCTTAGAACCATTGTCTAAACAGTAAATTCGGGTAAAGAGCAGACTTCGAAAATTATTAAATGCGAATTTTATCAGCTTTACACATAATGGTATATGTTATAACCTTACTACCATTTATTATATACAAGTGAATTTTGAGTGGTTATTTAATCACTGCCTACTGTAACGAAATTCAATCAGGATATTTATATTAAAGCTATGTTTCCTTAAATTATTTTCGATCACCGAAATCAAGACAAAATCACTACTCTAACGTTATTTAATTTCGTAGATCGAATGCGAGCATATTCAAACTTTCGGTGATCGAACGTTTAGATATTCAAACTTACCCATTACTAGTGCTATGGTGACCCAAGTAGGAATGCTGCATACTCAAAACCGCGCTCATCTCCTCATGGTCAGCCTGGTGAATGTACTCATAGATGGAGTTACCAGTCAACTCTACCTGCGAACGACTGTGTTTATTAATTGAGATAAAAGTAAAAGCAGTTTACTTGTTAACGTCTCAGTAAACACCTCGTACACGTTCGGTGTAACTTTTTCGGTGCTGAGAGCATTAATTAAAAATGTTGATAAAGTCCAGGGGCCTTATTCCACTAATGCATTGTAGGCTACTAATGCATGCTTCCAAATCATGCTAAAAAATACCTAGGTGATATTATTATGTCTCCGAGGTTCTGTCCACCCCAAAAGAGATTAAAGGACGTCAATAAATGATTGTATATGTATTTTCTCATCTAGCATGGTACTGGGCCCATACTCCACTAATTCATTTTAGCCACAATATTACTTCAGTATCGATACAGTAATAGTGTGTTCAGTGGCCGTAATTTGATACTTTGGCACATAGTAAAGTGCCAAATTACGGCCACTGAAGTATTACTGTATCGATACTGAAGTAATATTGTGCTTACAATGCATTAGTGGAGTAAGGTCCCAGAAGGACAGTTAACGGATGTGAATTTAGGTTTTATTTTTGTGCTTTTGTAAAGACTATTCCATAAAGTGATTGGCGACCTTTCTGGGGGCAAAGCCGACTAATGCTTATTGTAAAATCGTAGTTATATTGTAAAATCAACTCAGTAACGGTTTGAAAATGTTAGTGGAAAAACAAATTTGACGACCTCCGTGGCGCGATCGGTTAGCCGCCTGAACGCTAATCGTGAGGTCCCGGTGCAGTGGAGGCAGAGTTAATAACTATGCTTTTCTTCTGCTTTCCAGTCTGATCGTTGATATATAGATATATAGTATTTATCTATGTATAATAAGTATACATTTCTTAAATATACGTGGACTAGTACCCTTAACACAAGTCTTAAATGTACTTACCAAGGGGCTAGTCCAATTGATGTAATAACGTCCTACAATATTATTAGTATACCCGGAGTTTCTTGTTGGTTCTTCTCCGAGCCAGGGCTTCCGAACCAACGGTAGAATTTCAATGCCAAGAGACAACCAGTGTCAGGCAAATGTTTTGACTTTCAATGAATGTACCGTACTTGTACTTATATTGAATAAAAACATTTGACTTTGACTTTATAAATGTGTATGTATGTATATAGTCACCTGACTCAACCCAAGGTGAACGGACGCGGTCTCACTGATGTACATAATCTTCCCGTCGGGAGCTACCACGAAGATGAAGCCATCCAGGGTCTGAAGCAGATGTGATCCCAGCTCCCGGATGCTGAGTTCCCGCGGCTGCGGTGGCGGGGGCGCCGTGCCCCATGCGTCACCTAGGCCTGAGAGAAACGGATGTTAATACGGGAAGAAGTCGATGTTTATATTGAATTGAAGCGAAGAAAATTGTCCTGAATTTTAATTTATATTACGACCCAATAAAAATACATTCGCTAAATGCGCTGAATACTACTACGGTGAAGGAAAACATCGTGAGGAAACCTACCTATTCTAAGAACAGGTAATAGTTAGTGCTTGTATATGGCGACACGGCTTACCATCTGTCACATTGAGTACTGACTATCTATTACACGTGGGTTCGAGGTGGACATAGAATTGCTACCTTCGCAATTGTGGATATGGACACTTGAACCTCTGACTATCCCGTTGTTTACTACATATCACGTTGGAGACACGTATGAAGTCAGTTTCGAGAGAGCATCAAATCTCAATCAAATCTTGACGAAAACTCTTATACATGACGACCTCCGTGGCGCGATCGGTTAGACGCCTGAACGCTGACTAGTATCCTTAACACAAGTCTTAAATGTACCTACTTACCAAGGGGCTAGTTCAATTGGTGTAATAACGTCCTACAATATTATTACATTCAGATGATCACCCAAAGTCACCCAACCTGAAACTATCAATCAAGAACATTAAATCTCAATCAATGACGAAAACTCTTGTAGATTCAGATGGTCACCTATTCTGAACCTACCAATCTCTACCCTTTCATACATTCAGATGATCACCCAAAGTCACCCATTTTCAACCAACCAATCTCACTTTCTTACCGTCAGGAAACACCTGTCTCATCTTGAGGTAGGATGTGGTGAGTCGGATGACGGACGCCTTGTCAAGCTGTGACGTAATAGCTGCGGGGAGGGGCAGCATCTTTGCTAGCTCCATGTACTCTGCGTTTTCTTTCTCGCGGCGCGATCTGGTGTAGAAGAAAGAAGATTAGATTACATAATAATAATAATAATAATCGGACATTATTACACCAATTGAACTAGCCCCTTGGTAAGTACATTTAAGACTTGTGTTAAGGGTACTAGTCAACGTATATTTAAGTAATGTATACATATAATACATAGATAAATACATATATAGCATATATAATCAACGACCAGACTGGAAAGCAGTAGAAAAGCGTTGTTCTCAACTCTGCCTCCACCGGGAATCGAACCCGGGACCCCACGATTAGCGTTCAGGTGTCTAACCGATCGCGCCACGGAGGTCGTCGTCGTCGTATTGTTACATACATACATACGCTTCACGACATGTGTATACACACTCCATACAAATATTGCGTAAGGCCCACTCCTCTTATTCATTACTCCATGGTTCCAAACGTAAAATTTTCTCGGAAATTCTTTAACAAAATGTCACTAATACCCAATAGGTATTCTTTTTAAACTTCGATAATCATGCCAAAGACTAACTAGATAAACATACGCTTCACGACTTGTGTATACACACTCCCTTTTTTATTATGGCGCGGTAGTCAGAGACTTGAATGCTCATCTCTGAAATTCCGAAGGCATGTTAGGTATGGATCATTCGAAGTCCGCGTATCACTAGATAGACAGCACCCAACGTGATAGGTAGTAAACCATATCGCACCGTATATAGGCACTATTATCTATCCAGAGGGATAGGCAGGTTTCCTCACGATGTTTTCCCTCACCGTTAGTAAGATAAGATTATGTAGCTTATTTTTACACATTTAAATTTATACGACGTAGCTCAGTTGTTTGGAGCTTGGCTTTATCAGTGAGTATAGGGTTCGAATGTCGCTTGAGCATGTACCAATGGAAATTAAGTATTATGAATTCCTATGTGCATTTACGAAATGCGTCCAATACTACGGTGACGGAAAAACCAATGGAAATGAAGTTTAATGAATTTCTATGTACATTTTCGTAATATAAATATATTTACGATATGCATCGACTATTACGGTAAGGGAAAAAGTCGTGAGGAAATCTACCTATTCCCAGAACAGGTAATAGTTAGTGCTTGTAAATGGCGACATGGCTTGCCACCTGTCACATTGAAAACTGACTATCTGGTCAACACGTGGGTTCGAGGTGGCCATAGAATTACTACCTTCGCGATTGCGGAGATGGACACCTGAACCTCTGACCTCGCAAGGGTTAATGGTCGCAAGGGTTTTGTAGGTATGTTATTTAAGTTTGCATGTAGCGTGCAAGGTGTACTTAAAACTCTATCCATCCCGCTAAGACGTTGAGGTGTGAATATATGTATGCATGTCTGACCTGGCCGCATTTTTGCTCTTCTCCTTCATGATGGCCAGTGTGTCGGCTGAAAGGCCGCGTCTGGCCGAAGCCTCTCTGCGGCACGCTGCAACAAATAAAAAAAAACAACTGTCAAAATATTATGTTCATTGTCAAATCTAAAATTATCTACATATTAAACAAATATATACATACATACGCTTCATGACTTGTGTATACACACTCCCTTTTTTATTATGGCGGGGTAGTCAGAGGCTTGAATGCCCATCTCCGAAATTTCGAAGGCATGTTGGGTATGGGTCATTCGAAGCCCGCGTATCACTAGATAGACAGCACCCACCGTGATAGGTAGTGAACCGTATCGCCGTATATAGGCACTGACTATAACCTATCCTGAGGGATAGGCAGGTTTCCTCACGATGTTTTTCCCTCACCGTTAGCGACTGTATTGTGTATTTACAAATATATACGTATTAGGTACTATACATATCGTCGTTGCGCCTGGAAGAACCGGCACAGACAAAATGGTAACTTTTGATACAAGACTAAAAACTGTTTGTTACGTATTTTAGAACGAGGAGTTTCGTTTGAACGATATATAGCAGAAAGAGCTATATATGACGGGTGTAGCCAGGAAGCTTTCACAGTGACAAAAATCATTTTTCTTAAAATAATGTTTTTCGGTTTTTCCAGGCGCAACGACGATTTATACATACGGGGTAGGCCGTGTAATAACTTAGACAGATCAAATTGGAGACATTCTTCTCAAGGCGGGTGTACGTAGTGAAGAACAGAAGAGAATGTATAAGAAGGTTAATGGGTGTGAGTGAAACGAGAGAGATTTGTTACCCGTTCCAGATGGCGATCGAAACTCTGCCTATATCCTTAGGGATATAGAGGCGTGAGCATAATATGTATGTATGTATGTTGCTAGATGGCTAGAGATCCCGCCACATAAGGTGGCAGTTGGAGGCGTCGCCACAGTCGCGTAATTCAGTGTTACCAGTAAACACGCCAAAACTAGCACTCACTGTGCCATACGGCTCGATACATTATAGGTTTCATTTGTAACGGTCTTTGGTTGCAGAGCTATAAACTCAAATAAAACAAATTAATATATCAAAGTCAAAATATGTTTATTAAACTATTTCAAACATGATTAATAATTAACGGGACTTATCCTTCTTATTATATATTACATATATTATGTGTTCCTTCACTCTGTCCGCAATAGACCGTTTAGTGTGTTCGACGTAGGATTTCCCACAGCTGCAATCAATCTTATACACACCCTTATATCTTATATCATGAGTATAAATCGCGAATCTCTTAAAACTATTATTTCAAACATGGCACTGAGCATTGTCTTTACATATTTTTTACCGAGGTTAGATCAGCGGAGACCCTAGCTTGGAGAAGAACTAACAAGAAACTCCGGAAATCAATTTATTATAATCACCCTTAACAAACATAAAAATTACAAAGAGTGGGCAAAAAACACAACGCTGGTAATACTAAATTTACCTTTCATACAAAATAACACGCAATGGCGGTAACGTCAAATTTAGTTCCAAGTTTGGCTACTGCCACCTTATGTGGCGGGTACTCTACTGTCCGCACCGCAGTCCTACTAGAGATCGCGCCACATAAGGTGGCAGATGGAGGCGTCGCTGCAGTAGCGTAATTCAGTGTTGCCAGTAAACACGCCAAAACTAGCACTCACTGTGCATACGGCTCGATACATTATAGATTTCATTTGTAACGGTCTTTGGTTGCAGAGCTATGAACTCAAATAAAATAAATTAATATATCAAAGTCAAAAGTCAAAATATTTTTATTCAAATTGCACAGCCCATCAGCCAATCCAACTTCCCCTGGCATATTAGAAAGCAAGGGCCATTGTCGTATATCGCAAATATAAGACGAAAAACAGTATCAATATTTATAAAAGTATTATTTTAGGTGTTATTATATAAAGTGATGTGTACGAATGTAGATATTATATCAATTAAAATGTCATCTTTTTCGTCAATTCTTAATGCTGATCATTATTTTGTATAGTATTAATTCAATAACACTATATATTCTTTTCTACTCCTATCTAACTATAAGATAATCTAACTTTGACATTTTCTAAGACTGACCAAATCTCAGGACCAAACCAATCTGTAGATTTCATCTTTATACTCTTTGTCAATCATTCAACACTAAAATCCCGAGTAGTAGTAGCGTGCATATTAAGCCAAGTAACAAAATAGTATAAATAAATATCCTAGTATTGTATCAGTGTTGTTGTAAATACGATAGGTACTTATATTTTCTATTTTTAGGTGCTTCTAACCGCCTATTAAATACTACTCGTTGTGCTGCAGTTCGGTTGTCTTCGTAGTTCTAAACTTTAGAATCTAAAGGTAAGAAAGTTACTAGAGTACCCGCCACATAAGGTGGCAGTTGGAGGCGTCGCCACAGTCGCGTAATCCAGTGTTGCCAGTAAACACGCCAAAACTAGCACTCACTGTGCCATACGGCTCGATACATTATATTGAGGTTTCATTTGTAACGATCTTTGGTTGCAGAGCTATAAACTCAAATAAAACAAATTAATATACCAAAGTCAAAAGTCAAAATATTTTTATTCAAAATAGGCCCTATCATAAGCTCTCTTTGAAAGTTATTTTATGATCTAAGTACAAATTAAAAAAACTATATATTGACAAAAGGAATATATGTATATGAGTGAAGTGGAAGGGCGGTTACGTAGGGGCCGGCCTAATAAGACATATATGTAACAGTCAGATAGACGCTATATTGAAAAAAGGTGACGTTAGGAGTACCTATAACCGCCGAGAGTGTATTAGAGAATGTATGAATGTCAATGAAGCGAAAGTGGTCTGTCAGGATCGGGAGAAATGGGGATCCGTGATCTCTGCCTACCCCTCTACAGGGAATCAGGCGTGATGTGTATGTATGTATGTAAAAAAACTATTTCAAACATGGCACTGAGCATTGTCTTTACATATTTTTACCGAGGTTAGTTCACCAACCATTTCGGCTGCTCAAGATGCCACGTCATGAAGACCACGACCGCTCTGATAAGAGCGTAACGATTGAGAAGAAGAAGTTCAGCGGAGACCCTTGGAGAAGAACTAACAAGAAACTCCAGAAATCAATTTATTATAATCACCCTTAACAAACATAAAAATTACAAAGAGTGGGCAAAAAACACAACGCTGGTAATACTAAATTTACCTTTCATACAAAATAACACGCAATGGCGGAAACGTCAAATTTAGTTCCAAGTTTGGCTACTGCCACCTTATGTGGCGGGTACTCTAGCCCATCGCTCAATAGATTCCATTGACGTCTAGTCTCTAGTCACCACCTACGACATTTAGTTAGCATTATATTGATATAAGCTTACCCTTAACACAGGTCTTAAATGAACTTACCAAGGGGCTAGTTCAATTGGTGTAATAGTATCTTAAAATATTATTTATTAATATTAAATATAATATTACGACCTCCGTGGCGCGATCGGTTAAGCACATGAACGCTACTCGTGGGGTTCGATTCCCGGTGGCGGCAGAGTTAAGAACTACAGATAGCGAATTACGCTTTTCATCTGCTTTCCAGTCTGGTCGTTGATTATATATGCTATATGTATTTATCTGTATATAATAAGTACATATTTGTTAAATATACGTAGACTAGTACCCTTAACACAAGTCTTAAATGAACTTACCAAGGGGCTAGTTCAATGGGTCTAATAGTGTCTCAATTATTATTATAGTATATATACACGTTTTTTCTTTAACAATATTATAATATATACACGTTTTCTTAAATAATGTGGTAGCTACATAATGCTGTATACAATAATGTGTAGGTGCATGCTTAATTCAAATGAAACTAATTAAAAAGAGCCGGAACACCCTTCCTATGAATATTCAAGTCTCTGGTTTAAATAAAAAAATAACTGGAGAGTTACTTCACATGTCTCGTTAAGGAATTTCATACATACATGAGTCTTTTTAATGCTTTTTGGGGTGTCCAGAGGTTTGAAAACAATATCTAGTTATAGCGACTGTAGCCCAGTGGGTAAGAACTCGGACTTTTTATGAGAAAAGGTTTATTGAGAAAAGGTAGCAATTAATGAAATTTAAAATAAATGTATTTCATTTACGTACATAATTTACAGTCGCTAACGGTGAGGGAAAATATCGTGAGGAAACCTGCCTATCCATCGGGATAGGCAATAGCCAGTGCCAGAATACGGCGATACGGTTCACTACCTCTATCAAGTGAAACGCGGGCTTCGAGTAACTCATACCTAACATGCCTTCGAAATTTCGGAGATGTGCACTCAAGCCTCTGACTACCCCGCCATAATAAAAAAGGGAGTGTGTATACACAAGTCGTGAAGCATATGTTTATGTTATGTTTATCTAGTTAGTCTTTGGCATGATTATCGAAGTTTTAAGGGATACCTATTGGGTGTTAGTGACATTTTGTTAAACAATTTCCGAGAAAATTTTACAGTTGGAACCATGGAGCAATTAATAAGAGGAGTGGGCCTTACGCAATATTTGTATGGAAACTAGCGTGGCATTACGTGGGGTGAAACGAGGTACGCGGGACGGAGGGGCGATATTACAACCAATTAAAACACGGCATTTTGTGAGATAAAACATAGGTATCTTCTTTCTGCTACACATTTTTAGACTCCGCACCAATTAAAACACGTCATTTGGACTCCGCATCGCGTAACGGCGGCCGCGCCTTTCGCCGGGTCCTCTTTATATTTTGTTCGTGGTTGGAACCATATACATATGTATGATAATAATAATTTTGTATTTGTGAATTTGTATGAAGAGGTGTATAAACGTCTATGAAGCGAAAATAAATCTATTCTCCTATCTAGTGAAAGTATATTTTTATAGGTCGATAGGCTAGAAACCTATCAGCAATGTTCCATATTAATGCAATCTAATCTAAATTGTTTCTCGAATATTAATGTCTCCAAGGTTCTGTTTACCCCTTGTATTGTTGAGAGTTCATAATGGAACATTGGTGACACGTTACTAGTCCATCGCGTAATAGATTCAATATACCCCTAGTCCCTTAGTCGCCTCCTACGACAGACAAAGACAAAAGCGTTCACGACATATATTTTTTTTCGAAAATGTACATAGAAATTCATGAAACTTCATTTCCAATTATGTACATGATCAAGCGGGATTTGAACCCTGTACCTACTAATACAGAATCAAGCCCCAAACAACTGAGCTACGTCGAATCAATAAAAAAAAACAAAAGCACGTGAAAGAACTGAAAAACAACATCGCATCGACTCCATGAATAATTCATTGAATCTCGCACCCACAGTTAATACTTACAAATCACCTTAGGAGATTATTTGACGGAATATCCCCTTGACAGCAGCCATTTTGTAAACGCCGACATGTGTTCGCCATTTATTGTTGTAAACATGTTATTGTTTTGTTTATTGATAGAAGTAACTATAAGCGCCGAGTGTGTGATGTGTATGGAGCGAAATAGGTTTGTCTGAGTCGGGATTTGGGGGATTCATGATCTCTGTCTAATCCTCGGCGAATGAGCGTTTTAATAATAATAAAAGCGTTTATTTACGGCCACAAAAACATACAAAATACAAAACGTTTACAATAAAAAACTTACAAACTAAAAGGTATAACTTGTGCATGTTATTGTCGCAGCAAAAGGGTTCTAACTCAGCTGGGTATGTCACGTCTGGTGGCAAACGCAACGCTGGTTTTATGTCAGAACCACTGAACCATTTACAGGTATACATATATGTAGGTACACATGTATTGAGATATTATTAATGAGCGAAAATTCCATACAGCAACACATACACACAGCCTTAGGTATTTACCTATGTATGCATCTACTAATAATATAATCTTAATAAAAATACGTAATACGAAATGCGTCGAATATTACGTACGGTGAGGGAAAACATCGTGAGGAAACCTCAGGAACCTCTGACTATCCCGCAAGGGTTAATGATCGTGAACGCGTTTGTCTTATGTTAGGTATATAGGTACTTTGGAATTTATTTTTTTTCTTGCAAAGATAACTTAGAAACATAAAATCATAATAATATATTTTTACGACGCGTTTCTAATATGCAGTATCTTGCATACGCTATATTTTAGCGTCACACGTAATACATGCACGCAAGCACTTTCATATTAGAAATGTTCTTTCGTAACTGGCACTGGGCAAAAAATCCTGAAAGCCGGAGTTTCTTGTTGGTTCTTCTCCGAGCCAGGGCTTCCGAACCAACGGTAGAATTTCAATGCTAAGAGACAACCAGTTTCAGGCAAATGTTTGACTTTCAATTAATGTACCGTACTTGTACTTATGTTGAATAAAAGAACTTGAGTATGAAACGCTCTTTAGGAGAAGGTTAACCATTTCAGAGCCATTGCCAAAATAAATATTCATTCATAGTCCCTTTTTTTTCTGAAGGGTGCCTGCTTAAAATAGTTGAGATAAGATTTATTATGGAGCTCTCTGTATTAGTCATATTTGTTTCCTGTACCTTAATCATTCGTATGTTTGCTTCAATATTAAGATGGTTGCTTTGCTATATATTGAAAAGTTAGTAGGTATGTACAGTCAACGCTAAAAGTGTAGTCCCAGTAACTTTTTTCAAGGTTTACGTTTATAAGAATAAAAGACAATATTTTTATTCCGAAGCACGCGAACGTATAGTGGCCATGACAATGCATAGTGGCGCCAGTTTTAAAATGTAAAATATTGACTTTTGTTCTTATAAACTTAATCTTATAAAAAGTTACTGGGACTGCACTTTTAACACTGACTGTATGTAAATTTATAATATATCTAGGTCAAATTATAGGTAAAAATATAAGATAACTAGATAACCTTACCTATACCTATTTTTACATACGCTTTTTATCATAAAAAACAATTTTATTACATTATATAAATTAATTTATTTCTTTAATGTTCGTCACCCTAACAGGAAACATTTCGATGACGTGCCAAGGTTGTATTAACAATGCAATCTTCAATAAAATTAATTAAAATATGTCATTGTAAACTGAAATA
Organism: Leucoptera coffeella; assembly: GCA_030578115.1. NCBI lineage: Eukaryota > Metazoa > Arthropoda > Insecta > Lepidoptera > Lyonetiidae > Leucoptera > Leucoptera coffeella. Next base: position 123,833 of record JAMBLF010000735.1, read on the forward strand.
TAATAACTTATGTTATGTAGTTATAAATAGAGTAGGTTGTTATAACTGTGAATATGCGTAGGTATACAAGTATTGAGTTGAAGCGTATTAATTATAAAAAAATGAAATCAAAAATGCGACAAATACAAAAATAATTTTGCGCTAAAATGTTATGAATGAACTTTTGTTTGTTTAGTTTTTTATTTCAAACAATATCACAGGTAACTTTTGCCAACAATATTTATATTTATTACCTTCAAACTATATTGAAAGGCTCTCCGCCTATTCATCTCAACATTTATTGCGAAATAAAACTTTCTATTTCAAAGTCAATAAAAACCGTAAAAAATATACAACCCATTTTTTGTCAAAGAAAAATTGCAGAATCCATTTTTTGTCACAAAAGTAGGTTCGCTCTAAAAAGGTAAAATATAAATAAAAAACATAAAAGCTCGTCTCACATGCAACTTACGATTGTGCTTGCCTAAATCCTCCTTTACCAGACTCATGTATGGCAGTTTCATGGTTAACAAACTGCTAAAATCACAATGCACCATTTATACACTTTTATATACTATTTATTTGACTATTTCCTAGACTATATAAGTATTTATCTATATGTCTCTTCATACACCGTACGCTTGCTAGTTCGAATTGAGACTGGACTGGCAGAAACACCTTTATCCCAGGGCCTTGCATAAAAAAATCAAAGGCACAGGTATTTACAATGGCCATACAACTCTCGTATGTCAATTTTGACAATGGCATAAAAGTTTATTTGACAAATTGACTTTATTTAGTTACATCTTTATGTGTAGTGGTCGGGTATATAAATATTATGTGGTGAGTTAAGTATCAATGGTCTTGAAGATAGTTAACGTAAATACCTACTTACTATTTAGGTATCTTCTTATAGGTGTTTATATTAGTGCCTATTAAGGTTATAAATTAAAACAAGTTCGAAATATAATAATATGTTATCTTTATTAGTAGTATGTAAAAAACACCAAGATTATAAGCTTCAGATTTCCCGCTTGTCCTACCGTTGTCATGGTAACGAACAAACATGATACTTATCAAATCCGATACCAAAGAAAAAAATGCATTTTTTAGTCAATTACGTATTACAATAAAAAAATTAATACTTTTATCGTAAGAAAACTTAGAAGACAAGTTATTAGAACCATTAACTACCTAGGTTTTATATAAGTGCCTACTACCAATCCGTAGACCTTTGATACTAGATATATTCAGAATAAACACAATATTAAACAATGGTTTATAATAAGTATAATTTTCTAAGAGAGGTGTATACTGTCGCTTTGGCTAATATGAAATGAGTAGGACTCCCATATTTTCGTTTATTACAGCTTTGTAATACGTGATTTCTCTGCCATTACCTGCATTGTTGGAACACGCCCCTGAAAACGTGTTTAACAGCCGGTGACAAGACAAAAGGACTATTTACAGTCTATTTACTACTGTTATTTGCAAAAAATGACTATTGTGCCTAACAGTACCTATTTAGTATACGTAGAATTCAACGTAGCTCAGTAATTCGACGTAGCTCAGTAATTCGACGAAGCTCAGTTGTTTGAGGCTTGGCACTGTATCAGTGGGTACAGGGTTCAAATCCCGCTTGAGCATGTACCAATGGAAATGAAGTTTAATGAATTTCTATGTACCTTTTCGTAATAAAAACACATTTACGAAATGCGTTGAATACCATGGTGAGGGAAAACATCGTGAGGAAACCTATCTGTTCCCCGAACAGGTAATAGTTAGTGCTTGTAAATGGCGACATGGCTAACCACCTGTCACATTGAATACTGACTATCTGGTCACGTGGGTTCGAGGTGGCCATAGAATTACGGAGATGGACACCGGAAACCTCTGACTATTCCGCAAAGGATAATGGTCGTGAACGCGTAGGTTTTTTCATTATTTTTACTTCTCGGACTAACACGAGCTAATGCTTATGTAAATATTCATAAAATGAAACCGTTATAATAATTAGTAATTTAATAGACATTGTTGAGCAGTAAAACTGACGTTATGATACAGTAATGAGCTCGTGTTATGTTCTCACACGACCCGCGACGTTATACGTAGATGTAACATAAATTATTCGTCGCGGAGATAAGGCGGTCGCCATTTTGTTTTGCATATCTTCCGCCATTTTGTTTTCATGCATAAATATATAATAAACGCGTTAATCTAGGTCTGAGTTAGTTTAGGGCTAAACAAATATATGCGTATCTTGTGAGAGGTTTGTATTAAATAGGTAAACGTGGTGATAGATCGGATCAAGGTTTACTCTGTGATTGTAGTAGTAGTAGATAGATATTACTTTGAGGGATAGCCATTATTATGTGTATCCATATCACCATAAATATTAGCGACCAATTTAGAACGAAATTATTGAGAGAAATTTTGTAGTAAGTATCTTGATGATATCCACACAATTAATATACATACATACATATACTTACACAAGGAAGATATCGGTACACTTCTTTACGTAAATGAAGTTTATGTTTAGATATCGATGTGATCATATAAGTATCTTCATTACATTCATTACGAAACGTCATCCAACAATAATGAAACGTTGACAGTCTATCTATTTTTAGTTTCTCAGCTCTATAATTATGTATAAGAGGGCTAGGATATTTTAGTATATTTACGTACAAAACAGCTGATTACACTCCCTTCAAATCCTTAACAATCGTCCTGAAGGTAAATGTAAATATTCAAAACTTTTAATTCCATTGTTTGAGCTTACCATTCATAAATGGCTGAAGGAGATGTTCCCACGGCCGATGGGTATACAACCTCTTTGTTCGGCTATGGACAAAAACCTAATTGCCTCATTGTCACTTTACGGGACACTCTTTGCCTTTCAGAGTTTACGGTATTTACTGAAATGAGGTTTCATGTGTGGGAAAACTTTTTTTAATATTAAGGATTTGTTTTTAGTTCAACACAGATACCTACTGAAAATAAGTATGTTACAAAGTTTTCCCTCACCGGAATCAAAAGCACACTGACAATCTAGATGGTCACCCATCAATATACTGTCCATAAACGCGTTGCTTAACTCCGGTGATAGAAAGGAGTGCAAATGGCTATGGCTGTTGTCAGGAACCTAATTTACTATTTTATGAAATAAATAAATAATTTAATAGTACCTAAATTGGGTAAAAAGTAATAGGCGGTGGTTGAGACCTAAGTTGTATATTAAATTTTAATTTTATTTTACTTTTAAACTGCAAAATATACCAAATATTAAATCTTAATCGCGAATTCGGATATACGTTTAAGCTTAGACTAGCTACAACTACATCAACTAACTATAAACTCCTTGCTATTTAACCTTCTTTTAACCTTTCATCAATTGCTTACCTTGATGATTTATCTTATACAGAAACCTATCAAACAACCCCCGTCTTCTGTTTTCAATAAATTACACAAAATATAAGTTACGAGGACCACCAAAGCAACAAGGAGATCCCGGATCCGTAATCCATCCTCCTTGGAGCGGCTGAACACGTGTGTCCGTTGCAGCCCTTGTTTTTATAAAGCTTAAGTGCGCGGGAGATTTTGTTAAATAAACTGCATAATTTTGTGAATGTGTACTTGTGAATACTTATCACCCTAAATTTTAGTAGGGTGGCGGGGATTTGGACTAATAAATGGTGTTGTGAACGTAATTACGTATTGCAATAATGAAGCAAGCTGTTTGGTAAGCGCTGGTTTCAATGATACAAGTATTGTGTGGAAAATACGTATAAGTATTAAGAATGTTTTTTTTTTAAAAAACAATTTTTGCTATGTCCCTGTTAAAAGTCTTAGTTCTTACGTGATTTGGATTTCTATAAGAGGAAACTTGAATAATATCGTCAATGGTGCATTCTTGTCGAGTTTAGTGAGAATGAATTAAAGTTATGTTTGTACTATAGATTGTTGGTAGCTATAGGTATCTATTTAAGAATCTATTATTATACAATGGAGAGCAAATAGTAGGTACCTATTCTCCACTGCTCTGGTGATATGTAGAAATTGTTTAAAACCGTAATTTTATAAATACAATTATACGAAACAGAAAAAAAAACATTGAATCTAATTTAGAACATTCCTACTTCATTGAATTAAAAACAATTTGTGCAACATAGTTCCCGAATCAACAATGCATTAAACACATTCTAAACTTAATCTCCCACTTACATCCCCATTGTATTTGTCTCTCAAATACTCTTTGCAAACAGACTGACCTAATATTATTATCTAATTTATATCATACCTACTTCCCCTACCTAAAAATGAATGTGGGGGCTTATGTAGGTATTTTATTTAGTCCTTATTTACATACATAATTATATATGTATATTCACGCCTATACGTCCGCAACGGGATTGGCAGGGGATTTCGATCGCCACCTGGAACGATCCTGACTAATCTCCTTGCTTCACGCACAACTGTAAACATTCTCATACACATGATTAATAACTAGCGGGACTCAGTCTGCCCGTGACCATGGCTGCTGCAACGTAGCCGAAACGTCGGGTTAATAAAGGTAACTTTACTATATAAAAACATACGCGATAAGTCCCGCTAGTTATTAATCATTCTCGTTCTCAAAACTATTCTCATACACGCTCATCTGTTCTTCACGTTACGTTTTTCCGCCTTGAGAGAATATCTCCAATTTGATCTGTATAAGTTCTACGCGGCCTACCCCGTCTAAACTCTACCTTACACTTTGGCTTTATAATAGTAGACCCTCTTTAGCTTACTAATTCCTACAGGGATGTTTAGGTATGTTGTATGAAGTGACTTAAACGTAGTGGGATAGGTAATTTAACATACATACATACGCCTCACACACATTTCTCTGCAGAGATCACGAATGCCCATTTGTCTCGATCGTTACAAACTTCATTCATACACACACTGCCGTTATAGTTACTTCTAACGTCACATTTTGTCAATATGTCTTCTATCTGACTGTCATATGATAGTCTGGTAACGGCCACTGAGTACCCCGCCACATTAAAAAAGTAGTATTTAATATACAAATCGTCAAGCTTATGTATTATTTATTATGTATGCCATATGAAGTGATCTCTGCCTACCCATGTCCATGGAAACGGGCATGATGTGTATCTAGGTACATATATACCTAACTCATGACTATGCCAAAAAGAATTTACCTTACCCGTAATTTTAATAACCCTTTATTATTATCGCGTGGGAAACGTCAAACAAACAAATCCCGCCCTGTCATTCTTTTTTTTTATGGCAAGGATAAGGCCAATTGACTTCAGCCGCAATGCGTACGCGCGTGTCTTTGGCAGGTTTCGGCAGGTTTTTCTGCCCTTTTTTGTCCTACACCTGCTGGGCTATTGATGGCATTACGTGCTGCCCATTCAGCAGGTTGACTCACCAGACGTGCTTCTCACACTTTCGATCGCCACGTTTCGTCTGTTCGCAGCTTTACGCCAATAAAGAATATGTTATAATAATAAAAAATCCAGTATTAAGAGAAAAACAAGAGTATGAATTTCAATTAGGAAGTAGAAGTCGTCTTTAGCTAGTTCTAGGAGAACATATACCTCTTCATACACACTGTTTATAATATATCATGAAATCGATAGGAAATATGTATCGTTAAAACAGTAGTTACCTGACACTACACGCATTAATTTTGAAATATAGACAGGTTTTCGACGACCGCGGCTGTAGCCTAGTGGGTAAAATCACGTAGTTTTTATTAGAGTTCCTAGTTCGAATCCAGGCTTTGACATGAACCAATGAATGAATTGTAATGTTTTTCCATTTACGTACATAATTTACAGTCGCTACCGGTGACGGAAAACATCGTGAGGAAACCCCTCGGGATAGGTAATAGCCAATGCCTGTATACGGGGATACGGTTCACTACCTATCACGTTGAGTGCTGTTTATTTACTAAAACGTAAGCTTTGTGTGGCTCATACCTCACATTGGTTGGAAATTTCGAAGATGGTCACTGAATAAAAAGGGAATGTGTATACACAAGTCGTGAAGCGTATGTTGTCTTTATGTTCCTGACGTGTATTCCCTAACCACAGAGTAGTTTCTAAGTAACTTATTAAAGCAGGTACTACACTAACCTCCGGTCCGCATGTCTAATTTATTTGTCATAGCTAATTTGTTGACTTCGCCAGCCAGTAGCTATTACAACTTTCCCGAGGAAAATTACCCGTGATTTACGATACACAAACGTTAGTAATTAGTTGCTAACATTGTATGGAATCTGTGTAAACTTTACGCCTTGTTACAGTACGCAGGCTAATAATAATTTGCGTTGCAGAATGTATGCAAACGTGATGTTGGGCGTAAATAAAGGAGTGATATTGGCTGAAAAGCACGTTTCGAAGACCTGGCGGCCATCTTGAATTGTTATTATTTTACGGGTAGTTTGTGTTACTAATAGTTCTTGTTATTGTAGGTTATGTTACATTGTTAGGTTCTGCAAACTATTAGTTAATGATAAATAAACGCGCCCATAATGTGTGTAATGTTTAAATAATAAGTTTAATGTAGAAATAGGTAGGTAATATTCGGAGTTATAGGACGAAGAAGGTCAAAGAAGGAATAATATGTAGTAGATACATACCTCGTCCTTACAGAAGAATGTGCATGAAGCGTTAATGAAGTAATAATGGTTATCTAAGTTTTTATACGGCAGGTTAGCGTGCGTGGAGAAGGATATTTATGTAGCTACCTATGTAAAATCACTTATCTCGTAGATTCATTATGATAGAGAGAGCTTCCAAACCATCATTACATGAAGTTACTTAAATAAATTTCGGCCAGGATTTTTGGCTAACAACGAAAACTTGAACGATACATTGGCATCAGTATAACTTTTCTATAACTAATACTAGATCCCATACAAACTAAAGGAACTTCCATACTACAGGAATCCCACCTGAACCATTAGCCAAACTGTATGAAAAAGCGGCAGATGTCGCGGCCATAGCTTAGCTCCCCTCCCCATAATTCTTCCTGGGCCTAATCCCCTAATCTCTGCTGGCGGAACACAAGAGTTACGCACTTAAGTGATTATCTAAACTGCACACGCCGAGATGGATGGTTTTTGGAGGTATGGGTACAGTTTGGAATAGTGAGTATTGATTCGTAAATATTAATATAATGGCGTTCCGTGGTAGTTTATAGATAGGTAGGTATCTAATTCGTTAGTAATAATCTAGTGAAGTCACTTAATACTTTTGGATAGGTAGGTAGGTATCTAAGAATATAATGAGCGATCTAGCAAACTTTTGCTTAGTTACTTTGGCCTACGCCATAGGAATCGACTAAAAGACTTAACAATATTTGTTAATGGAACGCTCAAGTCACTATCATTGTATTACACTATTATGTACTACTCGTATATACACGTGTTATAATCCTAACCCACAATCGTACGCTTACATCTAATTGCCGGGAAAAATATGGGAAATTACGTAATCCTAGATAAGAATTGTATTTATGCCCCAAACAAGCACTAAGTATTATTTACAACAACAAACACAATACACCGAGGCTATGATTAATAAAATACTAGTTTTACACACCGAAACGCTATGAATGAAATGCAAACATCGTATTATGAATAAAAACAGACCCCTGTCGAGTCTTTCATAGCGTTAGGTTCCCGCGCGAAACAATAACCGCCGCCATCTTGCCACCCGTTCAGCGTTTTCTCTAACGCACGAGACAATGAATTGAGGCTCGTTATGCCACTGAGAGGAGGTACGAAACGTGGAGTTTTTATGCCATCATGCCCGTGGGAAAAATTACCAAACTTGTCACTTCTATTTTGTAGAAGGACGGAAGTGCGACCAGGAATTCCGATCGATGAGTCATGAGTAGGTATTCAGTTATCTTAGGAGTGCCATTGCGTTTCTTGTTGAAAAAGTCACGTAGTGTCCTTATTATGTCTATCTATATTTTATTAAGTTGTTATGGTTTAATTACAAAATTAATCAAAGTTTTTTTCTGCTTTTGTACTAGCTTAGACAATAACATAAAGATTTTACACATATTTATTTTAAGTCAGTCTATTAAGTTTTCTATATTTATTCTCCGTATATAAGTACTAATTCTAGGTTTTTGCAATAAGTGACTATTATAAATTTCCGTGTTAGTCTGGGACGTAAGAAGAATAAAGAGGTAGGTACTAACTGGTGTTTTCCTGGCATTTCGTAAGCGGCGACTAAGGCAGTCAGGGTAAATGGAATCTATTGGACCTTGCAGATACTAAATCTCCCAGGTTCTGTCCACCTCTAAAGGGATTGAAGGACGTGATTCATTTCATTTCGAAGCACGCGAACGTATAGTGGCCATGACTATGCATAGTAGCGCCAGTTTTAAACTAAAATATTGTTTTTTGTTCTTATAAACTTAAACCTCATAAAAAGTTACCGGGACTGCACTTATAGCGTTGACTGTACATATATGTATATAAGACTAAATTGAACTAATGTACTACCATCATCTATCCAAGAACATCCATCTTTCCACTTCTATATATCGACACGTAATTAATCTACCCATACACTTAACAAAGCGTATCGCATGCCACAGTAATAGTTCCAAAATCCCGGCCTAATGGCAGAATCGTGCTAGCAGCCCACATTCCTACCCTGCGATAAACTCAGCACAAATAAATATGACGTAAATAGAACTGGACATAGCTGCCTTTCTTGGTGGCAGTAAGAGGTCAACATATAGCAAGCTGTCATTGATATCCTTAAGTTGTTCATATCCTGTAAGGATAAGACATTAGCTGAGACTAGAGCTAGTCTTCCCGCGACCACGGCCTATGCAACTGGGTCGAAACGTCGGGCAAAAAAAGATTTATAAATTTATCGTGATATGACCCGGTGTCGACGTATTCGACGTAGCTCAGTTGTTTGGGTCTGTATCAGTGGGTACAGGGTTCAAATCCCGTTTGAGCATGTACTTGTAATTCTATGTACATTTTCGTAATAAAAACACATTTACGAAATGCATCGAATTATACGGTGAGGGAAAACATCGTGAGGAAGCCTACCTGTTCGTCGTTAGTCGTTAGTTAGTGCTTGCAAATGGCAACATGGCTGACCATCTGTCACATTGAGTACTGCCTATCTGGTCAACACGTGGGTTCCAGGTGTCCATAGAATTACTACCTTCGCAATTGTGGAGATGGAAACCTGAACCTCTGACTACCCCGCAAGGGTTAATGGTCGTGAATGCGTTTGTTTTGTAATACAAAAATCAATCCCGAAGCCGATTAAAAGTCGAGAATTTATACTCGTATGTCACAAATAAATAAACTCTGGTAAAATTACAAAAAGGCGCTGCCATTTTGTGTACGCACGCCGCGTCCACAAATCTTTATAGATCACTTTGGTGCGTGATTTTTACACGAATTTTTCCGTCTTTTGTTATTTTCGGTCGCGTCGCTTTTAAATTGTGTTCACGGATATTTATTTAACGTGCCTTGGTGGGTAATTGTAGCGAAAAGTTTCCGGTGGTTGTTAGACTTTTTTTAGGTAGGTTTAAGTTTTTTTTGGCTGGTATACATAGGTATACTAGGTATCTATCTACTATTGTTTACATATTAACCATAAATGGTAAACTTCACTTTACTTTAAGTAAATTTTGTTAATATTGCCTGAATGATATTGATGTCATGCTCATATGGTCGGCTTGTGCTTTATACCTGCCCCAAAGATACTGTAATTTTTGTGTTGTTTCATTCAATTTTGATATTATACATACAGACATGCACATCACGCCTGATTCCCTGTAGGGGACCTAGGCAGAGATCACGGATCCCCATCTTACCGATACTGACAAACCACTTTCGCTTCATTAACCTTCATGCACCTCCTCATACATACTCGGCATTTCTAAGTACTTCTAACATCACCCCTTTTCAATATAGCGTCTATCTGACTGTCATGTCCTATTGGGCCGGCCCCTACGTAACCGTCCTTCCAATTCAACTACATAATATATTTTTTATGTCAATCTACCAACATTCATCCGCATAACATGTCCAAACCATCGAGGTATGCCCTTTACAATCTTAGTCACTACATCTTCTTTCAAACCGCAACCTTCCCTTATCACACTATTTCTAATTCTATCATTCAATATCACTCCTAAGCTAAAATGCTTCTCAGTGAAGAAAGTGTATAAAATCAGAAAAACTTTTAATATATGATAAGTATAGGAGGTACATATTAACAGAGATCATATTCAAATAAGATTGATAACATGAGTGTAGGTAGTAGGTCTAGGTAAGTACCGACGTGTTTTTCTACAGGTATTTTGTTAGTTACAGAAGTAGGAATGGTTAGTAAAGTAGGTATTTACGTTTATGACCATTGATGGACCACAATCGGTACGTACTATCTGCTAATAGGTACTCAAGATTAAAGTGTCTATAGCATTTTAATATATGGGATGATTCTAGAATGATACGCAGGTTTACTCACTATGTATTTTACCTTACCGAAATCTAACACCTTCCATAGAATCTATTAGGCTTTTATCTAAGAATCTTTTCCCTAACAGTACAATACAAGTTTTAAAACTGTAAATTCTCGTGGGCGACGTTAATCGCTGGATAAACTCAGTTGTTTCAATGTTTGGACAACCACCCTGTGATTACTGTATCGTGATTTGACTCAGCGTCCAAAGATGGATACCAAACCCACCTGTTACCTAATACAGTGTCCAAAACCTGTTCCCCAAAACAAATATTCTATTGACAACACTTCGGTAGCGTCGCGGCCATCTTGAATTTTTTTGGTAAACAACAAAAAGGTGAACCGACCTCATTGGTCAGGCGTCCTGGGAATTCGACGATTTTATTATTTTTGTAATTGGACAGGTTTGGTTCACGTGTTTGGGTAATAACCAGTTTTCATAGATAGTTTACGTTACCTGTTATGGGATTTCCTTGTGAGGTATCGAACGGGGACAACTTATTTAGGAATCAATATTTCATATTAGTTCTCTTATTGACGTGAGTTTGAATATAAGTTATGAAACTATAGTTTTCTTAGGACATGTAGTCCAATTGACTACCAATCAACACCAATATTCACTAGGTAACATGGAGATCTTTGCATGTTCGCTATTTCGGTACCTAAATTAAAATTTAATTCATATTGGTTGTGTGATCGACACCTACCAATTACAAAGCTACATATTAGGTATTATTTACTAAACCGGAGTAAAGTGGCTTACCATCATATATCAGATAGGAAATCTATAGTTACAATACTACCAACTAGGTACCTACTACTATTCAGATTAAAACAATTGAAAATAGTATCTACCTACCTTCAGATAATAATAATCAATCGAATACATATTTTCCTAGAATAAAACGTAGTAGGACATGATAAACTTAATTTAAATAAATAAATACGTACCTACATAACTACTTGTTTAATCGTAGGCATTAGTTTACTAGATAAGCTAACCATTTAAGGTAATGTGCATGAGAGCATAATGAACATCTGCTCTTCTCGAAACTTTTAATTCTAGATACAATATGTACTACACCTATATACTTTTATCTATGTAAAGTTAAGTATAGCTTTATATCTATTGTGTTTATTTATAATATACTCGTAGATAGGCACATCTCTATGTATGTAATGGCTGGATAATACGTTTTAAGGAACCTTTTGTTAGTAAGAAGCCTGTTGGGAACTAAAATATGAGTAATTTAAAAAACTGGCTAAGGCTTGAAGTTTAGCCCATTACCCATAAATAAAAATGGAAATTACAACTGTCATATAATAGCCTCACCATGTACATAATGTGAGTTACAGGTACCTAATAGATTATCCTTTAGTTTGTTTTTTTCCCGTAGTTTCACAGTTCTTACCAGTTTTATAACGGCTACAAACATCCTATATTAAAGTTCACATGAGCAGTATGTACTGTGTAAACCAAAAGTACATATTAAGTTACTTTACCCTCGCAAATAATAAAATCAACTTACTTGATACCTTCATAACCTTCCCGATCTTGCAGTCCATGCAACCACAAAAATAACAAAAAAAAATCAACCGTCACAATTCAAACAATCACTGTACGCGGGAAACGGAAATATGTGATTTATTTTTTCCACGAGAAAAATGGCGTACCAATCCGACTCTCGCACATTAAATGAAAAGCGCGATTAACATATTGATTTTTGCACTTCCTCGTCAATATTGTAATAATTAATTTATCCGGGCCAATGTCAACAGAACGAGAGCGGGTGCTTGGGCAGCGGTTTTCTTTTGTTTCGCGCGGCAGCCATTTTGAAACAAAGTCAAAGTTACGTGTGGCCTCATTTGGAATTGTGTTTGTTTTACTCTGAAATACAAAGTCTAAGATGTGTAATTATAAGTAGAGGACAAGTGTATGACTAGGTCTTAAAGAATACCTAGGTATGTAAGGTTGCCAGGTACCTACCTATGAGTTAAGTACTATTATGATGGCCGTTGTTTTGTGTAGACGATCAAAAGTCAAAATTTAAATAATATACCTACAGACCAAATTGGAAACATTCTTCTTAAGCCGGGTGTACGTAGCGTGAAGAACAGAAGAGCATGTATGAGAAGGTTGGGTGTGAGTAAAGGAAATGAGATTTGGCAGTATCGTTCCAGGTTATGGTCGATTGTCTCTGCCTCTTTCCTTAGGAACGTAGAGATGTGAATATATGTATGTATGTAATATATTGTTTAATTTTCATGGTATGTTTTACGAAACACTGACTGTCCCTTATAAATATTAACTTTACGTTGTTTCGGAAGCTTCTAGCTCGAAAAAGATTCAACACAAAATTTTCACTGTTCTTAACAATTTAAATTACAAATATTTTTTATTCAATATAACTACAGTAATAGTACATTCATTGAACGTCGAGATATATTAATGAGTGCCACTGGTTGTATTACAATAATGACTCTACCATGGTTCGGGCCATAGCTTGGAGAAGAACCAACAAGAAACTCCACAGTAGGGATTATTAATTTAATTCTCTTATCGTTATTTCTATTCATGGTAAGTGCATGTATCTTGATTGGACTAAAACAGTTACCTCAAATATATAAATTCATTATTTAAAAGCAGATAGACGACATATTATAAAATCGTGACGTTAGAAGTACCTATAACCGCCGAATGTGTTTGATGAGGTGTGTGAATCTCAGTGATCTGTTAGGATCGGGACAGATCTCTCTCAAGTGATCTCTGCCTCCCTTGAACAATGTGTATGTATGTATGTTAAAAGCAACTGCGCAACCCATATTAGTGAAATTTTCATACACATTGATTACTGAATTTTCTAATTTTGTCCCTAAACTTGTACTGAAAATTTTTTGATTTGTACTGAAGATTCTGCCTACCCAGAAACAACTAACAGTCGCAAAGCATTTAATTATGACGCATGTAAGTCTAAAGTACAAAAAATTCATGACAGAGCATCGTGACAGCTGACACAGTTGTATAAAAATGTCCTTACTTGCATTTTATTAACACGGTTACTAATGGATATTCTGAATTAATTGTTCTACTGTTGCCAAGGTTAGTCCTGTGTATGGGTATATAGGAAGATCAATCAATCAATCAGCCTATGACAGTCCACTGCTGGACGTAGGCCTCCCCAAGGTAACGCCACAAAACACGATCACTCGTGGCCCTCAGCCAACCACTACCAGCGACCTTTTTCAGGTCATCAGTCCATCTGGCAGGGGGCGTCCTACACTACGTTTACCGAGACGCGGTCGCCATTCGAGAACCGCTTTGCTCCAACGGTCGTCGGTTCTGCGACAGACGTGGCCGGCCCACATACGGCCATAGGAAGAGGAATACCTGTAATTCTTGCCGGAATGTCGTAGGAGAATAGTAAGGAACCTGGGGTAAAATCTATTGGGCGATAAGCTAGCAAGTTGTAACGAATATTTAATATTAATTCTAACAGAATACTGATATTATTGATAAAGGTGACCGGGAATATAATAATTTGTATCCGAGGTTCTATCCATCCCGAAAGTATATTTTAAGATTTCATTCTCAAAATATTAAGTAGTTAAGTACGTATAACGAGAGTGGAAAGATGGAATCCAATAAAAGGAACGTGGTTTTCCAGGATCAAAATAAATGGAGATCCGTGATATTGTGTATATGTCTGAATTTAGCAGATACATGGGTGTGACGTGTATGTATGTATTATCTCCAACACAAATACATACTACCATACATACCTACCTATATAAAGAATAATTGCCGGCAACAATTTAACACCAAATAAAATTCTAACAAGAGACTGTAACGGGCAAAATTATCGAGCGCTTCCTAATCATCCATAGACAAACAAAAGCCCAAGTGCTCTCTTGAAAAGAACAACGACCTTTATGCTGCATCCCTCTTTGCGTGAGGCTGAATAACTTAGTTCCATTGTCTACGGCCGCCATGATGGCATAATTAAGTGACGTTGCTCTTGTAAATTTTTGATACAATAGACAATAACATACGACCATTTTCCCTTGTGGAATACAGAAAATAAAGTATTTTATTTAGTAAGTTACAATATTTGTAACATTTAACATGCTCTCTAAAATAGTATATAAATAATGTATTATAGTCAAAGTCTTGTGTTTTAACTCTGTAGTTATGGAGTAAGTAATTTATAGTCACATTGAACTCATATAATAAGCATCAAATTAAATAGAATGTGTTCTATGTCGCCTCGTACAGGTATACTGTCCGGCATAATTAGAAGAAAATTCACAGTAGGTTTGCTCACGCTGCTTACTGCTTACTTTATGGTAGACTGTAGCCGACCCTGTGTGTCGCAGACTGTAAAAATAAAAGTACCTATCTACATAGAAACAATATAATTTTAATTTCAAATATAGTAATAACTGTAGGTAGGTACCTACCATCTTAATGTGATTTAAACCGATAGATAGGATTGTAATCGTCAAACAACTGAAGAGATCATAATATTGTCTCCAAACAGTAACTTTTTATTACGATTAAATCAATGGAAATTCTTTAAATACAAATACATGTTATTCTCTTTCTTGATAAAAAGAACCTCGTATATATACTAGTGTAAGTTATTGACATAAAAAATACGGAATAACTCATAAAATACTGAATTGCACACCAAAATAATGCTACCGCAAATCTTACCTAACCCTTTGAGCGTTAGTATATATTTTTGGCGTAAATTTCATTCCAAAATTTTTCAGATTTTTCTTTTAATTTAATGATTTTCCTATAATATCTTCTTAGTACCTTTTAGCAAAACAATCGGTATACTAATGGCATTAAATCGATAATAAGTGCGTATGTCCCACGCACAATTCCCAACATCCCTAGCCAATGCAAATCCACTTTCAGTGACAAAACGCGCGATAAATCAGAATCAAAATCGTTATTCAACCGACGCCATTGACACACTGCGTCCCGGAAGCGGATACGTGACCGGGAAAGCGGACGCCGAATTAGCGCGCCATTTTGACAAGCACACTTTTCCCGCTCTGCCACCTTTGTGCTGCTTTATTGGCCATAGACAATGATTGATAGTCATGGCGTATTTAAATTAGCGTGGGATTAGTGCCTTTATGTATGTAACGTATTGTGTATGGATTAGTTATTTTAATACATATGGCTTATTAAAAGCCCGTGCTAGCCTGGGGCCTAAAAAGAACGCTAACTAGCTGCCGTTCTTCCCGGCATGTCGTACGAGGCGTAAGTATAAGGGACTAGGGCTTAATGGAATCTATTGGGCAATGGACTAGAAACCTGTCACCAATGTTCCATTATGTAAGTTGTGTAATCTAAAAAGTGACCTAGAAAATGAATCTCTGAGATTCGGTCCATCCCGTTAAGGATTAAAACACGTTAATGTATATCTATCTACGCAATTTCAATCCCGTGATGTTCGGAATCAAAATTGAATGTTAAATGACTACATTTGTGATATGTAGGTACTCAGCATATAATATGTGGCAAATAGAGGATTAGGGGCATAGAAGTAATTTAGTATGTCGTAACTACCGATCAATTCCTGTTACTTCGCTACTTCACGATCGAATTTAACTATCTTAGAATCTACGGTCTTTACTTCTTGAAAGAAAGATAACCAGTATAAGACAGCATTTATATTTCATACCATAAAAACCCCTTAAGTACGACATTGCAGAAACTTCGCCATGTAGTAAATTTTATACGTACTTATTTACCTACGTTTCAGGTAGCACTAGACCCCTTTAAGTATATAAAGTTTTCTGTATATGTAAGTCCCTTTATGTAAGTCATTTGATCTTATTATTTTCACGCCTTGTTAATCATCCATTAAAATAGGACTCAGCGTACAGGGTATTACCATTTTTTAACACTAAATCGTAATAAAGCCTCCCAAACTAAATGGTACAAAAACTTCATTGTGTGAAATCACGTAGTCGCTTACAAGCCATACGTGAATATGGCATGATACTAAAGATTACTATATTGTTCGCTTGTTCAATAGGTCACTGTTTGTATTTTTATTGACAAAAGAATTATTTATTGTACTGAATGAGTGCGAGGCTTGTTACGAGATTGATGATTTGTTTGGTTGGGATTGTAGTTGGGAGATTTGTGGTAGGTAACTAGGAACTACTACAATTAAAAGTATAACCTATATTTGAATCATGTAGATTGACTCTGGCTCTTAAAATAATCGATAGATTGAGTAAGAATGATAAAAATGTTTTTTTATTGTTTTGTGATACTTAGTAAATAATAATATACTTAAACCTACCCAATACGTTATCTGTATCTATATGAGTAGATGACATGTAGTAGTTACCTAAGTATTCTCTTTGAGTAGGTCTAGGCATGTCATTATTCTTTTCAGTAGGTACAAATATTTCTATTATAATAGAGTCAATCATTGTTTCTATTTTGTTTTCGAGATGATGATAGTCATTTACCTAATATAAAAATGAAATTAGATAAAAACTGTAGGTATAATTAAAATATGTTATTTAATTATTAAATATTTCAAATATTAATCTCAATAAAAGCGTATTTTGTAACTAAACATTAAATAACGCCACACGTAAATCAATAAAAAACAAATTTAAGTTAGGTAGGTACCACAACAAACGCAAAACCTTGACTTATAATCCCTATACGCTACAAACAAATACATTACTATTATATATTCCTTAATATTATAACAACCTATAAAATAAACTACATACAAAACAAATTAATCCTAATGACAGTTGTGAGCGCGGGATAATAGACAATAACGGGCGCCATGTTGAATCCTATCAGCCGAGGCAAAGATATTCGTGTTTCGAGCCGCGCTGGGCGTGTACCATAGACAACGCCCCGAGTAAACTCCGCCCGTCCCGTTTGCTCTAAATATAACTTATTCGCGCGACTTTGCTCTTTTTGTTTATTTCACAGTTGGACTGGAATGTTAAGTAGATGCTGGTTAAACCGGTATTTCAAAGAAATTTGTTTTATTTAGGACAGCTAACTAACAATAATAATAATATATTTCATTTGAGATCAGAAATGTTTTACAAAATTAATATACAATATATATTTTACATGAATCTGAATACTAAATTGAATTAGACACAAACACATTACATTACGTTAGGTAATTTTCAATTATATGCAGTAACTTAATTTTATATACCTATCCGATATTATCTTACAGTTTACGATTTTATGTCCAGCAGTGAAGGTTGATTGATTAATTATAATGGTTTATACTGTAGCAATCTCAAAAGGCATCCCTGATCCAGTTCGTCGGGTGTCTGTAGAACCCTTAAGGCTCCAAAGGCTAACTATAAGTACAATTAACAATAAAAACGATATCCTTTTTATAGTTACGTATATGGTCAACAATGCTATCCACGAATAATTATATATTCTAGAAGACTTAAAAGATTTATTATCGAAATAATGTTAAAAACAACAAATTTCGCTAAGTTATGCATATGTACAGGGGTAGGGAAACAATTATTTTCGTGATATCATTAAATAATAAGACCATTGGAAGTTGGTACCTGTCTACAAATATATTAAGTTAAGGGTACTAGTCAACATATATTTAAGAAATATATTCTTATTATAATTATATAGATAAATATATTATAATCAACGTACAGACTGGAAGGCAGAGGAAAATGCCTCCCTTTTTATGTATCTATATTCAACGGGAACAGTTGTCCTATAGGCATAAGTTCCTATAGATAATATGCCTGCTAATTAGGGCTATCAAATAGTAATAGAACTAGAATTTGTTCCGTATTATTTTCAGAATAAATGATGGTTGAAACGAAACCTCCGGCCAGCGGGATTTTTTTTATAACGAAGTTGATCGCGCTGAAATGTAGTTCTACAATTAGGGCTATGCTATGTGAACACATAAAAGCCAAAACAGACATGGGTTTCATTCATGAAATACAGAAAAAACACGTTAATAAAAAAATCTCTATTCAGCGGAAAACTTTTTATTTAAGTCAAAAACAAAATTCAAAAGCATATCATTAATTAGGGCTAATCCCCCCGCCATTTTTTTACCCCCAGTTATTTTGGGTACTGATTATTAAGTTGACAGTGGTTTTTAAGTGGCCAAAGATTATCCCAAGGGTTTTTTCCTATTCCCAAGGTTTATTCCAGGATCGGGAAAGATGGGAATCCGTGATCTCTGTCTACCCTTCTTCAGGGAATCGGACGTGATGTGTATCATACTGTCTCACTATATACAAACAAAATACAAAGACAATCACTTTCACAACCATAAACAGTTATAGGTTCGGGTGTCCCTCTCTGTAATTGCAGAGGTAGTAATTCTATGGCCACCTCGAACCCACATGTTAACCAGATAGTCAGTACTCAATGTGATAGGTGGTAAGTCATGTCGCCATTTATAAGCACTAATTATTACCTGTTCGGGAAACAGGTAGGTTTCCTCACGATGTTTTCCCTCACCGTAGTATTCTTTTCTATTATTCTGTTAGGTAATTCCGTAGTATTCTTTTAGGTGTTCCTTTCCACAATTGCGTATATAGTATTCTATAGCCACAATCAGCTACGTGTTGACCAGATAGTCAGTACTGAATGTGACAGTTGCTATGCCATGTTGCCATTATCAAACACTAACTATTATCTGTGAAGAACAATCTGTTAACCAGAGCCGCGTGTCGGCGGTTACGCTCATTATTCTGTATAACTTTAAAGCGACCATTAAATAGGCAAATAAAACAAAAAACCACGTTCACACTGGCCGAATTTATGTAAATCTGGTCACGTATTTAGAACGTAGTAAAACTAGACCACATGACACTTGTATGGCGATGTAATGGCCTCGTGAAAAACTGTAACTATGTGGGAGAACACACCGATAGTTGTGAAATGTATCGCGTTAAAAGGACTGAGGGGCGGTAACTTGAAACGATGCCTATCTGCTTAGTGGATAGTAAATATTCAGAGCACATAGTTACGTATTTACACTATTTATATTAAATATACCTTTTCAGTATGTCGTATTAGGTGACTTAAGAAGTGGGGGTTAATAAAATCTATTGGGAGATAGGCTAGCAATGGTGCTCATGCTAAATGGTGACCTAGGAGATATGGTCGTATCTCCAAGGTTCTGTCCATTATAGGGATTAAAGGACATGAATTTATATGTATAAAATATATATCTACTTAAGTACAGATAACTATGCAGATATTATAACTTGTATGATAGGTATAATTTGTACACATACACAAGAATTAAGTTACAAAAAGTTAGTATAAGTAAAGGAAAGGGTACTTTTATGTTCATATTATGTTATATTCTCCTATATTAGACGTACGTACCTATTTTAAATACCTACCTATCAAAATTAGGAGAAAAGGCATAAAAACAAATATGGCATGGCAGAACCTGCTCATTAAATTGGAGTTATTTTTATTTAGGACACGCAACCTTGAATAACAACCACGAAAAGGTTAATTGATTTAAAGGCGAGAGATTTATCAGAATTGATTAAAGTGGGAAACGAAGGCATATAGGTATCTGCCTATTGTGCTAAGAGAGAAAATGCAAGAAAACTACTATAAAATAATTACTCTCATTACATGTACGATAGAAATTATTTGAATTAAATAAAGTAAATAATGGTGATCAGTGTGCATAAAAACTTAATAGGTAGGTTTTTAACTCCGGTTTCTAGTTTATTAAAATAATGATTTGATGCAGTCCTATTAATTATATTATGTATGTCCATTAAGGAAGACTATTCTTCAAGCTCTATCGAATCCCTATATTCCGAAAGTAATTAACTGAATCAAAAAGGCTGGTACCTATTTAAACGAACATCAAGACTCCCAGAATTTCATACCTAAAAAACTGAATTATACCGCAATAATACAGTTCCAATCCCAAACCTTTTGGTGTCCTACCTACATTTCAGTATTGTTAATATGTAGGAAGGTATATTAAAGTTAAGGAGCAAGCAGACACTGTATTATTCCGATAGATGATTAGAATTTGATGTGCAGTTAAAGTTTATTCATTTACCCATTAACTTCAAGCCTTAAAATCATTTGATTAAATCGCCCCATATGCAGTTATTTTCATCTATTTATAAACATACATATCACTACATAGTATAAAACAAAGTCGCTTTCTCTGTCCCTATGTCCCTTTGTATCCTTAAATCTTTGAAACTACGCAACGGATTTTGATGCGGTTTTTTTTAATAGATAGAGTGATTCAAGACAAAGGTTTACAGGTATAATAACATCCATTAAATAGTGGAGTAGCCTATATATTTTATACCCGTGCGAAGCCGGAGCGGGTCACTAGTTATAATAGAATAGAGTCACTCCTTCTAATTCCCTTATAAGGTACCCTACACACTTTAGTCTAAATGTTAAATAGCAGTTGAAGTGTTTGAAAATGGACTCCATAGAAACCTGTTTTGTCCCGTGGTGTAGTGTGAAATATTTATATTTTAACAGCAGGTAGGTTCGAGCTAAGGTTGTAGTCGATATTATTTTGTTTACTATTTAATATTGGTTTGGAGATTGAGCCAGAGTTATCCTTTAACAATTAAACCCTTAATAATAACATTTGGACATTATTACACCAATTGACCTAGCCCCTTGGTAAGTTCATTTAAGACTTATCCAAAGTATTATGTTATCCAAAGTATTTTATACGATTCTGCCAAAACCCTTTTCTGACTCGTGAGACATTCATATTTAAAATTCTCATATAAATAGACACCTACCTACTTAGGCAGTTGAGGTTACCTAAATTATAGTTTTTTTTTTATTCTTTAATAAGTTATCACCACTAAGATTATGTCGGCGCAAGTACAAACACTGATGCCATAGCGTTGGAACTTCTTGTTATTCCATCGCCACGATTACACCAACGCCGCCAGCCGTTACAACCAAAGAAAAACGAAGTCGCAACTCCAATTCTTCTCCTTCTTGTTTTTCGGTTCGTTCCAGTTGAGGATCCAAATATAAACCCATAACGAACATATTTAGCCAGTTCGGCATCACAATTGTCTAAATATTCCGCCGATATTAATAATTTTTTGTATTTTCAACTTTCACTGAGCTGCTGACTTTGTTGACGAACCATAGACGACTATAGTTTATTTAACACTAGTGACCCGCTCCGGTTTCGCACGGGTATAAAATATATAACCTACTCCACTATTTAATGGATGTTATTATACATATAAACCTTCCTCTTGAATCACTCTATCTATTAAAAGAAACCGCATAAAAATCCGTTGCGTAGTTTCAAAGATTTAAGCATACAAAGGGACATAGGGACAGAGAAAGCGACTTTGTTTTATACTTATACTATGTAGTGATGTAGGAATAGTTATTTCTATTCTCGGATTCCAACCCTACCCACCGATCCACCAATAATGTATTAACGATTTTACTTCAAATAAACTTAAGACATTACCTTTTTAACCTCTTACCAGTTTCTATAACCGGTTTAGTTAACCGTGAATTTTAAAATGCCTAAAGCCTTAAACAGACTGTCATATTTAGCATCTCCCATAATTTGTTTGTTCAGATCCATTGATGATCAATGTGTGATATACTTCGCATTATGGAGTCATTATACTTTGGTCATTACGACGAATAGGTATACTGGTAATTGAAGGCTTAATATATAAGCTTTATCCATTATTTGACGACCTCCGTGGCACGATTGGTTAAGCACGCTAATCGTGAAGTGTTTAATTCCGGGTGGAGGCAGAGTTAAGATCTACGCTTTTCTTCTGCTTTCCAGTCTGGTTGTTGATTATAATGTATTTATCTATAGATACCTAAATAATATGTATATATTTGTTAAATATACGTTGACTAGTACCTACCCTTAACACAAGTCTTAAATGAACTTAGCATAGGGCTAGTTCAATTGGTGTAATAGTGTCCAAATATTACTATTATCTATGAAAAGATAAACTGGTAGGTTTAAAGTTTCGTAGGACAGTAGATTTGTTCAAAATGGAACGTATGTCACGTTGAGACTCGGTTTTTTAATTAGAACCTTTATTATGTTAAAAAAAACGCGAAAGCTTAAACACAAAGGGTACTTAACATACATACATACACATCAAGCCTGATTCCCTGTAGAGGGGTAGGCAGAGATCACGGATGCTCATTTGTCCAGATCCTGACAGATCACTTTCGCTTCATTGACACTCATACACTTCCTCATACACATTCGGCGGTTATAGGTACTTCTAACGTTATCCTTTTTCAATATATCGTCTATCTGACTGCCACAAAGATTGATAAAAAAATGTAAAGATCTAAAAATGCGCGCGATTGAGATGATAACCAACCTCGAAACTCCTAGGTCTACTATTGTCATGGAGTGTAGGTACACTAACGTATTTATAAACTCTAAATTAATGAAAAAATATATAAAAAAATAAAATAAAAAGAACGGATATAAAATGTAGTCTCTACAGGTAGGTATTTATCACTAATAAGAGATTTATTTTCTAGCCTCTTATAAAAAAGTGCAGAAAAATATACCTACGCATTTCCATGTCTAGAGTACCCGCCACATAAGGTGGCAGTTGGAGGCGTCGCCACAGTCGCGTAATCCAGTGTTGCCAGTAAACACGCCAAAACTAGCACTCACTGTGCCATACGGCTCGATACATTATATTGAGGTTTCATTTGTAACGATCTTTGGTTGCAGAGCTATAAACTCAAATAAAACAAATTAATATACCAAAGTCAAAAGTCAAAATATTTTTATTCAAAATAGGCCCTATCATAAGCTCTCTTTGAAAGTTATTTTATGATCTAAGTACAAATTAAAAAAACTATATATTGACAAAAGGAATATATATGAGTGAAGTGGAAGGGCGGTTACGTAGGGGCCGGCCTAATAAGACATATATGTAACAGTCAGATAGACGCTATATTGAAAAAAGGTGACGTTAGGAGTACCTATAACCGCCGAGAGTGTATTAGAGAATGTATGAATGTCAATGAAGCGAAAGTGGTCTGTCAGGATCGGGACAAATGGGGATCCGTGATCTCTGCCTACCCCTCTACAGGGAATCAGGCGTGATGTGTATGTATGTATGTAAAAAAACTATTTCAAACATGGCACTGAGCATTGTCTTTACATATTTTTACCGAGGTTAGTTCACCAACCATTTCGGCTGCTCAAGATGCCACGTCATGAAGACCACGACCGCTCTGATAAGAGCGTAACGATTGAGAAGAAGAAGTTCAGCGGAGACCCTTGGAGAAGAACTAACAAGAAACTCCAGAAATCAATTTATTATAATCACCCTTAACAAACATAAAAATTACAAAGAGTGGGCAAAAAACACAACGCTGGTAATACTAAATTTACCTTTCATACAAAATAACACGCAATGGCGGAAACGTCAAATTTAGTTCCAAGTTTGGCTACTGCCACCTTATGTGGCGGGTACTCTATTTACCAATAATAGAATGATTAAAAGAGGTCTACAGACTATCTAAATATATACCTACCGTTAATGTGTAGGTATTTTTCCATAATCGTTTTCAACAAAGCATTCCTTTAGATTAAGCCTACTCTATGTACTTATTTACGTACATATCAAAACTGTTAGTTAGCGGGTACGTGCTAAATTATTGTCTTTCTATAAATAGGTATTTGACTATAGGTATTTGGTACGTTTAGGTTCTAGGTTGGGTATCGAACCCGGATTTTGTAACTAGATCTTTTGGAGGGTATAAGGTCGGTGTAAGTTTGTGGAGGATACCTTTTTAGGTACCTAACTAGGTGTGTACTTAGCATTCTAAAAATTTCTGCACTCTAATAATGTCATGAAGTCATCAATTTATAAAACTACCTATTTTACAGCGAACAGACACTAGAACATAGCGTTTTATTCATTAATACCTTCATAAATTAGTGTTTAAATGGGGAAGCTCAGTTATTTGTATGCAATGTAAGTACATATAATAATTTCGTTTACTCTCAAGCTTTGAGCCTCTTAAAGCTTTAGAAAGACACCTAGTATTAATATTAAACCATATCGATACATCCTTATTCTCAATTATAACCCCTCACACCCAGGTGTACATTCAAAATAGCGTAAGCCAAAACCAGTAACCGTTTAAAAATAAATTTATTCATCGCCTCAAAATTACACCTATGAGGATAAAAAGGTTAAAAATACTCCTCGCTGTCAGCCCCGCGCTCTGATTGGCGGGGGTGGCTGACGTCTCCCCCTGATTGGTCGGCCGCGGGGTGGCTAGGCGCGTCACCGACCAATGGGAGGGCGTTAACCCTGGACGTGCCGTATCAATTTGGCGCCCCCGGAGTTCGGATTTAAGGGCCCTAGCTTCTTGTTTGCGTTGCATTTTCGTTGTTTGTCGAATTTAATTGATGCGATGCTCTTCACGTGAATAGAAGTGCTTACGGTCTTTTTGCAGTGCCGAGAGGTTATGGCTTTTATCGAGTGCTTAGGCTAAAGTGGTACTAAGTAGCGTAGTTTAATCTTTTGTCAGAGGTACTTGTAAGTTCTAATACTGTGTATGGAGTAATATGGAGTATGTTTGGGAATCTAATAAGAAATAGATTCCTACTTTCTGGTAGAATATGAATTTATTTTTTAAGAATAACGTCAAATTCATATGATAAGCGTTTTCTAGAGCAGTTAGATGCATACCTATTAGATTTTTGTTTTATATTACTATTGGAAGATTTCTTGCACCTTTGTCCCCAATACTTGTGAGTTGAGGTAATAAAAGTTTGTGCAAATAACTTTTTTTATTCATTATGTGTCGTGATTGTATCTGATCGTAATTTCTTATATGCCATTATATTTAGATATAAATTAAATAATACCTACCTTTCTTTAACTTATTTACATAATGTAATAAGGCGATTTTATAATCTCGGACCCTTGTTAAATTGACTGTCCTTTATTTTGAACTTTAAAGTTAATTCTATTAATTATTTAACAAATATTAATTATTATTAACTGCAAAAAGTACAGATTTCTTTCTTTCTTTAGATTTGTCTGTCAAATGAAGGAGATTTCATGGAAAGAATGGCTCCAATAAGCCATATTTAAATTGAATGATATGAATAAGGGACTATATGTTAAGAGAAGGCAGCTGGCAACAGTCCCAGCCAATACGGGACATTATTTAACCATGGCAGAATAAGTCTAGACATAAGTCACGCTAAATTCGACACCATGTTGGAATAACCAGTCCAAACAATGGACAAAAGTTGTAAAATAAAAATAAATAGCCATTAGGAACGGGAGCAAGGAGTTCGGAACAAAAGAGGTTTGTTAAGGGAAAACGGCGGTAATTCGAAACTGCGTTCTTTTTTCAGAGAAAAATGACGTCAGATTTTTAAATAAAAATGTTAAGGTCTACGTATATGTGTACATTTATGCCTGACCATGTTTTTTATTTATTTATGTAACAATAAATCATCAAGTAAGTATTTATATTATAATAAAATATTTTATTTTTACACTTGATAATAATGAAGTTCCTTTTTATTTTTCATTATTTCCTCGGTAACAATCGAATTTCGTATTGTGATGATGTTAGATAATTTTTTCGATACAAAATTTGCTTTCCGTCGCACTGCCTATCTACAATCGCGAATTCAGCGCTGTATACATAGACCAAATAAATATAAGGTTCATGATTTTCAGACACCCCAGCAAACTGGAGAAAATAATCACGACTTAAATTGGATTATTAATTATTTTTATTACTTTTATGCTATATGGAAGTTATACAACGTCAGAGAACGCAGGTTTCCAAAGGCATTTTCAGAGCTTGAAAAAAAATGTATCATTACCTATTAATCTTACTAATTCTTATTATAATTTTATAAGTAATTATAGTATTGATAATATAATTATAATTTTAGAATTATAATAAGTTTTATTTTTCTCAGACTTAGGTCTGAGACAAATAAAATACCAACGACCCATGTATCAGATAGAGATGTAGTCGGAATTGGCTGGAGTCCTGTCACTAATATTCGTAGTTAACATACCATCACAACCAACTAATCCATGAAATTTTGAAGCACAAATGCTTACATTTCATCTATATATCACTTTAGAAATTATATAACCCATCTCAATCTGTCCACTGTTACTGGACTCAGGGATTGAAACTAATAGATTTGGTCAAGTTTCCCGGTCGTTACAGGGTGTATTAGGGGAGGCCTATATCCAATAGTGGTGACGACTAAAATATAGTAGAAAGTAGAATTAATACGATAAAAACCAATAAGGCTTATTAAAGGTAAGATAGTTTAATTTACTACATTGATATCGAACAGTGGTAACGACTTAAGTATGGTGGAAAGTAGAATTACGATAAAAATAAGTAAGTACGCTTGAAAGTTTATTTTAAGGTAGTTTGATGGATTACATTAGATTGGAACAATCGTGTCTTATATAAAAAAGGTATGGTGACAAAACAGAGTAACGATACTTTATCAGGGGTGGATTGAGAAAAGGTATAGAGCAGTTGCAATATTCTTCAAGTATATTTGTAATTAATAAAAAACTTTTCAGAATCCTATTAGATGGGAATTGATAGTTCCTACCTTTTCTTATGGGACGTAGAGATTAAATGTATGTATGAAGTTATTTTTTTCATTAACTCACTGATATACAAGAAAAAATATATTGAACCATAAGCTTTTTTTAACACGATTCATGCCGATACAGTGAATGAAACGTAGTACTAAAAATATTTAGTTGATATTAATTACATAGTCTTTTACTTTTTATTTTACTTCTACCTAACAGAAAAAGACTTTAGGTACATAAAAATAACAAAGCAATTAAGTAATTGCTTAGAGATTTAAATAAAAATTTAGGTAAGAGTAATATAAGGTACCTCTAGTTATGATATAATTAATATGTTCGATGTATTAATATTATGATTATTGTTTATATTGCTAATGTTCTAGTAAGATCCGCTTATATACATTACAATGATTTCTTTCTTTATTTATTTCTATGTAAAATAATGATTTGAACAGAAGTTTAAATACCTTAATATTATACTGACTTACCTTTTCAATAATGTCAAATCAGCTAAATAACACTCCTTTTCTCGCGTTATTGGATTCCAGTAAGAACGCAATAGGAAATGTTCCCACGAACTTTGCTAGCCGCACATTGGAAATAAAGTACATTTTATCACTAATTCTCATAAAACACATCAAAATGTTGCCCCTTTTTTAGTTAAATACCGTAATATAATTAAAAAAGATGTTAGTTTCTTAATTTTTCCACTGAGAAACCATACGTCAAAATTATAATTTTGGCGGTAAAAGTTCACACAAAGAGGTTTTATTATACTTGACCAAGGAGGTTGAAAACTTTTTACACACGAACTTTTTTCATTCAGTCCATTCTACGATTTTGACACAAAGTTTGAATTAAAATACGAATAAAAGACACTAAAAAGACACATTTTGTTAATTCTTTCTTGTTTTTATCATCACAAAGGTGTTTATTAAGGTTTTTCTTGACAATTAAAGCCGCTAACTGCGCACGTGCTTTCGCGGCGCGTTCTCGGCGAGTCGAGTCGCATCGTTTGACTGAACTCCGGTCAAAGGGAACCAGACGTGTCGTCCCGTTCCCTCCGGCTGAAAGAGAGGGATTATCCACGCCAGGGGTTAACAACTAATATATTTTTTATTAATTACTGTTTTATGGCTTGTACTTTAAATTGTTATGCATTTGATGCTAATATTCACGTTCTTTTCTATCTATTGGAATGGATAGAATATCGGAGACAAAATATTTAGGACCCATTAAACCTTTGGTGGTCATTCGACGTAACACAGTCGTTAGGGTCTTGCCTCTGTATCAGTGGGTACAGGGTTCAAACCTCAAAGCATGTACCAATAAAAATAAAATTTACTGATTTGCTTTGTACATTTTCTCATTAAAAATACATTTGCGTAATGCACCGAATATTACGGCGAGGGAAAACAACCTGATAATACCTACCTGTTCCCCGAAAACGTAATAGTCAGTGCTTGTAAATTACGACATGGTTTATCACCTGTCCTTTGAGTACTGCCTATCTGGTCATCACGTAAGTTCGAAGTGGCCATAGTATTACCACCTTCGCGATTGCGGAGATGGAAACCTGAACCTCTGAGTACCCCGCAAGGGTTAATGGTTGCGAACGTGTTTGTCTTTGTCGTTCAAGGTTGTTATCGCATTTATATGGATCTTTGAAAACTGCTAGCCCATCGCCCGATTACATTTACCCTAGTGCCTTAGTCGCAAAATATTGTTACTAGCTTCGACGTAAAAAGAATGCTAACTAGCTGCCGTTTATCTCGACATATCGTAGGAGGCGACTAAGGGACTAGGGCTAAATAGAATCTATTGAGCAATGAACTACCAACCTGTAACCAATGTTCCATTATGACAACTTAACCCCAATATTCATATTAAAAAGTGGCTTAAGAGATAATAGTTTTAAGAGATTCGCCATTTATACTCATGATTAATAACTGATGGGACTTATCGCGTAAGTGTTTATATAATAAACTTTACCTTTATTAACCCGACGTTTCGGCTACGTTGCAGCAGCCATAGTCACGGGCAGACTGAATAATAAAGGTAATTTTATTGTATAAAAACTTACGCAATAAGTCCCGTTTAGTTATTAATCATGACTTAAGAGATGTTATATCTCCGAGGTTCTGTCCACCCCGAAAGGGATTAAAGGATGTGAATGTATACGTATATAGTTCCTAATGAGTCTATGTACAATTTTATTACAAATTAAACTAATTATATCCACCCCTAAACCACGCCCCTTATCGATCCGGCAGCTAGTGAAACGCTTTCACGACTATACCCTTACAGGGTAGTCAGAGATTCGCGTCTATCTCCGCGATTGCGGAGGTAGAGATTCTATGATATAAGAAGTACGATCCACTACGAAAGGGATTAAAGTACGTGCGTATATGTATGTACGTATTGAGTTTGATAGAATGTAAACTAGTTAGTTAGCTATTCATAGGGCTGTGCTGGTTCCAACATGGACTTATGGTAGTGAAAGTTGGGTATGGCAAAAGAAGCATGAAAGTAGAATCAATGCCGTCGAAATGCGGTCATTGAGAAGCATGTTAGGAGTGACATTGAATGATAGAATTAAAAATAGTGTGATAAGGAAAGGTTGCGGTTTGAAAGAAGATGTAGTGACTAAGATTGAAAAGAGCATGCTTCGATGGTTTGGACATGTTATGCGGATGAATGATAGCAGATTGACAAAAGGAATATATGTGGGTGAAGTGGAAGGGCGGTTACGTAGGGGCCGGCCTAATAAGACATATAACAGTCAGATAGACGCTATATTGAAAAAAGGTGACGTTAGGAGTACCTATAACTGCCGAGAGTATATGAGAAGGTGTATGAATGTGAATGAAGCGAAAGTGGTCTGTCAGGATCGGGACAAATGGGGATTCGTGATCTCTGCCTTCCCCTCTACAGGGAATCAGGCGTGATGTGTATGTACGTATGTACTAACTATAGATAGCGAATGTGAATGCTGACTTGTAAGAAATGAAAATGACCACACAGGTTGTGGCTATCAAGGGATAAAGTTACAAGATATAAGGACCCGTGCTAGGTGGGACGTAATAATAATAATATTTGGACATTATTACACCAATTGACTTAGCCCCTTGGTAAGTACATTTAAGACTTGTGTTAAGGGTACTAGTCAACTTATATTTAAGAAATGTATACATATGACATATAGATAAATACATATATAGCATATATAATCAACGACCAGACTGGAAAGCAGTAGAAAAGCGTAGTTCTTAACTCTGCCTCCACCGGGAATCGAACCCGGGACCCCACGAATTAGCGTTCAGGTGTCCGATCGCGCCACGGAGGTCGTCAAAAAAAGGAATGCTAACTAGCTGCCGTTCTTCCCGGCGTGTCGTATTAACTCCTACATTAACGAAATGCGTCCAATACTATGGGGTGAGGGAAAACATCGTGAGGAAACCTTGTTGTTCCCCGAACAGGTAATAGTTAGTGCTTGTAAATGGCGACATGGCTTACTATCTGTCACATTGAGTACTAACTATCTGGTTAACACGTGGGTTCGAGGTGGTCATAGAATACCTTGAATTACTACCTTCACAATTGCGGAGATGGACACCAGAACCTCTGACAATGTGCCAAGTGGTAAGCCGTGTTGCTATTTACAAGCATTCTCACCTTGTCAATTATGGTTATATTAAAAGTGACCAAAAAAATATCATCTGTCTAAAGTCCTACCCAATATTCTTATTGAAGCTAGTATTTAAACGAAAACATCGAAAATAGTGATTGTACACTAAAATACCTAACGATTGCATTTTAGCTACATTTTTGGTGTACATTTCAAGCCTTGAGTTATCACTACATAGTATAAAACAAAGTCGCTTTCTCTGTTCCTATGTCCCTTTGTATGCTTAAATCTTTGTGACTACGCAACGGATTTTGATGCAGATTTTTTTAATAGAGTGATTCAAGAGGAAGGTTTATATGCATAATAACATCCATTAAATAGTAGAATAGGCTATATATTTTATACCCGTGCGAAGCCGGAGCGGGTCGCTAGTTTTCTATAATATATGAAATATAATATAATAAAATAGAATATAATTGAAAACAGCACCTTGCAGACGTTATGCTTATTTCTTCATTTTTATGCCGGGTAAAATGACGAATCGAAGATATTTTTTTATCCAATCCAAGGGACTGCGAGATTCAGGTAATGAAAAACCTTATTGTTTTTCAGCATAGACATATTATAAGAATTAACCAACATAAAGTGACTCCGATACAAATAAAAGACACTATGAGCTAGGGCTAGCTGCTAATATTATACATCAATGCCTCACAACTGTGACATACCCTTCACGACCATTATCCCAATTAAGTTAGTGATTGTGTGACCGCCATATGGTGTCATCACAATTTTTCGTTTCCCTTCAGAGGAGTAGGCAGACACCACGGATTCCCATCCGTTCTCGTATTATCGACACTCTTATACCTCCCCATACACATTCAGCCGTTATAAATACTTGTAACGTTATGCTTTTTTAATACCTACATCTATTAAATATTACTTCTCCCAAAAATACTAAAACAAAATAATTACTTCTTTTAATTGACACCCAGCACCTTGCGTGACGTTATACCCATTCGCTTATTTTTAAAAACCTCCGCTCAATTTCGTTTAACGGAGGGCGCGATGCGAATAAAGGACCTCACACTGAGTGCCTGTGTGTCGGCACGTGACACTCTGTTTATAATTGGTGACGTTTTCATAAGGGTACGCTGCTGTGAGGTATTCGGGGACAATGCGTGACACGCTCATAATCATTTGTACATATTATTTTTTGTTATAAATAAAAATATGTTTTCTTTAGCTGGGAGGGATATATAGAGATCCCGCCACATAAATTGGCAGTAGCCAAACTTGGAACTAAATTTGACGTTTCCGCCATTGCGTGTTATTTTGTATGAAAGGTAAATTTAGTATTACCAGCGTTGTGTTTTTTGCCCACTCTTTGTAATTTTTATGTTTGTTAAGGGTGATTATAATAAATTGATTTCCGGAGTTTCTTGTTAGTTCTTCTCCAAGCTAGGGTCTCCGCTGATCTAACCTCGGTAAAAAATATGTAAGGACAATGCTCAGTGCCATGTTTGAAATAATAGTTTTAAGAGATTCGCGATTTATACTCATGATATAAGATATAAGGGTGTGTATAAGATTGATTGCAGCTGTGGGAAATCCTACGTCGGACAGACTAAACGGTCTATTGCGGACAGAGTGAAGGAACACATAATATATGTAATATATAATAAGAAGGATAAGTCCCGTTAATTATTAATCATGTTTGAAATAGTTTTTTTAATTTATACTTAGATCATAAGATAACTTTCAAAGAGAGCTTGTGAAATTTATAATTTTGCTATGCAACCAAAGACCGTTACAAATGATACCTATAATGTATCGAGCCGTATGGCACAGTGAGTGCTAGTTTTGGCGTGTTTACTGGTAACACTGAATTACGCGACTGTGGCGACGCCCCCAACTGCCAATTTATATGGCGGGATCTCTAATGCTATGATATCTAGGGATCGCGCCACATAAATTGGCA
Organism: Leucoptera coffeella; assembly: GCA_030578115.1. Classification (NCBI taxonomy): domain Eukaryota; kingdom Metazoa; phylum Arthropoda; class Insecta; order Lepidoptera; family Lyonetiidae; genus Leucoptera; species Leucoptera coffeella. The sequence continues at coordinate 156,612 of JAMBLF010000735.1, forward strand.
GTAGGCAAACTTGGAACTAAATTTGACGTTTCCGCCAATGCGTGCTATTTTGTATGAAAGGCAAATTTAGTATACCAGCGTTGTGTTTTTTGCTCACTCTTTGTAATTTTTATGTTTGTTAAGGGTGATTATAATAAATTGATTTCCGGAGTTTCTTGTTAGTTCTCCAAGCTAGGGTCTCCGCTGAACTAACCTTGGTAAAAAATATGTCAAGACAATGCTCAGTGCCATGTTTGAAATAATAGTTTTAAGAGATTCGCGATTTATACTCATGATATAAGATATAAGGGTGTGTATAAGATTGATTGCAGCTGTGGGAAATCCTACGTCGGACAGACTAAACGGTCTATTGCGGACAGAGTGAAGGAACACATAATATATGTAATATATAATAAGAAGGATAAGTCCCGTTAATACTATTGACTTTGATATATTAATTTGTTTTATTTGAGTTTATAGCTCTGCAACCAAAGACCGTTACAAATGAAACCTATAATGTATCGAGCCGTATGGCACAGTGAGTGCTAGTTTTGGCGTGTTTACTGGTAACACTGAATTACGCGACTGTGGCGACGCCTCCAACTGCCAATTTATGTGGCGCGATCTCTAGCTATCTTTTTTCCTAGCATGTTGTAGGAGGCGACTAAGGGACTAGGGGTCAATAGAATATATTGGGCAATGGACTAGATATCTAGTACGTACTCGTAGGTACAAATGTTTCATATTATTAATGTCATCATAAACACATTATTATGTCTTTGAAGTTATTTCTAATCTACCACGCAAGAGATTATATAAAATAAATGTTTAATTACGTATTTATGTGAATTACTAGAAAAGATATACAATTATGTATTATCAAATAAAAATATTTTACGAAAACAAAATTTTACTAATTTATATTTTACTTAAAAACGCCGAGTTTGTGTGCAGAGGTACTTATATGTTAATGCAACGTAAATTGTTTGCAAGTATCAAAACAAATTACGACCCTGTTATCCCTGCCTACCCCTTTAGGGATAAGAAGGAGACATTTGTATATATACATCATTTAATTTTATTCTATGTCAAGATAGAGTACCCGCCACATAAGGTGGCAGTAGCCAAACTTGGAACTAAATTTGACGTTTCCGCCATTGCGTGTTATTTTGTATGAAAGGTAAATTTAGTATTACCAGCGTTGTGTTTTTTGCCCACTCTTTGTAATTTTTATGTTTGTTAAGGGTGATTATAATAAATTGATTTCTGGAGTTTCTTGTTAGTTCTTCTCCAAGGGTCTCCGCTGAACTTCTTCTTCTCAATCGTTACGCTCTTATCAGAGCGGTCGTGGTCTTCATGACGTGGCATCTTGAGCAGCCGAAATGGTTGGTGAACTAACCTCGGTAAAAATATGTAAAGACAATGCTCAGTGCCATGTTTGAAATAGTTTTTTTACATACATACATACACATCACGCCTGATTCCCTGTAGAGGGGTAGGCAGAGATCACGGATCCCCATTTGTTCCGATCCTGACAGACCACTTTCGCTTCATTGACATTCATACATTCTCTAATACACTCTCGGCGGTTATAGGTACTCCTAACGTCACCTTTTTTCAATATAGCGTCTATCTGACTGTTACATATATGTCTTATTAGGCCGGCCCCTACGTAACCGCCCTTCCACTTCACTCATATATATTCCTTTTGTCAATATATAGTTTTTTTAATTTGTACTTAGATCATAAAATAACTTTCAAAGAGAGCTTATGATAGGGCCTATTTTGAATAAAAATATTTTGACTTTTGACTTTGGTATATTAATTTGTTTTATTTGAGTTTATAGCTCTGCAACTAAAGATCGTTACAAATGAAACCTCAATATAATGTATCGAGCCGTATGGCACAGTGAGTGCTAGTTTTGGCGTGTTTACTGGCAACACTGGATTACGCGACTGTGGCGACGCCTCCAACTGCCACCTTATGTGGCGGGTACTCTATCTAATTTTAATAACAATTTTTTTACTTTCAATAAGTGATTGTATTATCCTTATCTGTAGTATTATATTATCTGTGTCCTTATGTTGAATAAAAAGCATTTCATTTCATATCTATGTGAATATTTATTTTACTAGTCTGGCTATTAACCTTCCTACAGGAAAAAGGAAGCTTCCTACCTGGGCAGGTGTTCGTCGAGTTGGAAATTTGTTTATATCTTGTTTCCGTTAAATATTTCAATTGCGCGTTCTAGGATATTGATTTTTGTAATTATTTTATTTCTTGGCGGCGTCATCTGTGGTAATTATGTTTAACTAATTGCAACTTAGGTTTCTCTTTGTGTGTGGCGCTCTAGAGGTCGCCACAACCTTAATGAAATCTTTTCTGCTACAGTAGTTGCCTACTAAACATTTTATCAAAAAAGGATGACTAAGTGTATTTATAGTCCCGTGCTAGTCTAGGACGTAAAAAGAATGCTAACTAGCTGCCGTTCTTCCCGGCATGTTGTAGGAGGCGACTAATGGCCTAGGGGTAAATGAGATCAATTGGGCGATTGGCTAGCAATCTGTCACATATCGACGGTGGAAAGGCTATCTTGCTTAACCGCCATTTCGTAACTTCGCGAGAGCGATACAAAGTTTTAAAAAATGGAAGAAAAATTGGTTAAAATCCAAGTTTTGTCAATTCAATGTTCTAAATATCAATTCAATTTAATTCGTTTCTAGTTAATTTTATATATTGGTGAGTCCAATTATCACAAATATGTAACAAACCTTGGATTTTACACAATTTTTCTTCGACATTTTAAAACTTAATCGCTATCCTGTGAAGTTGCGAAATGGCGTATAAGCTAGATAGTTTTTCTCCGATCGATATGTTCCGTTATGACATCGAAACTCCAATATTCATACTTAAAACTGACATACATACATACACATCACGCCTGATTCCCTGTAGAGGTGTAGGCAGAGATCACGGATCCCCATTCGTCCCGATTCTGACAGACCACTTTCGCTTCCTTGACTCCCATACATCTTCTAATACACACTCGGTGGTTATTGGTACTCCTAAAATCACTCTTTCAATATAGCGTATATCTGACTGTCATGTCTTACTGGGCCGCCCTTACGTAACTGCCCTTCCACTTTACTCACTAAAAAGTGACATAGGAGATATTATATCTCGAAAGTTCTGTCAACAACGAAAGGGATTAAAGGACGTGAATGTATATGTATGTACGTGTATATTAAGAAAGTTTTGAAAAAAGTGACTGAAAATGTGACCTATTACCGCCGAGTGTGATCTACCTATTCCGCAGAATAGGTAATAATAATACGATAGCGGTTCCTCATATTGAGTACTGACTATCTGGTCAACACGTGGGTTCGAAGTGGCCATAGAATTACTACCTTCGCAATTGCGGAGATGAACACCTGAACCTCTGACTAGAGATCCCGCCACATAAGGTGGCAGTTGGAGGCGTCGCCACAGTCGCGTAATTCAGTGTTACCAGTAAACACGCCAAAACTAGCACTCACTGTGCCATACGGCTCGATATATTATAGGTTTCATTTGTAACGGTCTTTGGTTGCAGAGCTATAAACTCAAATAAAACAAATTAATATATCAAAGTCAAAATATGTTTATTAAACTATTTCAAACATGATTAATAATTAACGGGACTTATCCTTCTTATTATATATTACATATATTATGTGTTTCTTCACTCTGTCCGCAATAGACCGTTTAGTGTGTTCGACGTAGGATTTCCCACAGCTACAATCAATCTTATACACACCCTTATATCTTATATCATGAGTATAAATCGCGAATCTCTTAAAACTATTATTTCAAACATGGCACTGAGCATTGTCTTTACATATTTTTTACCGAGGTTAGATCAGCGGAGACCCTAGCTTGGAGAAGAACTAACAAGAAACTCCGGAAATCAATTTATTATAATCACCCTTAACAAACATAAAAATTACAAAGAGTGGGCAAAAAACACAACGCTGGTAATACTAAATTTACCTTTCATACAAAATAACACGCAATGGCGGTAACGTCAAATTTAGTTCGAAGTTTGGCTACTGCCACCTTATGTGGCGGGATCTCTACGCTGTAAACGTTGATGTGAAAATGTTTGTCTTGTGTTTTATAATAATATACAATGATATTTGGACATTATTTGAACTATAATTTTGGGATTTTGGGTTGTCTGTTATTGGTCAATGTGACTTGTTTTCTCATTTACTCACCTCTCATTGGCCAGTTGAACCTCTGAATAACATGACGTCACTATTTTCTTAAAGCGAATATTTTATAGCCCCTTGGTAAGTACATTTAAGACTTATGTTAAGTATTATATATTTGTTAGAGTATTTAAATATACATAAAAATATGCATATATCATAAATAATCAACGACCAGACTGGAAAGCAGTAGAAAAGCGTAGTTCGTAACTCTGTCGGCAATCGAACCCGAAATCTCACGTTTAGCGTTCAGGCAGCTAACCGATCGCGCCACGGAGGTCGTATTATGACCACCACCTGTATAGACTGACGTGAACTTATGCCTACATCATATAAATCGGTGGACACCCGATCACTGACCATCCTGAAAGGTTTTACGTTGTACATATGTATGTAGACTACTAAAATACCTAATCCACTTTAATATCGCAATAGAATTCTTTTCAAACTCTATTTATTATACATATACATACATACAATAACGTCCTTTAATCCCTTTTGGGTGGGACAGAACCTTAGAGACATTATCTCCTAGATTATTTAAGGCATTGTATAAGGGGCCACATAAATATGGCATATTGATGACAAGGTATACTATCCCCTAATAAATTCTATTAACCCCTAGTCCCTTAGTCGCTCTTACGACATACCAGGAAGAGCGGCAGCTAGTTAGCATTCTAATTATGTCCCCGGACTAATATGAACACACATTCCTTTATACACTTTAATGACATAACAATTTCTTAGCAGTAAATAAAATCATGGTAAGAGTGACCATAGAGATATTGTGTTTTCAAGGTTCTGTCCACCCCAATAGGGATGAAATGATTATAGTTCAGTGTCCCTGATTAGCACGGGATGATTAATAAGAGGGATATTACGATATTTGAAATAAAAATGCATAACATTGATTCCTTAAAGTATTATTTATAAAAATAAGAATTATAAACGTAAACCTTACAATAGTTTACAATCAAATACATACATGTATTCAAGCTTTTACTTCCCTTACAGGATAGGCAGAGACTCGATGGTAACCTTCACTCACATCCAATAACTATCATACAGACTGTAAGAGAATTATTTTTAATCAAACAGCTGATATGAACTTAAATAACAACGCTGCTAGTGTGCTGGGGGCTTTTGCTTCTGGTTGCTTAATTCGGGACACATTAGTAGCAATGTGTAAATATTTACTTTTTGTTAGATTTAAGTGTTGTTTTTATGTTTTAATTTTTATATATTTAGTTTTATTTTCTTTGTTTATCTGTTTTTATGTCAATAAATTCAAACAGTAATTCTTGAGATATTAATATTGAATTCAAAAAAAATGGGCTTAGCACCTCTGACCAGGCCAGGCCTCTGACTACCCTACCACAATAAAAAGGGACTGTGTATACACAAGTTGAGAAGCTTATGTTATGATTCTATGAAGCATTATTATCAATGTAAATTTTTTATCAATGTTACAATGTGGTTGATCCTAATTTAACATCTGGAGATAACAATGCAGTAAACAACTCTGTTACATGATGAGTGACCTATCACCACTACCCTATATGGATATTACCAATACCTACACAAATAGTACATTCTATGCTCCACAAAACAGTACCTAACATAAATGCACAATTCAATACAAAAAGTCTTTGCACGATTACCTATCACTAACATAACCTAGAACGCTAGTTTCTTCATTAACAAATACATATGTTGATCCACTTCAAAGCCGTGTAAGTTGTTAGCGTCACCTTGGAGACGCATTAAAAGACCTCCAAAGGAGACGTAGGCGGCGAGACGAGAGGCTGGCTCCATGGTTGCTTCGTCGCCTTCTATCCTGTAACAATATAAAGCATTATGTTTATTTTGTAATTATTATAATTATTCAGGGTGTAATAGTATTATTGTTGATATTACATTCATATATTCACATCTCTACGTCTGTAACAGAAAAGGCAGAGACCACATGGCCACCTTGAAGGATCCTGACAAATCTCTTTTGGTTCACTCAAACTCATTAAACTTATCATACATGCTCTATGCCATGGAATGGAACAAATTTTTGGTCATCCAATCGCTTCTTTATATAATAAGGTTATTTATGAACATAATATTTCATGTTTCCACATTCTCTTTCACAAGATACGTCAATAAATAGACATGTGACACACTGACTCTACTTTCAAGCGGACTGCTCCTATAAACAGCTGTCACAGAGACCATTTACTCTGGACAGCGTAAAGGGGACCATGACTTATGCTGAGTCGTCTTTGTATTTAGTTTGTGGTACTACTATTTGTGAATATCAGAATGCAAGTTAGGCAGGTAGTTGAATTCCAACCATAGGCGTGGGAAGTATCTAACATTGGACAAACTATATTAAGCAGACTTATTATCATTCTTTATACTGGAAGTAGGAGTGTTTACATAAAGTGCATCCTGTTTATAAATATATATTAAATAATCACGTTACAAGTACTTACAACAGCCAAATATATGTATAAATATACACTAGTAAAAAGATGTTTCAAGAGGCTCCAAAATGGGAAACATGGTTATATGACATGATCCAAGTATTATAGTTTGCATTAAAGGGCGAACTCAGTAATGTTTCAATCACATTTTTAAGTTAAAACTGTCAATAACATACATTGTTTTGATAGTAAACTAACCTATACACTTTTCCGGACATCACATACTCGAAACTGTCCGCTCGGTTTCCTTCCGTTTCTAGAGGGTTCCATTCGCCTCCATCAGGGTAGCCGTTCTCTCTGAGAGTTGTGGCAAGGACCAGACGGAACTTATCTCCTAATTCCATTGGATATATCCACGAATTGATGTCCAAAATCAGATCCATTTTGAACGATTCTGATTCGCAATGTAACCGGCTTACACGGTCAAACTTCTTGCCTTCAGGGTCCATGTCCTTAACGTTGAAAATGTCCTCAAATAGAACTCCTGCCATTATTAGTTATTTGGAATATTAAATACAATTTTAACGAATTACGGCAAATACTAAGAGGTTATATATTTTTTTATAATAATGATACAAACAAACGCATTGTTATGTTCACTCTACACGATAGACATTAAGGAAAGCACCAAAAGTTTCGTTATAAGAGGGCAATTAAATATACTATTTGCTGTGCATTATTATCTCAGTCAACTTATAATTTAGGGAATCACGAAAAATAAAAAGTGTTTACGAACGTTTATAAAAAAAATAACATACGCTTCACGACTTGTGTATACACACTCCCTTTTTTATTATGGCGGGGTAGTCAGAGGCTTGAATGCCCATCTCCGAAATTCCGAAGGCATGTTAGGTATGGGTCATTCGAAGTACGCGTATCACTAGATAGACAGCACCGAACGTGATAGGTAGTGAATCGTATTGCCGTATATAGGCACTGACTATTACCTATCCTGAGGGATAAATAATAAAAATATCCGGAAAATTATTAGACATCCCAAATTATAAAACATCCTGAAAAACATTTAGTGTGTCTGTGATCTATTGTTATTAATGTTCTGAAAAATAAAATATCGAATATATTTTCTGAAAATTATATAATATTGTAAATACGTATTACATATTTTGATAATTTTACTACGAATTATAGACCATTTATCCGACCATATCTAAAATATATAAGGTTGGGTACATCAAACAGCGGCCTATCGAATCTTTTTGGTACACGTTCCAGCACCAACACATACTTTACTTTTTCACTATGAGCCCATACGCCTATTTTGCTATTCAAGTGACTCTTTCGTGTGAGGCCCATATCGCTTTTATGTTAGTTAACCCATAGGAATGCTGCATCACGAACCCAAGCTACCCACGCCATCATGTGTAACCAGAACAAATGGTCTTAGCGAACAAAACCCCCTGATCGATGGCATGCCTAGTTTACAACACCCTTAGCCAAGCATAGCATTGGCATATTCCAAAGACGAGTACGAGACTAAAGTATATGCGCGACAATTATCCTCATTGGACCGCTAGATCAAAGTTTCCTGAAACTTTTGGGTGTTTTCGACGGATCTTACCCGATAATATCACCGAAGGTAATCAGCAAAATTGAAAATATTTAAATAAAGAATTGTTAATACTTGGTAAAGATATAATGTACACCGTTATAATGTGTATGCAACTTTACTGTCAAATAAATTAAATGGATCATCGAGGCACCGAGTACAAATAAATAAAATAAAAATAACCTCCAAAACATCAGCACTGTGTGCACGCTACACGTGTTGTTTTGTCTAAATCATAGTCATTTAAAATTATAATTACATCCTACTGTTCCCATTTCATAGAATTAACATATAAAATAGTGTAAATACTGTTCATTGAACTATTTAGTTTGTGAAAATAGTGCGTAATTAACTAAAAATGACGGAAGTACTGCAGCCGGGCAGCGAGGTGTTGTCTGAAAAGAAGAAAAAGAAAAACAAGGAGTCCAAGGAAGCTGTCTCTCTGGGCGCCTTCCAGAAGATCGGAGACTTTAAGATCGAACCTTCAGAAAGCGTCTCCAAGCTAGATACGGGATACTGGCCGCTTTTATTGAAAAATTTCGACCGACTCAATGTGCGCACTAACCACTACACGCCGTTGCCATTCGGCCATTCGCCCCTCAAGCGTCCCATCAGCGAATACATCAAGTCTGGCTTCATCAACGTGGACAAACCTAGCAACCCGAGCTCCCACGAGGTCGTCTCCTGGATCAAACGCATCTTGAAGGTTGAGAAAACTGGCCACTCTGGTACCTTGGATCCCAAGGTCACTGGATGCTTGATCGTGTGCATAGATCGCGCTACCAGGCTGGTGAAGTCCCAGCAGAACGCTGGTAAGGAGTATGTTGCTGTTTTCAACCTACATTCCGCTGTGGAAAACGTTTCTAAAGTCACTCAAGGCTTGGAGAAGCTTCGTGGTGCGTTGTTCCAGCGTCCCCCTCTTATATCGGCTGTGAAGAGGCAGTTACGTGTTCGTACGGTGTACGACAGTAAGCTTCTAGATTTTGATCAGGAACGCAATATAGGTGTATTTTGGGTGAGCTGTGAGGCAGGGTCTTACATTCGTACTATGTGCGTTCATTTAGGCTTGTTCCTCGGCGTTGGTGGCCAAATGATTGAACTGAGGAGGGTGCGTTCCGGTATCCAAGGTGAAAAGGAGGGTATGGTGACCATGCATGATATCTTAGACGCACAATGGGCGTACGAGAACCACAAAGATGAATCTTACTTGAGGAGGGTCATCAAGCCGTTAGAAGGTTTGCTAATAGGTCATAAGAGAATCTTTATCAAGGACAGTGCAGTGAATGCGGTGTGTTACGGTGCTAAAGTCTTGTTGCCAGGTATTTTACGGTACGAAGACGGTATAGAAATAGATCAGGAAATAGTAATAGTCACATCTAAAGGCGAGGCTGTGGCGCTCGCTATAGCGTTAATGACTACAGCTACTATTGCCTCTTGTGATCATGGAGTTGCGGCCAAACTTAAGCGAGTTATAATGGAAAGAGATACGTACCCAAGGAAATGGGGATTAGGTCCTAAAGCGTCAAAGAAGAAGCAGTTAATAACCGAAGGAAAGTTGGACAAATTCGGTAAACCCAACGAAAACACACCAAAGGAATGGCTTAACAGCTACGTAGACTACAAAGTTAAGAAAGAAAACGGTGTAGAACCTGAAGAGAGCAGGAAACGTACAGCTAGCGTAGCCAACGAAGACGACGCCAACAACTCGGTAGAAGTTAAGTCTGAAAAGAAAAAAAAAAAGAAGAAAAAGGACTTAGATGAAGCGGAAGTTACGATGGAAGCGGACACAACGGCAGACGTTGACGACTCCGTTCGCAAAGAGAAAAAGAAGAAAAAGAAAAAGGATAAACAAGAGATTCAGGAAGAGTAAGTGATATATAAGTGTAATATAAGGTAGGATAAGCAGATGTTAGTGTTAAGGATGATAGCGTGACTAGAGGCAGGTCTTGTTCCAGTGAATTGTGATTGGATGCGCAATTAATAAGCCATTAAAGTGTTAAATTGACTTTATGTATTAATTTTGTAGGTGATGATGAATGATTAACTTGTTATGATTTCCTAAAGAAAAATAGAATGATTATTTGCTACACAACCATATATGTATGTAACTTCGCTACACAATCAAAGTATGAGTACTGTATTGAATTTGTTTAAAGATATGTTCCTGACATGTTATTAGCGTCTAACTGATGAATTGACACACTCAAAATTGACATTCGTTAGGTAGTTTTACAGTGAATCAATCCTAAAAGTCTTAACTACGTTATTATGCCAATATTAGAAAGTATATAAGTATTTGATTACCAACTATTAGTAAATATAAATGAGTGCCCAAAATCACAATATTAAGATAGTGGTCATTCATTCTTTGATTATAATGCTTTCCTCGTTTGTTATTGAGTGATAGAACTAACAAAAGTGAAAAGTCTTTTAAAAATTACATTCTGGAATTATGTATGTATGTTTTGTAATACGTTGTTTCATTACATTTATGTCGGTCGTTATTTTTCACATATTTACTTTCGTTAGATAGATCGTAGTGTAAAAAAAATTATAGGGAATGTGATTTAGATATGGCATTTAAAATGAAATATCGGAGCCAGGTTGCTAGTTCAACCGCAAATAAATTAGAACAAGTTCATCTATCATTCTGAAATGTACTCCAAAATATATACTAATGTACAACAAAGGTTAGGTTAGTATGCATTCGTATTATTTTGGTGTGCAGTTCAGTATTTTTGATGTTCATTTAAATTGCGACATGGCTTACCACCTGTCACATTGAGTACTGACTATCTGGTCAACACGTGGGTTCGAGGTGGCCAAAGAGTTACTACCGTCGCAATTGCGGTGATGGACACTGGAACCTCTGACTATCCTGCAAGAGTTAATGATTGTGAATTTCTCGTTGTTCTTTTGTCTTTTTTGTCATTTAAATATATATGCCAAGAAGACTGGCAGATAGTTAGTGTTGAGTCCTGCCATACATTTTGTTTTACGGGTAACATTCATTCTGCCTCTAGTTCTACTGATTAAGCTCCTCAAAATGCAATGTTAAGGAGACTATGTTTTTATCAAATTAATAAGTTTGTATGCGAAATAAAGTTGACTTTTCAATATCGGATTTTTATTTACCCATACATTGTATATACTTTACCCTTATAAAATATAAACGTTGCTCTTCAGTGGTTCTGACGTAAGACCAGCGTTGCGTTTGTGACTAAAGGTAACATACCCAGCTGAGTTGGAACCCCTTTATTGTGACAATAACATGCACAAGCTATATCCCCTAGTTTGTAAGTTATAATGGAATGAAATGAAGTGCTTTTTATTCACCATAAGGATCATAGGACCACTTATTGAAAGTAAAAATAAAGCATTTGCGCATGAAAAATTGTCCTAAAAATTAGATAATCTTAAAAAAATCAAATCCATGTAATTGAATTATTGGCATTTCGTGAAGGAAAAACTGCAGAGAAGAAATGCCAAGAAACTCTACAGACAATATTCAACACAAATTCAATAATAATCCATCAGAACGTGACTGTAAATTGTAAACATTTCGTATTGTGTATGTTTGTAGCTGTAAATAAACGCTTTTATTATTATCATTATAATAATAGAACATACACTTATGAGAGTGGAGTTAATGATTCTATAGGCACCACCAACCCACGTGTCGACAAGATAGTAAGCACCCAATGTGTGAATGAATCAATGTGTCATTGCGGATACGACGACTTTCCCAACTGACCGATTTGAATTAAAAATACAGCTCTTAAAATTTTATGTAGGGATTTTCATGTCTAGAAAAAAAAACATTAATATTATATATTAAATATTTATATTCCTGTCATTTTAAGTACTTATAATACATCCATATATTTATAATCATAATATTATTTATACAATAAACATTCACTAAGTCACATTAAAATCCACAATTTCTCCATTATCCGTATGCGTGATTTTTAAATTATTGTGTTTCTTGTTCAAATGGCGTTTTAGTGCCCTCTGTGTTTTGTAGGGGGAAGCGCAGACGTCACAAAATAGTGTATTCGCTGACTTGTCATGTGTGGTCGCTATATGATCTTCTAAACTGTGTTTATAACCAAATCTTTTGCCGCATATTTTACACTGAAACAAGAAAAATAAGAAGATAAATATATCATTAATTTGGTAGATAACTACGGTTTAGGTCACTTGTTTGGGGCTTGACTCTGTATTAGTGGGTACAGCGTTCAAATCCCGCTTGAGCATGTACCAATGGAAATGTAGTTTAATGAATTTCTATGAACATTTTCGCAATATAAATACATTTGCGAAATACACCAAATACTACAGTGAGCGAAAGCATCGTGAGGAAATCTGCCTGTTGTCCGAACAGGTAATAGTTAGTGCTTGTAAATGGCGACTTGGCTTACCAACTGTTACATTGAGTACTGACTATCCGGGTTCGAGGTTGCATTAAAAGACTACCTCCGCGATTGAGAGGTAGCTCACGCTGACTACCCCGTAAGGATAAATGGTCGGAGAGCGTTTGTTTATTTCAAGATAGCATAAGTTTTTAACTCATTAAGTACTACTGTTCATCAGCCTGTAACAGTCCACTGCTGGACGTAGGCCTCCCCAAGGGTACTTCAAACACGATCACTGGCCCTCAGCCAACCACTACCAGCATTCTTTTTAGGGGCTTTAGTCCACTAATACGTTGTAGCACAAATGCAGTTTAATATCAGATCAGTAATAGTGTAAAGTTGGTAGTGGATGACTAAGTGTCAAATTTCACCTTTGAAATCAGCAAAAGTGTCAAATTTCGTTGAAAAATGGCGAAATTGATTACTTTTGCTAATTCATTATCAACTTCACTTCACACTATTACTAGAGATCCCGCCACATAAGGTGGCAGTAGCCAAACTTGGAACTAAATTTGACGTTACCGCCATTGCGTGTTATTTTGTATGAAAGGTAAATTTAGTATTACCAGCGTTGTGTTTTTTGCCCACTCTTTGTAATTTTTATGTTTTTTAAGGGTGATTATAATAAATTGATTTCCGGAGTTTCTTGTTAGTTCTTCTCCAAGCTAGGGTCTCCGCTGATCTAACCTCGGTAAAAAATATGTAAAGACAATGCTCAGTGCCATGTTTGAAATAATAGTTTTAAGAGATTCGCGATTTATACTCATGATATAAGATATAAGGGTGTGTATAAGATTGATTGCAGCTGTGGGAAATACTACGTCGAACACACTAAACGGTCTATTGCGGACAGAGTGAAGGAACACATAATATATGTAATATATAATAAGAAGGATAAGTCCCGTTAATTATTAATCATGTTTGAAATAGTTTAATAAACATATTTTGACTTTGATATATTAATTTGTTTTATTTGAGTTTATAGCTCTGCAACCAAAGACCGTTACAAATGAAACCTATAATGTATCGAGCCGTATGGCACAGTGAGTGCTAGTTTTGGCGTGTTTACTGGTAACACTGAATTACGCGACTGTGGCGACGCCTCCAACTGCCACCTTATGTGGCGGGATCTCTATTCTGATATTTTGCAAAAAGCATTAGTGGACTAAAGCCCCAGGTTATCGGTCCACCTGGCAGGGAGCATTGTACACTACGTTTTGAATTGTAATTAACGCCAGTTATATATGTGCTCAGGTAGGCAGTACATAATATATTGCATTGATAACCCTACTTTTAGTGTTTTAGCTAATAATTGCAATCTTCATAATCACCTTAGTGCTAAAAAGTGACCAAGATTGTTGCATGTATTTGAGGTTCTAAATAATCCGAAAGGCATTAAAGGAAAGGAAGTGAATGTTATGTCTGCTGATGCTCTAAATAATTATTGTTGTTTAGGTTTAGTGTTCAATGTTTTTTTTGTTATTATATAGTGTAAATATTTATTAGTAAATTGTTTATGTATGTATATTGTATTGTCAATGATACAGTATTGGGAATCTTGTAATGGTGTTATTGTGAAAAATGTGAATAAATAAATAAATAACTACAGCTGGATATATTACCTCATGGTCCTTTATCCCCTCATGCCTCCGTTTGTGAGCCTGTAAGTTTGAGCTTGAGACGCATCTCTGCGGACATAGGTCACATTTAAACGGACGCTCCCCTGTGTGTTTCCTGTAAGGTACAAAAACAGACTTCTAGAGCGCCACACACAGAGAGAAACCGAAGTTGCAATTAGTTAAACATAATTACCACAGATGACGCCGCCAAGAATATGATACTACTATTATTATATGATATTACTTTTGTATCCCTACCTAACATCTTGAAACGTGTGTGAAAGCAAATAAAGATATTTGATTTGATAATAATTGCACATTAATTTCCTAAAACGTGCAATTGAAATATTTAACGGAAAACAAGATATATGTATACAAATTTCCAACCTAGGCCATTAGCCTGGACGAACACCAGGTAGGAAGCTTCCTCTTTTCCTGTAGGACACAGTGGATCCTACACAACCATTCATAGTTCGGGGAACAGGTAGGTTTTCTCACGATGTTTTTCCCTCACGATGTAGTATTCGACGCATTTCGTAAATGTATTTTTATTACGAAAATGTAAATAGAAATTCATTAAGCTTCATTTCCATTGGTACATGCTCAAGCGGAATTTGAGCCCTGTACCCTCTATACAGAGTCAAGCCCCAAACAACTGAGCTACGTCGAATTATATATATAAAATATTTTAAATAATGTTTATAAGTTCAGTGGTATCAATATTGTGAATAAGCCTTTCTTCTTTGAAATGACTACTCATATATGCTGACATGGAACTATATTTATATTTACACTATTCTAGATATTATTTTTACACGTCTAATAAACAAAATAAATAAATAAATATTAGCGTGAATATCTTGTCAAGACATGGATTTGACAATTATAGAGATGGACAAGCAAACCTATTACTCCACTTCAAGGGATTCTTTTAAAACTTCTTATGTTATATTATTTATATTCTTATCAATTTTACAAAATAACACATACATTGTACATTTTGGTAATAAAAACAAATTTGCAAAATGCGTTGAATACTACGGTGAGGGAAAACATCGTGAGGAAACCTACCAGTTCCCCGAACAGGTAATGGGCTTGTAAATGGCAACATGGCTTACCACCGGTCACATTGAGTACTGACTTCCTGGTCAACACATGGGTTCGAGGTGACCATAGAATTACTACCTTCTCAATTGCGGTGATGGATACCTGAAGCTCTGACTACCCCGCCACGGTTAAAGGTCGTGAACACGTTTGTCTTTTTGTTTAAAAGAACATGTCCATTTTGACAAATCCAATCCATTTAGGATAATACATTTGTGAATTGCACTAACTACAATGAGGGAAAACATAATTAGATAAACTACCTATTCCTCAGGACAAGTAATAGTAATAAATGGTAACATGGCTTATCACCTATCACATTAGATACTATCTGATGAACATGTGATTTCTAAGTGGCCATAGATTTACGATGGATACTTTTAGTAGTTCTATGAGTCTTTGTTGTTTGTTTCAAATAACAAATGCAAACATTTTCATTTGCCAACACAACATTTAGGTTCTTCGTACAATATTATGTATCAGTGGGTTTACAGTTGGGTTAATAAAAACACATTAGCGAAATGCGCCAAATACTATGGTGAGAGAAAATATAGTGACAAAATCTATTTGTTACCCGAACAGGGGATAGTTAGTGCTTGTAAATGGCAACATGGTTTATCACCTGTCACATTGAGTACTGATTATTTGTTGAGGCGGCCATAGAATTACCACCTACACAATTGTTGAGATGGACACTCGAACCTATGACTAACCCGCAAGTATTAATGCGTCATGTTAGTGTACACAAAATGTATGATTTCTCGCAAGTGTTGGTCGTGAAAGTGTTGTCAGTTTGATAAACACAATAACTTTGTTTCTTACCTCAAATGCACAACCAAGGAAGACCTCTGCGTGAACCTCAACTCGCAGTGAGGGCACGCGTGCTGCTTGAGACCAGCATGAATTAGTTTGTGCTTGTGTAAGTAGTCCCGTCTTGTGAACACACGGCCACAGGTCTGAAAATACAAAATAAATAATAAATTATCATAGTTCATAGTAAATGACACTGACAATCACGTATAATGAGGGGCTTAAGTGGTCAGACGTTAAGGTTATTAAAAGATTATACAATGCTCAATTGATGCTTAGCGTAAGTGGAAATGGATAGGGCTCACACTCCGAAGACCGGAGGAAGACATTGCCAGGGCAGCATTCACATGGAAGCCGCACGGGAGCAGACGCCCAGGCCGGCCGGCGCACAGTCAACGCTGAGTTGAGGGCGGCTGGATAGAGTTGCAGGGATGCGGAGCGCATGGCACAGGACAGGAGCGGTGGCGACGTCTCACAAAGGCCCTCTGTACCACTGGGGTACCATAGGATGACAACAACAACAACACTCAACCTCTGACTACCCCACAACGGTAATGATTGTGATAAAATTGATGTGCTATTACTAATGTCAATACTGAGTTTTACAAACAATGTCTTTTTATATTTATATTTTTGGGTTAACTTTTTAGCATGAATATTGGGATGGTGATGTTTTATGGAACAGTTGTAATAGAGAAATTTGATAGCCTGCATGGCATTAGAATCTATTTACTCTTAGTCACAATCAATAGTCATAGAAGTGTAAATATATCTGTCTGTACCCTTAGTTGCATCCTATGACATGCTGGGAAGAACGCCAGCCAGTAACCTTTCTCTTTTGGTTTCAGACTAGCACAGGATTATAAGAGAATGGGTATGGTATGGTAATGGTTATAACTCACCTCACAAACATAGCTATTTTTAACAACATGAGTATCTTGGTGCTGTTTAAGTTCGTCCATAGATTCAAACACCAAAAAACACTTCCTACATTTAAACTTTTCCTGCACATCAACGCCATCTCTGTGATGTCTCATGTGCATTTCGTAAGCCCCTCGGTACGGGAGACACTTATCACATTGTACACACTTGTATCCGTCCTTCAAGTTCGCACAAAACCCGCGTTCGTGGCTCACTCTGCCTTTTCTTGTACGAAACAGTTTACCGCAGCCAAAACATTTGTATTGTCCTTTTATTATACCGTGTAAGTTTTCGTTGTGTTCTTCGAAAGAGGCACTAGTTTCGAAGTTAGAAAGGCATATGTTGCAGAAGTTGGGTGTTTTTAAGCGTTTTTTGTACTTTTTAGGACATTTTGGTTTTAGGCATTCGTCTGAACTAGATTGATTATCGTCATAGTCCTCAGGGTCAGAAACCTCGCATTTAATGTCACATGCATCTGCGTCTTCCTTTATTTCCACTTTGAATGGAAGATCTTGAAGTTTCTTATCGTTGTCCCGGCAAAATAATTTGTAATCGTAAAAGTTTGTGATGTTGAAGTAACAACTGTTGCAAATTTTGTTTGGAAGTTGTTCAGATGAAATATATATATCTAGGCATTCTATTATTCTATCTCGAAGCGTAAGGGATGGCTTATTGTCGTGGATTTCGGCAAATATATCGAAATCAGCGCCTTGAGACAAACAAAGTCTACAAACATCTTCTCTACGAAATTGATCTGTAGAACACATTTTATAACACAAACTAGGTATTATTTTAAAGTAGATCGTTCAAACACATTATCATTTATAGAAATTCCATTTATCAAACTAAGATATTTAATTTATTACATATTTTTTCTTTAATTTAAATGGATTACGATCGACTACAATCCAAAATACAAACAACTATTTTTTTATCGTTTGACACTTTTTGACATTTCTTATTATTGTGGCAGTTAATGCCATCTATGAACCAATAGTTAATCTTACAAGATGTATCGCTATTCAATAACAGATGGCATGTATAATTTTTATTATGTATATTATAAATAATGATAAAAATGTAATACTATTATTATTAGCTATACAACTTTTATTAATAATGATAATTAGTTTCAAAAATTCATGTCAAACTTGTACATTGTCCTTGAAGCGAGATACAAACCTGTTATCTCCTGATTTTATTCAAAATTATTAATGTAATTAATTACATAGCTAACAATTTTATGTATGTATGCATTTCCCACTTAGGGTTGGTTCACATTTAACGAAAGATCCGTCGCGTAACGCCAATACGGATAAATATATAGAAAAAAAGCGTACATTTTGACTCATTTTCCTAGGCAAATTTTGAATAAATCTTCAACAGTTTAGTATCGACATTTCTTGCGAAGTAGGCAGATGATTACATTTAATACATACATGCACATAACGCTCATTTCCCTATATAGGAGTATATAGAGATTATTTGGATTCTGACAAACCACCATATTATGTATATGTCAAAAACAAACACGTTTACCATTAACCCTTGCGGGGTAGTAAAAAGTTCATGTTTCCATTTCCGCAATTGCGAAGGTAGTAAGTCTATGGTTATCTCGAAACCACATGTTGACCAGATAGTCAGTACTCAATGTGACAGGTGGTAAGTGGTAAGTAAGCACCTAAATATTACCTGTTTGGGGAACACCTTACCTTACCTTCCGATGTTTTCCCTCGCCGTAGTATACGGAGCATTTCGTAAACGTATTTTATTACGAAAATGTACATAGTAATTTATTAGACTTCATTTTCATTGGTACATGCTCAATTGGGATTTGAACCCTGTACCCACTGATAAAGAGCCAAGCCCCAAACAACTGAGCTACACTGATGTATATTATTACGTAATGAATATTGTTAATTAAGTTTATATTTACATCGAACTAAATTTTCACCAGCTGGTCAGCACCAAATGTGATAGATTACATTCCGTGTCACAATTTTTAGGCACTGACTAATGCCTATCCCGAAGAATAGGCAGGTTTCATAACGATGTTACAAGACACAATTTTAACTTTTATTTATACATATTATCCATGCTACTTATTCCTTTTTACCCAAATTGAGGTGGACAATTTCAAAGACTACCATCTGGTCGATCAGACATACATATAGATTCACGTCCTTTAATCCCTTTCGGGGTGGACAGAACCTTGGAGACTTAATATCACTTCGATTTCGTATTAGTATGATTATTGGGGTCGTTATGTCATATAGAACATCAGTGTCATGATGCTAGCCCATCACCCAATAGATTCCATATACCCCTAGTCCCTTAGTCGCCTTCCACGACATGCCGGGAAGAACGGCAGCTAGTTAGCATTCTTTTTACGTCCCAGCTAGCACGGGAATCGTCTTGGTCTCATCGGTGACAGTTAGCTTAGCATGGAACATTAACAGGTTAGTATTCCATCGCCCAATAGATCATATTTCTACGACAACGCTAATAGTGCAGTCCCAGTAACTTTTTATAAGGTTTAAGTTTATAAGAACAAAATACTATATTTTTCATTTGGAAGCAGGACAGTTTTGAAATGTCAAATATTGTCTTTTGTTCTTATAAACTTAAACCTTATAAAAAGTTACTGGGACTGCACTCTTAACGCTTGTACATAACACGCCTGATTCCCTGTAGAGGGGTAAGCAGAGATCACGGATCCCCATTTGTCCCGATCCTGACAGACCACTTTCGCTTCACAGACATACATCTTCTCATATACTCTCGGTACTCCTAACGTCACCTTTTTTCAATATAGCGTCTATCGGACTGTTATATGTCTTATTAGGCCGGCCCCTACGTAACCGCCCTTCCACTTCACTCATATATATTCCTTTTGTCAATCTGCTATCATTCATCCGCATAACATGTCCAAACCATCAATTTAATTAAAACACACTATTTAAAATAATCATTTATTCATAAATTAAGATGTACCTACATAATACATAAATATTAGTTTAATGTTCAAGTTTTTATGTACAAAACTATGATTGTAAACAATAATTAACAAATGGGTTATAAATAATATTAGATTGCCTATTCCCCTGGATAGGCAATAGTCAGTGCCTGTACAAGACGGTTTGGAATACCACCTGTCACTCGGCTCTTGACTATTTAGAGAAAAGATAGCTAGTTTGCCAAATACCTGTACAATATCGCTTTTGATATTCAAACCTCTGACTACCATGTATGAGAAGGTTAATGGGCGTGAGTGAAGCAAGAGAGATTAGTCAAGAAGTTTAAGGTGACGATCGGGTTTCTGTCTAGCCCCTTAGGGACGTAGAGGCTTGTATATATGTATGTATTGCATTACGACTCTAATTCATTACGGTATAGCCACTCAAAATTCAGTTCTCATATTTAGCACCTAAAGTAACAGGTAGTAAACCATAATGCATGTATAAAATAAATTACAGACAATTTTTTTTAAATATTTACAATTTTACCATATTGTCAGGTGACAGGAACTTCAATTCTACTTAATACATACGGGGTTGGCAGTACCACGAAGTATCAATCGTATTTAAATACCATCTACAATAATACACAAATACAAATACTTTTTTAAAGTCACTTATATCCCTTCTATCAATCAGCCTATGTCAGTCCACTGCTGGACGTAGGCCTCCCCAAGGGTACTCCAAACACGATCACTGGCTTTCAGCCAACCACTACCAGCGACCTTTTCTGGGCCCTTACTCCATTAATTAACTTTGACAGCCACTCAACTGCGTCGCTATAGCGATACTTCTGCGTCTCGGCCGTAAAAGTGGCACTCTGCTAATATTTTGACAGCAACAGATGTGCCTCAATAGCGAGTCAGTGGTGCTTCAGTGGCACTTCAGTGGAAACTCAAGTATAGAAATGTCAATAGTGGAGTACCATATATAAGGCTATTGAACTGACATTGACGGACGTTTGGTTAGTGAAGTAGCTTTTTTGTACTACAGACGCAGTAATTTTTCAGATGAAGTTCGATAGCGCCTCAGTTTCCAAAATTTGTTAGTGGAGTGCCAAAAGTGTCAAATGACGGCCACTGAAGTATTACAGTATCGATACTGAAGTAATATTGTGGCTAAAATGAATTAGTGGAGTAAGGGCCCAGGTCATCGGTCCACCTAGCTGGGGGGCGTCCTACCGAGACGCGGAACATGACAGTCGGGCTGGCTCACCGATTACATGTTGCTCAGCGAGCAATGGAACGTTCGATGCTGTATCTCTTTGTTACCTTTAACAACATGAGAAGCAGAGAAACATCTAGATATGACAGTTATTGACACATACATATACATTCACGTCCTTCAATCCCTTTCGTAGTGGACAGAAATTTTGAGATAATTATAATTTCTCTTAGGTTAGGTTTCTTTTTAACATGAATATTGAGGTTGTGATCTTATATGGAACATAAGTGACTGGTTGCTAGTCTATCGTCGATTCGATAATTATAATATGATCATTAACAATACCGAAAGATTAAAAGAATCCATTGGGCGATGGGCTAGCAACGTGTCACCATTTTCCCATTATCACAGCACAACCCTGGTGACCTAGGAGATATTATCATGTCTCCAAGGTTCTGTCCACTATACCTATATATGTATGAGTAATCATATAAGACAAACAGTGAAGCCAAATAAAAACGGTACATTAATTCTTGGTATATATATGTACACATGGCTTCTTTTTTTCCTTTTGGGTTTAACATTGACTCCCAAACTAATAATTAATCATCATTAACATAACAAATCAAGGCGTATAGTGTCTTAAAACGGGATATTGGTGACTGGTTACTAGTCCGTTGCTCAATATATATCTTTATACTACTGGTAGGATGTTTTTGTTCGACAAAGAAAACAATAAATACACATAACTTCTATATATCTAAACAATTTTACAATCTATACGCTATCTCACATACACTTTCTACAAGATATTATCTCACTAAAATAACTATTCTATTATGCAAGTAACTTGCATGCAAGTACATACTACATACGCGATACGGTTCACTACCTATCACGTTGGGTGCTGTCTGTCTAGTGATACGCGGGCTTCGAATGACCCATATCGAATGCCTTCGAAATTTCGGAGATGGGCATTCAAGCCTATGACTACCCCGCCATAATAAAAAAGGGAGTGTGTGTACACAAGTCGTGAAGCGTATGTCTGGGACAAATCCTATTCACACTTGCGTGGGGATGCCATGTGCGTTTGGTTCCTTAAATGTAAATGTTATGTTCCTTAAAATTATATATTAATTCTTTTCTCTATTTGTGTCTACTTGTGTCTATTCCGTGCGTTTTTATAATCATTTACCGGACTGGATTACGCGTTTGCCCTTACCTAAATTTAAGACTATAGTTAGAGGCCGACTAGTCCGGGGCGCTTACTACGCGGTCGGGGACTACCTTGCCGATGCTCAGGGTTGGCAATGAGTGCATCTAAGCTACATATATGTGCATAGGAAATTATGTTTTTGTAACTGGCACTGGGCAAAAAATCCTGAAAGCCGGAGTTTTTTGTTGGTTCTTCTCCGAGCCAGGGCTTCCGAACCAACGGTAGAATTTCAATGTAAGAGACAACCAGTGTCAGGCAAATGTTTTGACTTTCAATGAATGTACTGTACATGTACTTATGTTGAATAAAAACAATTGACTTTGACTTTGACTATTTGTGTTACTGCGTCTAGTGTGAATTTTATGTATGTATGTACTTGCATGCAAGTTGCACAATCGAACCGTGGCTTAACTAACTAAACTAATACGGTATATTCTCCCTTAAGAATGCTTGCTTCCTGTACCCCCTCTGCAAGCATTTACCCCACCAAGATCTTTTCGTACACATTTTGACGGGTTTCAGGATGAAACATTTAGTTTGGACGACATTGAAGAACAGTTTTCCCACCATATTTGACACTGACGTATCGGCTAGCTTTAGACAGGCGCGGAATCTGCAAAATATGAAAATAAAGGGGGTTATACATTTATGTAGAAATCAATTAGATATACATAGTTATAGAGATATTCATTATATAGTATATGTAGACATTATACACTGGATAGATATGTGCAGGGTTCAAATCCAGTAGCAAGTACCAATGGAAATGAAATTAGCTGAATTTAAAGTTTTAATTCCTTTCTACGTGGACAGAACCTTGGAGACCTGAAAATATCTTCTTGATCCGTTATTAGCATAAATTTTGGGATTTTGACGTCATATGCAAAATAGGTGGCATCTTGCTAGCCTATCGCCCAATAGATTCCATATACCCCTAGTCTCTTAGTCACCTCCTAAGACATTCCGTTAGGAACTGCAGCTAGTTAGCATTCTTTTTATAGTATACGAGATATTTTCGCAATAATAATAATAATAGTTTATTAATACATAATAGTTCTTACAGCAGTATTGTCACTTAACTATATGTCATGCAACATTGATAATAAAATTTATAATACATCTTCATACAAAATAATAATTTGTATATTGAGAAGGTAGGAGAAGGAAAACATCGTGAATAAACCTACATATGCCTTTAACAGGTAATACTTTTGATGGCCAGACGATATACCACGTCTCACGTTAGGTGCCAACTATCTGGGGACCAAGTCCACTAACCCTTTTTGCAAAATATCAGTTCAATATCAATTCAGTATCTGTGCAAAGTTGTTCGTAGAAAAAGAAAAGTAACAAATTTCGAAATTTTAAGACGTAATTAGACACTATACTTATCCACTAACAATTTCTCACTGTTACTGAAGTGCTATTGAGCTACGATAGTGCTATAACGCATGAGTATACTTAGGCCCCGGAAGTAATTTTAGCATATGAAATTTTATGTAAAAAACGTATGAAACGTATGAAATTTTAGCATATACTATAATTTTTGTACAAAATCAAACGTATACAAATGCGAAATAATGGGCACTGGTTCCTAGCTCAAAGACCAATAAAATTCAAGAAGTCCTAGTTAAAGAAAGAAATAAAGAAAGAAAAACATTTATTCACTGCTAAACATTTATCACACTATTATATACAAACTTTGACACAACAACAATACATATAAGGAGTAAGCACTTGATGTAGTGAAAGTTCTTGAATCGCCTGTTACGACGTACCGAGAAGAAACCAATTTTAAATACTGATAATATAATTTGTTTAACGACCTCCGTGGCGCGATCGGTTCGATTTCTGGTAGAAGCACAGTTAAGAATTACGCTTTCCTACTGCTTTCCAGTCTGGTCGTTGATTATATATGCTATATATGTATTTATCTATGCATAATAAGTATATATTTCTTAAATATACGTTGACTAGTACCTTTAACTCAAGTCTTAAATTAAACCAAGAGGCTAGTTGAATTGGAGTAATAATGTCCAAATATTATTATTAAATACTACGACGGATGGATAAACACTCACAACTACATAATGCGTATGTTATCGCAGAATTTTCAATAAAAAAAGACAATATTTTTTAGCATACGCCGCCATCTTTTCTGCATTTTAGCGCCATTTTAATGACACTTCCGGGTCCGCTAATAAAATAATCGAATGACTATCACAGATGTGGACGTCATAAATCCATGCAGTTATGAGTTCGTAAAATAGTCATAATTCAGAGACTATTAAATGAATGCTTATACTCATGTCCTTTTATCTTAAGGGTGGACAGAACTCAGTATCACGTAATTTGCTCTGTTAAATTTATTATTACTATTAGGGTTGTGCTGGTTTCAATTTAAAATATAAACTAGTGACCCGCTCCGGTTTCGCACGGGTATAAAATATATAGCCTACTCCACTATTACATAGTGACATAGAGACAATGACATAGGGACAGAGAAAGCGACTTTGTTTTATACTATATAGTGAAGATCTATCACTTAACTCAATAAATGCGTGAATCAGTACCATACATTCAGATTTCTATTCTTTTATCGTAAATAATATTAGGCTTGTGATGGCATTTATTTAGAACATGTGATACGTTTCTAGCCCATCGCCTGATAATTTCAATAAACACTTAGTCCCTTAATGACGTTTTACGATATGTAGGGAAGAAATAAAAGCAAGTTCCATATGAAACATATTATAAACGCATTCCAAAGGTTTCCATCTCCGCAACTGCGAAGGTAGTAATTCCATGGACACCTCGAACCCACATGTTGACCAGATAGTCAGTACTCAATGTGACAGGTGGTAAGCCATTTTCCATTTACAAGCACTAACTATTACCTGGAACAGGTCGGTTTCCTCGCGATGTTTTCTATCACCGCATAACTCGATGCATTTCGTAAATGTGTTTTTATTTCGAAAATGTACATAGAAACTCTATACAATATAGTGTATTATATATAAATAAATATTGCCAACAAAGTACATTATCAAAAAGAACCCTAATTGCGCAATTTATCCCCTAGATGGCAATAAGATGGCGATACAAGCTTAGAGAAAAGCTGACTGAAGCTCCAGTGATTTTCACCTACGTCCCTTTGTATGCTATTTGTAGGATTGGGGCCCAGGAGTACAGAGTCGATATTTGTATAGAGTAGCCTTTATTTTTGAAACTTGCGATTTGTATTTATATTACGATCTACGATAGAACGTGTTACTGACTTACATTGAGTACTTTTACGTATCGACAATTTCTTTGTTTTAATTAGTACTAACGTAAAAGCGCCGTATACCGACCGACCTCCTGTATCCGACCATTTTGGTTTTTTCCCTCCTAAACTTATAAATTTCACGTTAAAGTTATGAATTTGCGCTCAATTAGTTCATAAATTTATATTACATTATAAGACAAAATTTGGTTTAGATACGTTAACAGCAAATATCTCATTTGACCGAAATCGTCGCAAGGGAATTTTTTTTGACAAATCGGATCCGAAAAAAACATAAATCGGCGTAAACGAAGATCTGGATTATTTTGAAGAAAACTTTGCTTAATTCGTAGTATTTTTGCATCATATCATTTATTGGTTTGTTGAGCACCGTCGATATCAATCAGCAAGTAATCTTTGCGTATTTTATTCAAAATATCAAGCTAATAATAATGGTCGGAATCTGGTCCTCTATAAAATGAGTACGTTCCGAATACCGACCACTCTGGTCGGATACAAGATTTTCGTACTTTGGGAATAAAGCTATTTTTCATTTGTTTGATGAGGTTTGAGATTATTTCATGTTAACTTTCCTGCTCTTAAGACTATTCTTATTTTAAAGACCTGTATCCGACCAATACTAACTATTATAGTTTTTTTGTAAAAAGTGTCTAAACTTTGACTTTTAATTCTCAATACGTATCATTACGTCTAACATTGAATGTTTTGAATGCTTACTAATTAGTCATTTTAAACAGATTTAATTACTTTTTTGCTATATTGTTATATTAGTCAAGTGTCAATAAAGTAAAAAAGTACTTAAAATATGTAGATATGTTAAAATTTAAAATTTTATTACGAAATAATATGATTGGTCGGAATCGGGACACGATTTAATCACCATGTACCGGTATCCGTCCAACTCAAGAACCTTTGGTTTCTTAGTACATGGATCAGTCTGCATGTGTAAGTTTCAGGTGTTCAGTGCATACTCGTACATCTATTATATATATATATATATATATATATATATTAACCCCTGTACTTCCCTAACGGTAGTAGGTAGGGATATGCTATTGTTCGCCACCTTGAACGATCCTCATAAAGATCTCGTGTGTCTTCTGTTCCTTTCCCTATGTAAACCCACTTTGAGAAGATCATATTTAGATCAGCATAACTTCTACGTGGCCTGCCTCATCCAGCGCTACCAATCTAGGTTTTGTAAATATTTTCGTAGCCTAGCTTTCATGCATCCTCTCCATTTGCCTAAACAACCTTAACATTCTTTTTGATATTTTCACCATCTTCTTTAATACGGCATTATTCACGCCTTCATTTATTGCCTTACCCTATCACATAATCTTCTATTATGTACATATTTTGTTAGGAACCTGATCTGTATTGCATTATGCTACCGTGATACTTTTTCCAAACCCAACATTCAGTACCATATATAAAAGTAGGAACCAGAACGGCGTTTTTAATCCACTCTCAACCAGCGACCAGTCATCAAACTATCTTAACCCCGTTTGTCATATTTCCCTATTTCAGTCTCTTCCCCGCTCTATATGACCTTCACCATATCTAGTCAACATACTTGCCAAATATACCAGATTCTCACTTTTTTACTTGTTCCACTTCCTGATCGTTCACTTCTTATAGAGATTCTGACATACTATCCTGTCTTTCTAAAGCATTCATGATAATCAACATACGCTTTGCTAATGGGATGAGCAGAGACTATCGATCGTCGCCTTGAACGATCCTGACAATCTCTCTGGCTTCGTTTACGCCTATTTACCGTCTCATACCAGATCTTTTGTTGCCTTGAAAGCGAACAAGGGCAATACAGTATAAGTTTAGGTATGGAGTGACTGTTGGGTTTGGCAGAAGAGAAGGTGACAAAGGCCCTTCAGCTCTCACAAGAGTGTTATTTGTCAGCCACCTGGATGTTTCAAAAAGAGTTCCACAATTGCTTACGCCATGCAACGCTCTAGTTTCAATTCCACTCCATGACCATCATAAAAAGCTGGTTTTTAGGCCTACGGCAATGAATGTTCTTCTCGACCCTACATATCAAGTCAATTTATAATGAGAGAGGGACTACGCCACTTTGGTACTGACGCTGGTCTATGTGTTAAGCCCGCGACAAATAAATTTTACCTACGAAATATTCACAGCATGATTTGCTTTGTCAACAACAATAAAATATCGAAATTTTTTAAGAAATTTACAAGCAGGTAGCATACTTATTACGGGGTTATATTAAAGGCTTGATTTCTTTCGTTTTGTGAGCATAGAAGGTATTTTAGCAGGCGAGATACGGCTGGTCGGAATCAGGCACCTCAGTGGTCGGAATCAGGAACGTCAGGCGTCAGCCGGTCTGTAAACGGTGCATTCGGTATAAATCAAGTTTTTTGAGTTTGATACCAGATTTAGGTATGAAAAAGGCAAATTTGATATTTTTCTTTGTGATTTTATGAAAGTAAATATCGTAATCTTTTTAAAGAACGTTTTATATTATTATACTTTAAACATTTTCTTTATCTTTTTTGTGATTTACGTATTCAATTCTATCAGTGGTCGGTATACGGCGCTTTTGCGTTATGTTAATTAATATGACGTTAGGTGTACCTATAACCACCGAGAGTGTATGAGATGATGTATGAATGTCAATGAAGCGAAAGTGGTCTGTCAGGATCGGGACAAATGGGGATCCGTGATCTCTGCCTACCCCTCTACAGGGAATCAGGCGTGATGTGTATGTATGTATGTATGTATGTAATTAGTACGAATCCAACTGTACTCATTGAAATACATAATACATACGCTTTTACATAGAAAAGTTTTATACTTCCTACTACAAAATTGACCATATCGTGCTTTATACAAAGTACGATCCCGTTTCATTTTACAAGATATAACTTATTAATTTAACGGTGAGGGAAAACATGGTGAGGAAACCTGCCTATCCCTTGGGATAGGTTATAACCAGTGCGGTATACGGCGATGCGGTTCACTACTTATCACGTTGGGTGCTGTATATCTAGAGAAACGCAGGCTTCGAGGAACCTAACATGCCGTCGAAATTTCGAAGATGGGCACTCAATATGATGGGCCTTTGACTATGCCACCACAATAAAAAGGGAGTGTGTATACACAAGTCGTGAAGCGTATGTATGAATGTATGTTTACAAGAAAACGGGACTTCGAGTAACAAAGATTAATACTGTGTTTATAAAATATACGCTATAAGTCCCGTTTTGTTGTAAAATAGAGTGGTCATTGAAATAATTTTATAGAAAAGTATAAATATTTTACATAATACATTTTTATGGCCCAATTAAACATATGACGCCATATTGAAAATGTAAAACGTTAGAAGTTCCTATAAAACCTATAATGTTGCCTCTGGAAGAAAAGAAATTAAGAAAAGTGTGGGAAACAGTAATTTCATTAAAATATTAAAGAATTACCTAGTCAATAAATGTTATAATGGTCTGTGTTTTGTTAACGTAATCTTGTATAAGCTTACTATATTTAATGATTATAAAGTTTTTAAGATATATAAACGTTATTTTTAAGAATAGTTTTCAAGATATTCAAATATAATTGATGTTGTTCATGAATGAATAAATATAAATAAATGCCATTGATATAGAATTGTAAAAGAATTATTACATTATCAACCAATAAATTCCAATACCCACCGAGAATCGAACCCTGTACCGCATTACCACGTCGTCAGAGGTAGAGTTAGTATTGGTTACTCTGTGAGCATATTGAGTCTGTGCCGGAGTAAACGTATTTGTTCTTTTCCGCTTCATTTGCCAAACTTGCGGTCACTTATCGCTTAATACTAGGGAGGAGACGATGTAGTACTTTTATATGGATTATCGATAAGAATGTTCTTTATTTTATACATGTTTAGATAAGTAATATTATTTCATGACATATTATATGCTTTTATTTCGAGTAAGTCTTAATTTTTTTATAATTATATAATTGCTTTGTTACTTAGAATATCGTACCAGTTGATTAAGTGCAATAAAATTTTATTTAGTAGAGTTTGGTGTTATATAACTATTTTATAATAAATATACTAACAAGTTGCCCCTCTTTTGAGCGTGTATTATGAGACGATTAATTTATAAGTGTGTTCAGAGGACTTATATCATAGTTACGTGTACAATAGGTACCAATATAGAGAATACTGTTTAATATTTTTCTCTTTTTATTATGAATTGGCAGAAGAAAGTTTTATTAAAAACTCCAGTAGAAAAGCCAAAATCTATTATAGGAATAGTTTCCAATAGCCAAATTTTTTGCAATTCTTCGACACAAAAATTATTTACTTGTTAAAAAAAAAATCATGCATTTAATTGTACATCCTTACAGGTGCAACCATGATGCAATTGCAAATAATTATAAATTCTGTACAATAATGAAAATGCTTACATATGTACATGCCTATATACATTCACGTCCTTTAATCCCTTTCTAGGTTGACAGAACATAGGAAACATAATATCCCCTAGGCTTAAACACATAATTGGGGTTTTGTACATAGATATACATTCAGATTATTTTATAATTTCTCTCTATAATTTCGATCATTTAAATCTATCGATACAGGTCTGCACATGTCCCTTCCCTAGCCCTTAGAGGTAAAGTGGCTTAGTTACTCAAGAATCGGACCATGCGGGTTTCCTCGTAGAGAAATAACTAAATAAAAAGTTAACAACCACCTAAATCAATGCTTACGTCGCTAATCCTGAAAGGGGTAGATAGAAGCTAGGGAAAAGCGTGTTTTAAGTAACGTGGTTCCAGTGTAAATAGAATAAGAGGTGACCTAACACTATTATGGGCGACGGACTAGCAATCTGTCACTAAAAAACATACATATACATTCACGTCTTTCAATCACTTTATACATCGCAGATTAAGTATCTCCTAGATCACTTTTTAGCATGAATATTGGGATTGTGATGACGTGTTATGGAACATTGGTGACATGTTGTTAGCCCATCGCTTAACTAGTTATTCTATGTTTTTAACTCCTAGTCCCTTGTCCCCTACGACACGCCGGAAAGAACGACAGCTAGAAAGCATTCTTTATAAGTCCTAGTCTAGCACTGGACGAGACTTAAATCACTACATAGTATAAAACAAAGTCGCTTTCTCTATCCCTATGTCCCTTTGTATGCTTAAATCTTTGAAACTACGCAACGGATTTGAATGCGGTTTCTTTTAATAGATAGAGTGATTCAAGAGGAAGGTTTATATGTATAACAACATCCATTAAATAGTGGAGTCGGCTATATATTTTATACCCATGCGAAGCCGGAGCGGGTCGCTAGTATATAATAAAACTTAATCACATTCAAGAATACATACAATCATACTCATTACGTCTGATTTCCTGTAGAGATAAACTAACCCAGGAGGGAATATCGTGTCTCCGAGGTTCTGTCCACCCTGAATGTATATGTGTACACGTATAAATACATACATATATTCACGCCTCTAGATCCCTAAGGTGATCGCCACCTGGAATGATCTTGACAAATAAATGTATATGTGTGAGGTGCTTTACTCTTATTCAATATTTTCACCAAGTAGGTTAAGGATCTTCCAAAAAGTATCCATATACAACCTCGTTTTCTTTCACCTTTTTGAGTTCGGATGCGTTTGTCGTTTCTTTGCCATTGCGTCAAGTAATGGCGCGAATATTCCAAACCTATATATATTGTAGGAAGTATTCAACTTCATTTTTTTTGTAATATTTAACTGATTTATTATTGAAAAAGGGTGACGTTAGAAGTACCTATAACCACCGAGTGTGTATGAGTATCAATGAAGCAAATGTGGGATAGACGGGGATCCGTGATCTCTGCCTGCCCCTCTACTTGGAATCACCGTGATGTGTGTGTATGTATGTATTACTAAATAATTTGTATCTCTCACTGTTGTTCCATATAACATCACGTCCCCAACATTCATGCTAAAAAGTGACCTAGGATAATATTATTATGTTTCTAAGATTCAGTCCACTCCGAAAGGGATTAAAGAACGTGAATATACATACGTATTTGGGAGCTTGATAGAATGTAAACTAGTTAACTTTCTGCTCGGCGTATCGTTGGTATATACTTTAATCAATTCATATAGACTGTATTTAAATTCTATGTGTTTTTTCTCAATTTAATCTCAAGAAGGTAATATCGACAGTCGTCAATGGTTTATTTTAATTATTATTTTATTTATTGACAAATATTTATTTTCGGCTGAATATTTAGTCAATTGCGATGCCAAACTGGATAAATATGATCGCTTTGGGATTATATTTGGATCCTCAACTGGACCGAACCGAAGAACAAGGAAGTGAAGAATTGGTGTTCAATCTCGTTTTTCTTCGGTTGTAGCGGCTGGCGGCGTATGTATAACCACGCCGTGGGATCAGTGTTTGTATTTTAGCCGACATAACCTTAGTGGTGAATGACATATTAAAGAATATTAAAAATTACATAAAATCAAATGTTTTTATTCAACATAAGTACAAGTACAGTCCATTCATTGAAAGTCAAAACATTTGCCTGACACTGGTTGTCTCTTGGCATTGAAATTCTAGCGTTGGTTCGGAAGCCCTGGCTTGGAGAAGAACCAACAAGAAGCTCAGGCTTTCAGATTTTTTTGCCCAGTTCCAGTTACAAAAACAAAAAATACAGAAACATATTGTTTTTACACATATAGCTTAGATGCACTCGTTGCCAACCCTGAGCATCGGCAAGGTAGTCTCCGACCGCGTAGTAAGCGCCCCGGACTAGTCGGTCTCTAACTACAGTCTTAAATTTATGTAAGGACAATCGCGTATTAAAAAATAATATGTCGTGACTCAATTTGATACGAGTATTAAGATTTTAGTCTAAACTTGAGACAATAGTTATCAACTTATCAATGTACAATTGAATTGAATAGAAAGTTGTATTGTTCGCCATTTTAATTTCATTGTCTTTCTAATCTCATAATGACTGGTTGGTTCTTACTAACATCACGACTTTGTTAGGGTACAATAGTGACAGTTTCTATTTGAAAATGACAACTTTTGCATATGATAGTTTTTATTAGTCAAAGATGATATTCAATATGAGCTTCTACGTAGTGTAAGGAACAGAAGAGCATGTATGAGAAGGTTAATGGGTGTGAGTGGAGCAAGAGATTTGTCAGGATCGTTCCAAGTGGCGATCGATGCTGATAAATATCTCTAGCTGTGAATGATCACACACATTAACCTTCTCATACATGCTAATTCTGATATGTTTTTATACATACTCGTAAAAAATTCGCGATCTTTCATTAATTATAGAGTATACATACGCTTACGTCTTTCATCTAGCTTGGGGTAAACAGAACCTCGGAGATCGAATATATTTAATATTAGGATAATACCGCCGGGGTTGAAATGGCATTAATAAAATAATCAATCGCCCAATAGATTCCATTAAGTATATTGTCTACTGCCTCGTGCTAGTATGGGACGTTAAAAGAATGTAAACAAGCTGCTGTTCTTTCCGGCATTCGAGGTGACTAAGGGATTAGGGGCAAATGTAATCTGTTCGCAGATGGGCTAGCAATCTATCACCAATATTCCATGTAACATAACAATCGCAATATTCATGCTATATACCTTGGAGGTATTATCTTCTACGGGATATATACTATTAAGGGATTACAGGACATTAATGTATATGTATGTGAAAATTGGACTTTTGATAGCTTCCTACGATATTCCGAGAAGAAATGCAGCTATTTAGCATTCTTTTTACGTTCCAGACTAGCAAGGGAAATTTCTTTCCTTTTCAATAACTAACGTAAACTAGAACAACTTTACCATAATGTCAACTTACTTTTTACCTATGAATTCTTTCCACCCTATTAGGGTGTGGTCGTGAGGAATCCAATTAATGCCTTTCTAATGCACTTGGACACGAGTTCTTCGAAGTGTTTACATAGATGGCGCTAAGGAAACTAGAATAGTGAGACTGGGGCGGAGGTTGATTCTACTTTTAACTAATAATAATATACATACACATCACGCCCGTTTGCCTGTCATAGATCACGGATCCATATCTGTCCCACTGAAAAACCACTTTCACTTCACTCATATACCTACTCACACAATCGGCGGTTATAGGTACTTGTAACGTCACCCTTATTCAATTACTCTTCACACCTCTACGTCCCTAACGGGACAGGATCGCAAACTGGAACGATCCTGACACATCTCTCTTGTTTCACTCACGCCCATTAACCTTCTCATACTTGCTTTTCTGTTCTACTTCATATCAAACAAGCTTTCCAAATTTTTAAGATAGGCACTGAAGCCTCTGACCATCCCGCCACAATAAAAAGGGACTGTTTATACAAGTTATGAAGCGTATGTATGTATAAATGTCCGAAACCGTGAAATCACCTCTCTCCTACTCTACTCCGTAACCACAATTGTTTTTTTCTTTTTTAAGTGATATTCTTAATATTTACGATGTTGAAAAATAAGTTAGGAAACCTGCCTGTTCCCCGAACAGGTAATAGTTAGTGCTTGTAAATGGCGACATGGCTTACCACCTGTCACATTGAGCACTGATTACCTGGTCAACACGTGGGTTCAAGGTGGCCATAGATTTACTGCCTTCGCTATTGCGGAGATGGAAACCTTTGAATCTCTGACTACCCCGCAAGGGTTAATTATCGTGGACGCGTTAGTTGTTGTTATATTTCAATAAAAAAATCAGCCTGTCAGTCCACTACTGGACGTAGGCCTCCCCAAGAGTACGCCACAAAACACGATCATTCGTGGCCCTCAGCCAACCACTACCAGCGACCTTTTTCAGGTCATCGGTCCATCTAGCAGGGGGGCGTCCTACACTACGTTTACCTAGGCGCGACCTCCATTCGAGAACCACTTTACTCCAACGGAGCGGTTATTATATTTTCGGAGCGGTTATTATATTTATAATCCTAATATTGACAAAAATAGTTTTTATTCAGCGATCGTGAAACATAATATTTTACAATTACCTATTTAAAGAATCAGCCTAGAAACCGTCCCGTGCCATAGACAACCAACCGGCTAGCGCGCCAAAACAGACAGCTGTCACTGGGCTTCCGCCATCTTTCTTTACGAGCGCTATCGGAGCACGCTTGGCGGATTTTAATATATTGCTTAAATACGGAAAAGGTGACAATATTATAAATTATGGAGGGCAAATGGGAGGGACCGCCTTTGTTGGGATTGAGATAACTATTCTGTTAATCCGAGTGGAAATGCGGCTGAATGGTTGGTGGCTGTTGTCATCAATCATTGATTTGTTTGTTATATACGTAGTTTAGGAATGTATCTTGTTGGTATTGGTGTTGGAAAAGGTGTTATATTTGTGGCTAACTGGAGTATTAAAATAGCTGTTTTTTCCATAGGTTATTGCGTGTTAGGAAAGAACAAATATGAAATAAAAATATTTATTAATTAAATAAATTTAAATATCGATAACAGGCAACAGCGCTACAATTAACGCAAAAGAGCTAGCCATATACATACAATCACGTCGATCCTTTCGGGATGGACAGAACCGAAACGACAATATCTACGCTCATTTTTTGGTATGAATATTGGGGCTGTGAGGTATCTTCGTGAGGAGTTCCCCGAACAGGTAATAGTACTTGTAAATGGCGACATGGCTTACCACCTGTCACATTGAGTACTGCCTGTCTAGTCAACACGTGGGTTCGAGGTGTCCATAGAATTACTACCTTCGCAATTGCGGAGATGGACACCTGAAGCTGTAACCCCGCAAGGTTTAATGGTCGTGAACGCGTTTGTCTTGTTTATATCGGCCCCTATATAAGTTTGGGGCATAATACGCCGTCCAACTCTACCTTCCATTTTGACTTTATAGATTTCCCTCCTTTCATCCATCCGCTCCATGTGCTTATACCACCGCAACCTACCTTTAATATTGAAAGACTAAGCCCTGATAAAAGAACTAGGCATTCCTCACGATGTTTTCGCTCGCTGATTTAACAGGCTTCTGACAACTCCCTATATTCCCCTAAACAGGCATGGGACATAAAAAAGGGACACTTTTTATGTGACGCCATGTGGACAAGAGATTATCGATAAGGCAGATTAAATAGTCAATACTTAACACGTTTAGGTCAAGTTTAGATAAGGGTTATTGATAGATAACCTTTTTTAGTTCGGAAAGGGTGAATGGTTTGATGCTTAAAACCATTCTGTCACAGTTATTTTTAAACACTCGCGATTTATACTCATTTTATTAACCATGTGAGACCGGGTCATATCACGATAAATTAATAAAGATATTTGATTACCTTTATTTTGCCCGACGTTTCGACCCAGTTGCATAGGCCGTGGTCGCGGGAAGACTAAAGTCGGGCAAAATAAAGGTAATCAGATATCTTTATTAATTTATCATGATATGACCCGGTCTCTTATAGTAAACACTCTGTCACATTATTTAAAAAAGTGATTATTTACATGTGAACGCATAAAAAGGTGCATCCTACTTATAAATACATGTATTTTCACGTTTTTAATACCTTTGGGGTGGACAGAACTTCGGAGACATTACATCTTCTTGGTTACAGTGAGTATTCACTAGGTTATAATTAAGATATAAAAGTATTGATATAGAATATTAATGATAGGTTGTTTGCTCATCGTTCAATAGATCCCGTGGACCTCTAGTCCCTTATTCGCCTCCTATGACATGCAGGGAAGAACGGCAGCTATTTAGGATTCTTTTATTACATATAGCACGGAAGTATGTTTTAAATTATTAATGATTAAACATATATAGTATATTATACTATAAATGATATTTGTTTTTGTCTTTTGTTTATTCATTCCTTTATTAGCAATCTATAATTTTCATATTATTATAATTACTATTGCGTTTCAATTTAATTTTTTCGTATATCCGTTATCACGAATTATATTGGCTATATACATATTATACTAGCGACCCGCTCCGGCTTCGCACTTCTGGTTATTTAATGGATATTATTATACATATAAACCTTCCTCTTGAATCTATTAAAAAAACCGCATCAATATCCGTTGCGTAGTTTCAAAGATTTAAGCATACAAAGGGACATAGAGACAGAGAAAGCGACTTTGTTTTATACCATGTAGTGATTAGTTAAAGTTCTTTATAAACTAGAATAAAATTTACTATCGTTTCTTTTACTGACTTCTTTGACGACCTCCGCGGCGCGATTGGTAAACCACCGGAACGCTAATCGTGAGGTTCCGGGTTTGATTCCCGGTGGAGGCAGAGTTGAGAACTACGCTTTCTTCTTCTTTCCAGTCTGGTTGTTGATTATATATGCTATATACATATGTATTTAGCTATGTATAATTTGTATATATTTCTTATATATACATTAACTAGTACCCTTAACACAAGTCTTAAATGAACTTACCAAGGGGCTAGTTCAATTGGTGTAATAGTGTCCTAATTATTATTATTTTACTGTCATTATAAGACTGCAATAGCTTAAATAATGATGACAGTATCATAAATATATTGTTATATTATTAAATAATTTAAATCGCATCCTTATTATGTAAGAATTATATGTACGATAAGCTGTAATTGTAGATATAAATAAATGAAATAAGTAACCTATGCCCCGTAATAATCTGTGACGTAAAAATAATGTTAACTAGCTGCCGTTCTTACCGGCATGTCGTAAGAGGCGACTAAGGAACTAGGGGTAAAAGTATTCTAATATGCGGTGGTTTAGCAACCTATCACCAATGTTCCGTATGGCATACAACCTAAATAATCAAAAGAAAAAGACAAATGCCTTCACGACCGTTAACCCTTGCGGGGTAGTTAGAGATTCAGGTATCCATCTCCACAATCGCGAAGGTAGTAATTCTATGGCAACCTCCAATCCACGTGTTGACAAGATAGTAATCCAAAAATAATAACCCAAATAATCATATTCAAAAATGACCTAGCAAATATTATCATTTCTCCGAAGTTGTGTCCACCCCGAAAGGGATTAAATTACGTCAATGTATGTAAATGTAAGTACAAGCGACCTGTCAATGTCACTCTATGACAAGTCAAGATCTGTCATAGACAATCTGAGATGACTTCTTCTAGCGGAGCAAGGAGAGCGCTCATTCAGCCAGTGCGGTGGCGTGAACGCAGTAATTTATGACACCCAATTAGAAGACGCATCGATTGTATCGCACCGAACCTCTACGGAGATTTTAATTGTGTCATAGACTACGGAACAGGGTGGGGTGTAGAGAATGTGTGTTTTATTTATTTAAAAATTAATTTTCGACTTTAATTATTGAACTTTATTTGGATGGTATAAGTAATTCGATTAATTTGGTGTGTTACTTGTATGTGGACTAGCAAAATTAAGCTCTATACAGATAAGAGAAACATTTTTATTTGTTACAACAATTTAAGGTTAAATGTGTCCGGTACCTATCTAGGATTTAAATGAGTAGTTGACTAGCTTATTAATAAAAGTTTTATTTATCGTAAACAGAATTAAATTGAATTTATTAGGTGATCAGCTAGCAACTATTCATCTAAATTTCATAATAAAGCTATCTATATATATAGTTATGCTTAAGGTGAATATAGATATAATGTCTCTAATGAGCTTCCTAAAGAAAGGAAAGGTCATGAGTGTATGTACTTTTTATGATTTTGACTACATAACGGTCAGGGAAAAAACATGAGGACATGGAACATGAGAACCCATCTCTCGGGATAGGTAATAGCCAGTGCCTATATAAGGCGATAAGGTTTACTGCCTATCACGTTGGGTGCTGTCTATCTAGTGAAACGCGGGCTTCGAGGTCCTGCGGGTTAGACATGTTTCCTCACGATGTTTTCCCTCACCGTTAGATAAGTCCCGTTAGTTATTAATCAAGTATATAGAGCATATACTTATGAAGCTTTTAAAATAATCATTGAAGTCGTCTCCACACCACTGCCTGTCCCAATCAGAACACTGATCACGTATCATAAAGAGTGGACGGACACTTTAATTTCCACTTTATTTCAGTTCCTCAGCCATTTATATTTATTCGGCCCTTTCCTAATCTAAGAAGGAATTTAACATCTATGCCTCAATGTAGAGTATAAAAAGATCATCCTTATTTGATATTTAACAAAAAGACAAACGCGTTCATGATCATTAACACTTAGGTATTCAGAGGTTCAGTTGTCCATCTCCGCAATTCCGAAGGTAGTATATGGCCACCTTGAACTTACGATTATTTGATACTTAGTTATAAAATATACTATTTTTTGAAAAGGGTTGTTTTCCCTTTTTAAAATATATAACATAATAATGTATACAAGTCGTGGAGCGTATATTATATCCCATCCATCACACTCCCTATTTTGTCAGAGTCAGAGGATTGAGTGTGCCCATCTTCGAAATTTCGAAGGCATTAGGTATGAGCCACTTAAAGCCCGCGATTCATTAGATAGATAGAACCCAATGTTATAGGTATTGAGCGTATCGCCGTATACAGGCACTGCCTATTAGGTAGCTTTCCTCGCCGAGGGCCAAGGTTTGATTCTCGGTTGAGGCATGTACCATTGAAATTTAATAAAATGTGTTTTTCATTTACTTCCTCAGTAGGCTACAGCCGCTATATTAAAAGTATAACACGGGTATAAAATATTACGGATATCCATTATAACTAAAACATGTGTGGAGTAGTCACTTTAATAAAAATATCTTCCTTACATTACGAAGGAAGTAAGATTGGTTTACAAAAATTTCAATCTTTAGGTTTTTGTAGCATGAAGGATTTTGTATCAAGTTTTAAAACGATTATTTGAAATATTGTATTTCTCACCGTTAGGCAAATTTTCGATAGATATTCATACTTACGCATATGTACCCAGGTATATAAATAGAAAAAACACACTTACCTTCATACTTTTGCAAATATTAACAAAAAAATAGAAACCATAACCAACAGATGTCGTTAGTTCATTAAAAAAAAGAAAAACCAACATTAGTATTTTTAAACCAAACCTTTCATCACAGCGACAGTGCATCAGCGTATTCAGCCGCCAATTGTACAATCCATATTTCTTCTCCATTCCGCCAATCCAGAAGGGACATCTCAGGTCATGGATTCTACAGCATCTATCCGTCCTTGAATACCCTCCCAAATCCGCGTATTTAGTAGCCGAATACCCCTTGCCACACCATTTAGTGCCTGGCACTCTGAATATATCCATGACATCGCGCTTCGATCTGTCAAACGTCAACGTGACAGCTAAAGTGTAATGGCGGCGTTTGAATGAAATTCCATCCGTTGTTGATTTATTAGTTATTAAACGAACGCGGTGTAGTGACGTTTTGTAATCTTTGGATTTATTTTCTAGTGCCGTCTCGCTTTTCACCATAAACTTGACCACCAACACGCCCTTTCTGTTATTACCGTTTTATGTACATTAGCGGAATAACGACATAATTGCCTTCTAAGAGGAAATGGCGTAATAAAACTATAAATCAACGAATCTTCGACGGGGTTCAATTATGTTTTATTTGGTTGCCTAATGGTTATTGAAAGGTTCTCTCGATGGCTTTATGATATAGATCCTGGTAGGCTAATAAAAAAAAACAAACAAAAAAAACCCAACACCAAACAAAAAAATTACCAATTGTAGATAATTTGTAAAGAGTAAGAAAGGAAATGTATAGAGAAACAGTAAGTACCCAAAAACGCATAGTTGAAAGCAAAAAGTCTATATCAAAAGGTTAGTCACGAAAAACTTTTACCGTGTCAAGATCAAAGCAACTAACAAGTTCCCAAGACATTGCGTAATAGCTAAGGCAACCCTATGATCAATAATGTGGCTGTTACTAATGTAAAATAAAAACATTTTGCCTTTGAAATTTGATAATGTTTAACTGTTGATCGTTTACTCGGTATTTTTTAAGACAAACTTACCTTATACCCAAGAAAAGTTAAAACTTACATATAAGAATATAGTAATTAACTAGATTACTTCATAGATTTATTAATCTATTTTAATTGTACTTCAACAGTATTAGTACTCATACGTGCGTCATTTACATCCCATTGCATAAAATGCAAGCCACAAAACTGATCACAGATCACTATCCCAAGACAGAACAGAAGAATAGAAAGAAGAAAAACAAAAGAAGACAACACAAAAAAAAGACAAACAGAAAAACCAAAACCCAAAAGAACAAATGAACTAAAAAAGAAAAACTAACCTCCTATCACACCGGCAGTGAGACAACGTGAATGGTCGGAAGTTGAAGTACCCAAACTTCCTTTTAAACGCGCCGATGTTCATTCTACAGTTGTCGTGGGCCCTACAGCACTTGTCTTCGTTGGCGTCTATTCCCAACTCGTCGTATCTTTCTGCTAACTGACCAGCACCACACCATTTGGTTCCAGGTACTATGAAGTTCTCTCGGAGTGACCGACGGGACCTGGTATTGGGTAGATCAAAAATAAAATGGCGACTGGAAAGCGTAAAGAACGAGGGTAGCTTGAATTATCGAGTGGGATTTTATGACTATTTAGTGATGAAATCAGTTTTGGGATGGACATAGGCAATGGTCGAGTTATATAACACATACAGTTCTTTGCTATGTTTGAACGATTGATTCTACGTTACGATTAATTTACGTGTTGTTAAAGACTAAGTAAAAAAACTACAAGAGTATGATTAGGTACAACCGATAAATTGTTTTAAAATAGGAAGTTAGATTTGCTTAGAGCTTTTGATAAAATGTAGATAGAGAAGTTATAATAAAGTTGTAATATTACAAGTCTCCAAGGATGATTTTGGATTCTTAGTAAGAATAATTCGTTTTTTAATTTTTGTGCGAAAACTTCATCATAATTTTTTTTGTTAATTTAATAACATACTACAAAGTTTGTGTCTTGCGCAAAATCATAATGTAAATACCAAATTATACATGAATAATAATGTAACCGTTCTTAAAGGTAATAGTAAAAAATATGAAATTTTCAATAAACAAAGTAAATAAGACATAAAGAATAGATAGTTGGGCACTTCTGTAAATAAGAACGAACAACCTATATATCAACAATACTGCAATAAAACTTTAATAACCATTTCCTAACCCATAGTCTATTGTGTGGGTTTTAGTGACACGAATAAATGTGATCAACGTTTATGGTGAAAGCAAGAGATGGGATTCAAATGGAGAAGTACTACACTGCACAGCGTTGAGGTTTTTGCACGTGGGACATATAAGAGATAGTTTATGACTATATACAGTGGAGCCCATTAAATAAACCAACACTTATTATATCAAAGTAAGTAAGATTTACAAAATGATAAAAAAGAGTTTACTTTAATTATTTTGATATTACAATGTATATTAATTGATTGGCTCGACTGTACTTAATAAGTGGATTTTAATGAAAATCAGTTACATATAACTTTGAAAAACGTCTGATTCTAACATATAAGTTAAGAAATGAAAAACAGATAAAATTCATAAATCTTAGATTTATAGTACAAATACGTATTTGAGAATTACTGAGTTATGAAATAGCTTGTGAATTGAAAAGAGAACCTACCGGATGGAATTTCATTTGAAAGAGCAAAAAGTCGATAAAAGAAAACATAATTAGCAAGATTTTTGGGCGATTATTTATGAAGTATCCTCATTTTGACCAAGGGAAACCAGATCTACTTAGAACATCGTGTTGCACCCACGTCTTCAAATATTGGAAAGAAACTTTAAGTACTCGCCCAGAAGTCAAGTCAATGAAAAATACCACATATCTGGTCTCTTACGATAAGATTAAAGGAAAATAGCAACATATGTCATATAATATCGGTACGAGTATTTAAACTTCTATAGTTACATACACATCACGGTCTTTACTTACAGAGTAATCCTAAATTTACTGATCCTACCAAAAATCTTGCTAATTAATAGAAGTTTAATGAAAGTTACCTTATTTAAAAACATTACCTGCTAAGTTCATGTTCAGTAACTTTATTCTTGTGTTCCATCATATATTTAAGTTCTTCATGTCGTTGTAAGCATTCATCTTTAAGTTTCTCATAGTCAAACCACGTTGCAATTCTAGTTGGCAACACATCATCTGTCCTTAGTATTTGGAAGGTAATATTCTTGTAGTTTCTATAGAATTTCTCTTCTTCTTCATTGCCTGTAGTGTCCTTATAAAGTATATTTACATTCTGCTCTTCTAATGCTGTGTTTAGTTCTGTTCTTAAGGTTTTCAAGAAGTTTCTAACCGCTTTCGCTTGCGTTAGGTATTCACAGTCCTGGATTCGGCCATCTTGTGAATAAATGACTTGGACAAGATGGCGGCCATCTGTCAGTTGGCGTAATGTTAGACCGTGTCTGGAAACAATAAAAAGGGAATATTTAAATTAATTTAATACTAATGAATACCTAGATATTAATGATTGATACGAGTTCGATCAATACCTATTCTTTAGTAGCAATAGTCAGCGCCTGACATGGAACATAATGTG
Organism: Leucoptera coffeella; assembly: GCA_030578115.1. Lineage (NCBI taxonomy): Eukaryota > Metazoa > Arthropoda > Insecta > Lepidoptera > Lyonetiidae > Leucoptera > Leucoptera coffeella. The sequence goes on from JAMBLF010000735.1 coordinate 200,014, forward strand.
TACTCTCAAATGATTAGGAAAGATCACGTGACATAGCGATAGCGCATCTGAATATAAGGTAAATTATGTTTTTTTCCTACTTTAAGTGATCATTCTAATTAAAAGTGGGTTCCACTAGAAGCAGATGAGAGAAGCTAGAAACGCAATCCTCTGCCTATCCCGCAAGTACACATTCGATTTCTTTTTTAATACACGAAATGGCTTGTCATAATCTTAATGACACAATATCCCATCGGTCACCTTTAGGATAACTTTCTGCTGTAAAGGGTTTCAAAACTATGTTTATTTGTAAAGACAAATCGTCGTAGCTCAGTAATACGACGTAGCTCAGTTGTTTGGGGCTAGACTCTGTATCAGTGGGTACAGGGTTCTAATCCCGCTTGAGCTTGTACCAATGGAAATGAGGTTTATTGGATTCCAATGTACATTATCGTAATAAAAATACATTTACGAAATGCATCGAATAGTACAGTGAAGGAAACCAACCTGAGGAAACCTACCTGTTCCCCGAAAAGGTATTAGTGCTTGTTAATGGCGAAATGGCTCACCACCTGTCACATCGAGTACTGACTATCTGATCAACACGTGGGTTCATATAATTACATAGAATTACTACCTTCGCAATTGCGGAGATGGATATCCGAACCTCTTCCAAGGGTTAATGATCGTGAACAAGTTTTTGTTTTAAATAGAACCATGTAGACACGACAGTGTTTTTTGGTCTCCTTTTAGCATAAATATTGGGAGTTTGCCTTCCTTGTTTTTTATTCGTAAAGCCAATGCTTTTGTATACCAAATAAACAATCCAAACAGCTTTCTCATTACCGTATGTGGAAGGAATAAATCGCAGAGCCTCACTCAGCCCCGCCCTGATCGTGTTCCACCATAACCGAAACGAATCGAAGAGTATTTTGGGATACTTTATCGGGTATTAAGAAAAATATTGGGGATAATAGGGCTTCAGATGTATTGTAAAGTAATCGTTGATTATTTAAGTATAACTATAAAATATAACCGAACAAAAGACCTTTAAAAAGGTAGTGCACTGCTTCTGTGGTAGGCAAAACATTTTATCGATGTAAAATGATAAATTTTAGGCAAAGAAGTATACTTTCCCAAAAAAAGTTTAAAAGGTTATGTGTGTATTATAGTTTAAAACGGTTATGTAGGGATTAGCTTAAAAAACGTATGACGTTATAAGTATGTATAGCCGTCGAGTGTATGAGGTGTATGGATGTCAATAAAGCGAAAGAGAGCTCGATCTGACCAATATGTCAGATCGAGTTACTCTGTACGGAAGAATACACAAACCTATGCAATTATATTCAAAGTTCAATTGGCGTAATAGTGTCTTAAATACCATTATTTTCACAAGCAACTACACCAAAGCACAAAAGTATAATAAACAAAACGTCCCCAATGAAGTACAATCGCGCAAATGTTCCTAAAAGTAATAGATAATCAATTGCGGTTACGGTTCGCGGTTCGTTGGTCTTTGGAACCACCCCTCAATGGATAGATAGGAGATGAGAGACGGGGACTGTGGCGTGCGAAAGTATTTGAATATAATAGTAGGCTTGTACAATGAATGGGAATTAATTTTATCATATTCTGCAATAAAAATAGCCCTCTGGAGTTTTGAATGGAAATTAATTGTATTTGAAATGTTGTTTTCCGTGATGGTCTTAGAGCTGATAGAATTAATTGTATATTAAGATAATACAAATATTAATAGCTAACTTTTGAGTAAAGGTACATTTTAGTCCCGTAAACTACTTAAACATAATACAATATTGACTAGGAATTAACGTGGATGTTGTTTGTAAATATTTTATTATCCATAGTGATAGAACTATCGCTCAAAAGTTCCTAGGTAAACTATTAGTCAGTAGTGTTATATGGCGGATTAAAGAATGATATTCTCCACCGTTTTTAAAAATGGACCCTAGAATCTTTGACCACCGCGCAAGGTATAATGGTAGTGAATGTTTATGCATCTAATATGTAGTCAAGTCAAAATTTATACGATACTAACGAATTCGCTAGGACACGTGATGTTTCTAACATTTTGATTTTTATTAGCGTTTTTGGTAAAGTGCCCAGGCCCCTAACCAAGTGACCAAACCCTACGGCGATATAAATCAAAATGTTCATTATTGCCATTTACATTTGACTCTTAACTGACAGAACACAATGTCATTTTGTATTTAACTGACATTTTATTAATTTCTACCGCTTTAAAGAGCTTACTTGTTTAAGTGTCCAGTGCCTTTTCACCCCACCAGTACTCGGAGCAAACATTAAGTAGTCTAAGTCAATAGCGAAGTGGCGGCTGCACTGCAAATTGGTTAAATGAGCCGTGTACCTCTGGGGCCCACGTTGTGTGTCGGGTTGGGTATATTTACATGTACAAGTGTGGGTGAATACTGTGGCGAGGGAAAACATCGTGAGGAAACCTACCTGTTCCCCGAACAGGTAATAGTTAGTGCTTGTAAAAGGCGACATGGCTTACCATCTGTCACATTGAGTACTGACTACCTGGTTAACTCGTGGGTTCGAGGTGGCCATAGAATTACTACCTTCGCAATTGCGGAGATGAACACCTAAACCACTTATTACCCCGCAAGGTTGATGGTCGTGAACGCGTTTGTATTTGATAGTGTGGGACATAAGCGTAAGGGTGAATAAATGCCTTTCTTCCTGGTGTGAGGGATTAGGGGTAATGGATGGTATTGGGCGGTGGAGTAACCTGTCACTAATATTTTGATGTAGGTAAACATCAAAACCTCAATGTATAACTATGTTACACAACATGTTATACATACAGGTATAACTTTTTGACCAATATTTTCATGAAGGAATAAATCTAAAGAAAAGACTAATAATACTCAATAAATAAATAATGATTAAAAAAACTTATAATAATAATGTAATAACTAAAGTTAAAAAGAAAATATTGCGTCTCTGAGGTTTTGTTCAACTCCAAATGAAATAGAAAAAGCTAAATAATAATTTGTACATGTGTGAACGTTGATATGTAATATTGGTGACAGGTTGTTAGCTCATCGCCTAATAAATTCCATTGGACCGAGTCCCTCAATCTCCTATAATGAATCAAACAGGAAGGCAGCTAGTTTAAAAAGATAAACGATTTCACAACCGTAAATTTTTGGTAGGTAAGGATTCGATCTCCGCAATTGTGGTAGCAGCAATTCTATAGCTACATTTCCCCCCACATTTTAAGCAAGGCAGCACCTAATATGACAAATAGTAAACCGTGTCGCCTTTAACAAGCATCGCAGCACCTGTTTCGAAGAATAGGTAGGTTTCCTCACGAGGTTTTCCCTCTCCGTAGTTATATAATATGTACAAGCCGATAAAGGGCGCTCTAGACAGTTGTGTTTAGAGAGTTGCGACCGCTAATCTTTATTGCTTGCACCCTCGTCGCGTGTATGAGTGTGAATGAGTGGTGGGGGCCTTACTATGGAAAACAATTGAGCTATAAGGTGTGTACATATTATATCGACACCTAACGGCGCACTTGGTGTAAACGCCATTTCTGGCGAAATGATTTAAATATATAGTTCGAATCAATATTTTTTCTGTGTCAATTGCAGATTCATGGCGAAATGACGACTTATTTGGTAAAAAAAATTATATATTTTTGCTCACGACTAGTTTTACCTTTACCGTACCTTTCTCCTGTAAAGTTTGCTAAATGTTGTTTAGGACAAGTGCACCATTAGGTGCCGTTATACATTCACAACCTTTCGGGTTGGACATGGAGAGAACCTTCGAGATATGAAAACATCTTCTTGGTCGCTTATTAGTGTAGTAGTTGTGAAAATTTCGTTCAATCGTCCAATAGATTCCATATACCCCTAGTTCCTTAGTCGTCGTTAGCTGTTTTCTTACGTCCCTGCTAGCACGGGATCATAAGGTGTGTGAAGGCTGGAATGAGTATATAATCCTTTCGCGTTATTAAAATCGTGACTCAGTTAAACCACGCCCCTTGGCCAATTAGAAGTGATCATGATTTTCTGCAATTGGTCAAGGTGAATTGTTTTCTCATTTAATTGCGTCTCATTGGTGCCTGGTCTAGTTAAATAATGACGATATATCACTTTTTTCTAAAGCTCTTCTTAAAATGCCGTACTATACAACTGAGGAACGTAGGGTAATTGTCTTGAGACCTTTACACCATTATTCTTGGATTATTAAATTCGACGTAGCTCAGTTGTTTAGGGCTGATGTTTTCCTTCACCGTACTATTCGACGCATTTCGTAAATATATTTTTATTACGAAAATGTACATAGAAATTCATTAAACTTCATTTCTATTGGTACATGCTAAGCGGGATTTAAACCCTGTACCCACTGATACAGAGTTAAGCCGTAAACAGCTAAGCTACGTCGATAATACTGTCTTTTTATACGTATAACAATTCAATGACATTAAATAATAGAATTAAAAATAGTGTGATAAGGGAAGGTTGCGGTTTGAAAGAAGATGTAGTGACTAAGATTGAAAAGAGCATGCTTCGATGGTTTGGACATGTTATGCGGATGAATGATAGCAGATTTACAAAAGGAATATATATGGGCCGGCCTAATAAGACATATAACAGTCAGATAGACGCTATATTGAAAAAAGGTGACGTTAGGTGTACCTATAACCGCCGAGAGTGTATGAGAAGATGTATGAATGTCAATGAAGCGAAAGTGGTCTGTCAGGATCGGGACAAATGGGGATCCATGATCTCTGCCTCTACAGGGAATCAGGCGTGATGTGTATGTATGTATGTATAACAATCCTACTCGATAACTCGATCGAGTGACCCTAGTAAGGGCTGCTTCAGCGTCTGCGGATGGATTGCGGCGGCTGTGCACCTAATACCAGTTCCATTAAAGCAATTCGGTGTTCAGCTGTACTCGCGGCCATATTCGATAAAATTTGGTAACAAATTGGATTCACATTTAAATTATATTGTACTGATGGATGATAGTATAAAGGCGAGAGGTATACATAATTATGTGTGGGTTACAAGTGGACATGTTATGCGGATGAATGATAGCAGATTGACAAAAGGAATATATATTAGTGAAGTGGAAGGGCGGTTACGTAGGGGCCGCCCCAATAAGACATATAACAGTCAGATAGACGCAATATTGATAAAAGGTGACGTTAGGAGTACTTATAACCGCCGAGAGTGCATGAGAAGATGTATGAATGTTAATGAAGCGAAAGTGGTCTGTCAGGATCGGGACAAATGGGGATCCGTGATCTCTGCCTTCCCCTCTACAGGGAATCAGGCGTGATGTATGGTGAGAGAAAAACTTTGCTTATTTTCCCTGCTATTGGATTTCGTAATAGGAATTAGTCGGCAGCACCGAAAAAGACTTCTTAGAACACCTGTCACTTGATTGTCACTTTCTTTGTTATTTGGTATTTATGAAGAAAGAAAGCAAGGTTCTAACTGAACCTTACGATTTAAATTATGGAATGTGGCGTAATACATAAATATAGTTACATACGAGTACATTAAAAAATCTACATACATTCACGTCCTTTAATCCCTTTCGCGGTGAACAGAACCTCGCAGATATAATATCTCCTAGAACACTTGTTAGCATGAATATTGGGGATGCGATGTCATAATGAGTGCTAGCCCATCGCCTAATAGATTATATTTACCCCTAGTCCTTTATTCGTAACCAATAAAAAGTTATGTAATAAATATGTGTCAATTTCCTCGTTTCTAAT